>NADL03000486.1:0-473274 GCA_002205965.3 Kappaphycus alvarezii
TAATACCTCCAGTCCACGACTCCTCCTGGGAAACAGATGTAGCTCCACCTCCCTCCTTCGACACACAGTCCATTCATCTGTGCGACGCCGGCATTCAAAAAACGCGATGGAACGCAACCTTGCACCAATTTCAGGTAGCCCACAGGAAGCGGATCCAGCAGCGCGAGCCGTAGCGTCCGGAGAGAGGATGGAGCCCAAAGCTCATGTGTGTTCCACGTGCAAGCGGGTAAGTTTGTAAGTCACCGAATGTTTGATTCCAATTTCATGCTCTTCTGTTAGCGGGTTTTCAGAGTTGAGCGGCCACTAACAATGAAATGCTTGTTCGATGTATGTAGGAATTTGGAAGGCGCTTCAACCTGAAAGTGCATATGAGAAAGCACACTGGGGAGACGCCGTACGGTTGTCCCGTAGAGAACTGCGGTAGAAAGTTCAAGTGGCGGAGCTCCATGGTCCACCATCTTAGGGCCCATCATGACGGGAGCGATGCGCACATAGTTAGGCTAAGCGCCCCGAGGAGAAACAGCGGTGGAACGTCTGTCCCAGTTCAATCAGAGGAACAAGGGCAAAATATTCCTGGCCACGAAAGGAATATGGAAGCCCGGGACAGAGCCACGCCAGCTGGGCAATCAAGGAGAGGAGAGATTCATGGCACCGGGAACCACCCGAGACAAAGGAAACGCCAGAATCCCCTCATCCATGTTGCCGTAGAGGATAGGAGGGCTAACGCAGGCCAAGGAGCTGTTAGTACGCCTGACATGACTAGTCCCGAGGAAAGGGAAAAGAAGCGGCCCAAACTTTCCGTGCCTGGGAGTTTGCGGTCAGCATCTAGAGGTGATGATGGTAGCTGTGTCGCCAGGTCGACGAAAGGTAGCGACTTGGACGACCTCTTCGGGAGATGTGTGGATGTGCACGTACCAGTAGATGCCTGTGACGATATCACAAATCATCGAACTGACCCAGTAGTAGAGTTTGATGAAGTGAACGACACATTAGAGGCTCTGGATGCGTTGCCAGCCTGCGATCCATCCATACTGGGCGGTGGCATATGTGCGGAGGTAGATGTGGGGAGGCCGCCCTCAACCGGAATCCACCAGTCGCAGTGGGTGGCGGCCTTGTCACGGACTGACGGTGAGGATGGGATACGTGCCGCGGCATCTCCCAATAGTCCAGGCTGCAAAGTTGGGGACGCAGACTTGGGGCTGTTTGAGGTGACGGATTTGAACAGCCGCCCCATAGTGGTAGATCATGGGTTTGAAGCCCCCATTGAATTCTTTGACTTGTTCTGAGAGATGTACAATAACCCCAAGCAAATAATTTGTTAATAAAACGCCTCCTTTGGCTGGGTATTGGAGAAACGGTGTGTGTGGAATTCTTTACGAGTATGAAACAAAGCACTCAGACATGCAGAAGTATCATTGAAGAAATACTACTCAAGCAGACGACGGTTCTCCCCTGGCGGGCTTCCATCCGTTGAAGACAGAATAAAAAACCAGTAACGAAATCCCGCAACTCAAGCGTGGCGGAGAAATTTCGGCGGCTGGCAGCGAAAGAAGCGAGAAGGTGGAAAGATTTAGAACTATTCTCCCCTAACGCACCGCAAGGATCCATTCCAACGGGCATCAGTAAGATATTGTTGGCGTCACAGTAGTCGCGGGGAAGTTTTGGGTGTTTGCACTGTTGGAAGATGTATTCGATCTATCCTAACGTTTTCCAGACAAACACAATCGACTGAAAAAAGTGTGCCGACACAGTAATGGGGGAGGAACTACGCTCCCTACAGGTAGGGAAAGGTTTGGGTGTTTTACTCTTGGAAGATATATCCGGTCTATCCCTACAAGACCGCCTTCAGGCCAGCCATCAAGTAGGTCGGATTGGACATGGCGGCTGCTGCTGCGTGACTTTGCATCAAAACCCCCGAACCTTTCCGTACGTCTCCATTGCCCTCACGGCCCCGTTCCTTGCCACGTCACTTTGCCCTGCACATGCATCCCGGTGCCAACCTCCAAGAGTGGAGATCGGCACAGGCACGAGCCTACCTCTGGTGGGGGTCGCGATTAAAGATTGATATCTTCTCTGCTTTGCATTTCGCGCCGCATTCAGAGAGGACATCGGGTTAAATTGGACGCCTGAAGAGGAGCCCGATAGCAATAGGACGGATTCCCCGGTTTGGTTTCGCCAGCGCAGTGGGACGACCCTTGCAGAAGTACGGGCGGCATGCAGCCGGCAGTTCGACGTTCTAGCAGAGGTTGAAGAACTTTGTCAGAGCATGACGGCAATCTCGGCCGGGCGTGACCCCCCTTGATGGGCGGTGTAGCATTCGCAGGGACGCTGGGGACAGACCACCGGCCCCAGGAGCGGTTGAAGGGTGCACTCTATGAATAGCACTGCAGACGTCCGAGACAGAGAACTTGAGTGGCAGTGGCAAACGATGGGGGCATGGAAGTGATAGGACCAGGCGGCATGGGATGGAGCAAAGGCAAGGACTGAAAGGTAGCTTTGCTGGAGGAGAGTGGGGGATCAACTTGGAGAAGGGCTGCGGTGGCCCGGGAAAAGCTATCTCGGGAAAGGAAACGGCGATATCTGCGAAGGGCCGTGTCAGGGCGGACGAGGGTGGGAGGGATGGAATGGGAGAGGGGAGGGCGTAGGTGAACAACGAGGTAGCCTCATCGAGGAGGTCATCATTGAGGGGCGGGAAGCCATGCGGATGCGGTCAAGAAAGCTGGAGCAATTTTCACGGCGACGGCCGCCAAGAGCGCGGGGGCGCTTGTGTCGGAAAACCAGCTTCGGGATGGTAGGAAGTTCCACGAGGGCCCGAGTCCTGTGCTCTGGCGAGGGAGCGGATATAACGCGGTACAAGGCCCCGAAGTATAAGTCGTAAGCCGCGGCTTGGACTGGGCAAAGAATGTAGGTGAGAATAGGGAAGGGGTGGAGAGCAGGGAACAGAAGGTGAGGGATGACAGAGATGGATCCTGTAATTGGGATATGTTTGGCGGGTCGGGAGCAGGTTGGGAGCTGGACGAACCTAAAACTGATCACTTGACGTGAGATTCACGGCAGGGAGATTCATGTATCAGAATCCATGTTGGCATCGGGGGCGGGAATGTGTTCAAGGGGGCTACATGGGTTGATATCGGATGGTGTAGCAGGGGGCGGAGGGGTGGGAGGCGGGGCATTGGAAGCAGCGACCGTAATACAGCCACCCGTTTGAGGCGGAACAGGGGTATTCTGAATACGGCGGAGTTTGAATCCACCTGCCGCTGCTGGTGGGGGAGGCAGAGGGACTGCCCCAGGAAAACCAGGGAGATTGGACAGTTTGGCGCGGATTTTAGTATCAATCTCCCGAAGAGCGGTGGCAAGGATCGAGCGGGGTACTATTTGCATTTTTCGTCTTCCAGGCGACAGATTTCGGAACCGAGACCAGATTTCAGCAGCTCACTAAGCGGAACAGCGATCTAGATGCAGCTATCGGTAACGGTCAGCAATGGGAAGGGGGAGTGTTTGGGTGTTTTACCCTTGGAGGATACATTCGATCTATCCCATGTAGTGGGAAGGGAAGCAGATTCACTCCTCCATTACGTAGTTCCTTCCCCATTACTGTGTCGGTATACCCTTTTTGAGTTGATTGTGGTTGTCTGGAAAACGGTGGGGATCGGATATATCTTCCAAGAGTAAAACACCCAAACCTTTCCGTCGCCATCGTCTGGGGACCCATACTGCTTACTGCCACTTGGTGGTGCTCCATGCAGTAGATTCGCCTCACGTCGCTTTTATTGTTCCCGTGCGTCACGTTAAAGCTGTAGAGACGTCACTGGCGGGAGGCACATAAATGCAACCGAAAGCAACCGAGACAGCACTGGTATTCGAGATGTTGCTTTCTTCAATTTGATCATCCGCATACACTGAGATTGGATATATCTTCCAAAAGTAAAACACCCAACCCTTCCCCTGAGAAATTTGAGGATTTTTATCGCAACTGACATTGAAACGATGCATTCATGGCGTTTCGGGTCGCAAACTCTTCAGACTCTTCAGAAAATTCCCAATTCAGTCTCGAAAAAGTTCAGGAGTGTGTCTTCAGAATCGACTCTTCTCGATCCCAAAAGCCATCTCCAGGATGTCGGCTGCGATAGAAAATTGTCGAGATAAACTTGATAATCAAGTTTAATTGAAGCGATCTCTCACTTCAATTAAGTCAGAGATAGCTTCAATTACTGCCCATCAAAATGAAGAGCGGTCATCAATCATTCCTCCACGCTCACCACCGGAAGAGCAACCACCGCCACCTTAAAGGCACTTGCCTAAATTTTTCCGATTTTTAACATCAAAAGCCTTGTCGTGTCGGTCAACAAATGCGGCCGACACGACCACATCGTCTACGCGTTGAGTGCGAGATGCTGAGACTCACTGTCTGGTCAGGTTTTGTTAGTCTCGGGAACTATGCATTGTACGATGAGGACTACTGCATCAATAGATCCATACGGGAGCTTGTCAACACTCGTAAATGCTCTTGAGCTAACAGTGAGACAAGCATCACTGTTAGCTCGAAAATATCTACGGAGGGGTGGGACCAAAGAGCTGTCGGCATCGTGCGTCCAAGCCCCATCAAACTGGAGTATATAATACCTCCAGTCCACGACTCCTCCTGGGAAACAGATGTAGCTCCACCTCCCTCCTTCGACACACAGTCCATTCATCTGTGCGACGCCGGCATTCAAAAAACGCGATGGAACGCAACCTTGCACCAATTTCAGGTAGCCCACAGGAAGCGGATCCAGCAGCGCGAGCCGTAGCGTCCGGAGAGAGGATGGAGCCCAAAGCTCATGTGTGTTCCACGTGCAAGCGGGTAAGTTTGTAAGTCACCGAATGTTTGATTCCAATTTCATGCTCTTCTGTTAGCGGGTTTTCAGAGTTGAGCGGCCACTAACAATGAAATGCTTGTTCGATGTATGTAGGAATTTGGAAGGCGCTTCAACCTGAAAGTGCATATGAGAAAGCACACTGGGGAGACGCCGTACGGTTGTCCCGTAGAGAACTGCGGTAGAAAGTTCAAGTGGCGGAGCTCCATGGTCCACCATCTTAGGGCCCATCATGACGGGAGCGATGCGCACATAGTTAGGCTAAGCGCCCCGAGGAGAAACAGCGGTGGAACGTCTGTCCCAGTTCAATCAGAGGAACAAGGGCAAAATATTCCTGGCCACGAAAGGAATATGGAAGCCCGGGACAGAGCCACGCCAGCTGGGCAATCAAGGAGAGGAGAGATTCATGGCACCGGGAACCACCCGAGACAAAGGAAACGCCAGAATCCCCTCATCCATGTTGCCGTAGAGGATAGGAGGGCTAACGCAGGCCAAGGAGCTGTTAGTACGCCTGACATGACTAGTCCCGAGGAAAGGGAAAAGAAGCGGCCCAAACTTTCCGTGCCTGGGAGTTTGCGGTCAGCATCTAGAGGTGATGATGGTAGCTGTGTCGCCAGGTCGACGAAAGGTAGCGACTTGGACGACCTCTTCGGGAGATGTGTGGATGTGCACGTACCAGTAGATGCCTGTGACGATATCACAAATCATCGAACTGACCCAGTAGTAGAGTTTGATGAAGTGAACGACACATTAGAGGCTCTGGATGCGTTGCCAGCCTGCGATCCATCCATACTGGGCGGTGGCATATGTGCGGAGGTAGATGTGGGGAGGCCGCCCTCAACCGGAATCCACCAGTCGCAGTGGGTGGCGGCCTTGTCACGGACTGACGGTGAGGATGGGATACGTGCCGCGGCATCTCCCAATAGTCCAGGCTGCAAAGTTGGGGACGCAGACTTGGGGCTGTTTGAGGTGACGGATTTGAACAGCCGCCCCATAGTGGTAGATCATGGGTTTGAAGCCCCCATTGAATTCTTTGACTTGTTCTGAGAGATGTACAATAACCCCAAGCAAATAATTTGTTAATAAAACGCCTCCTTTGGCTGGGTATTGGAGAAACGGTGTGTGTGGAATTCTTTACGAGTATGAAACAAAGCACTCAGACATGCAGAAGTATCATTGAAGAAATACTACTCAAGCAGACGACGGGTTCTCCCCTGGCGGGCTTCCATCCGTTGAAGACAGAATAAAAAACCAGTAACGAAATCCCGCAACTCAAGCGTGGCGGAGAAATTTCGGCGGCTGGCAGCGAAAGAAGCGAGAAGGTGGAAAGATTTAGAACTATTCTCCCCTAACGCACCGCAAGGATCCATTCCAACGGGCATCAGTAAGATATTGTTGGCGTCACAGTAGTCGCGGGAAGTTTTGGGTGTTTGCACTGTTGGAAGATGTATTCGATCTATCCTAACGTTTTCCAGACAAACACAATCGACTGAAAAAAGTGTGCCGACACAGTAATGGGGAGGAACTACGCTCCCTACAGGTAGGGAAAGGTTTGGGTGTTTTACTCTTGGAAGATATATCCGGTCTATCCCTACAAGACCGCCTTCAGGCCAGCCATCAAGTAGGTCGGATTGGACATGGCGGCTGCTGCTGCGTGACTTTGCATCAAAACCCCCCGAACCTTTCCGTACGTCTCCATTGCCCTCACGGCCCCGTTCCTTGCCACGTCACTTTGCCCTGCACATGCATCCCGGTGCCAACCTCCAAGAGTGGAGATCGGCACAGGCACGAGCCTACCTCTGGTGGGGGTCGCGATTAAAGATTGATATCTTCTCTGCTTTGCATTTCGCGCCGCATTCAGAGAGGACATCGGGTTAAATTGGACGCCTGAAGAGGAGCCCGATAGCAATAGGACGGATTCCCCGGTTTGGTTTCGCCAGCGCAGTGGGACGACCCTTGCAGAAGTACGGGCGGCATGCAGCCGGCAGTTCGACGTTCTAGCAGAGGTTGAAGAACTTTGTCAGAGCATGACGGCAATCTCGGCCGGGCGTGACCCCCCTTGATGGGCGGTGTAGCATTCGCAGGGACGCTGGGGACAGACCACCGGCCCCAGGAGCGGTTGAAGGGTGCACTCTATGAATAGCACTGCAGACGTCCGAGACAGAGAACTTGAGTGGCAGTGGCAAACGATGGGGGGCATGGAAGTGATAGGACCAGGCGGCATGGGATGGAGCAAAGGCAAGGACTGAAAGGTAGCTTTGCTGGAGGAGAGTGGGGGATCAACTTGGAGAAGGGCTGCGGTGGCCCGGGAAAAGCTATCTCGGGAAAGGAAACGGCGATATCTGCGAAGGGCCGTGTCAGGGCGGACGAGGGTGGGAGGGGATGGAATGGGAGAGGGGAGGGCGTAGGTGAACAACGAGGTAGCCTCATCGAGGAGGTCATCATTGAGGGGGCGGGAAGCCATGCGGATGCGGTCAAGAAAGCTGGAGCAATTTTCACGGCGACGGCCGCCAAGAGCGCGGGGGCGCTTGTGTCGGAAAACCAGCTTCGGGATGGTAGGAAGTTCCACGAGGGCCCGAGTCCTGTGCTCTGGCGAGGGAGCGGATATAACGCGGTACAAGGCCCCGAAGTATAAGTCGTAAGCCGCGGCTTGGACTGGGCAAAGAATGTAGGTGAGAATAGGGAAGGGGGTGGAGAGCAGGGAACAGAAGGTGAGGGATGACAGAGATGGATCCTGTAATTGGGATATGTTTGGCGGGTCGGGAGCAGGTTGGGAGCTGGACGAACCTAAAACTGATCACTTGACGTGAGATTCACGGCAGGGAGATTCATGTATCAGAATCCATGTTGGCATCGGGGGCGGGAATGTGTTCAAGGGGCTACATGGGTTGATATCGGATGGTGTAGCAGGGGGCGGAGGGGTGGGAGGCGGGGCATTGGAAGCAGCGACCGTAATACAGCCACCCGTTTGAGGCGGAACAGGGGTATTCTGAATACGGCGGAGTTTGAATCCACCTGCCGCTGCTGGTGGGGGAGGCAGAGGGACTGCCCCAGGAAAACCAGGGAGATTGGACAGTTTGGCGCGGATTTTAGTATCAATCTCCCGAAGAGCGGTGGCAAGGATCGAGCGGGGTACTATTTGCATTTTTCGTCTTCCAGGCGACAGATTTCGGAACCGAGACCAGATTTCAGCAGCTCACTAAGCGGAACAGCGATCTAGATGCAGCTATCGGTAACGGTCAGCAATGGGAAGGGGGAGTGTTTGGGTGTTTTACCCTTGGAGGATACATTCGATCTATCCCATGTAGTGGGAAGGGAAGCAGATTCACTCCTCCATTACGTAGTTCCTTCCCCATTACTGTGTCGGTATACCCTTTTTGAGTTGATTGTGGTTGTCTGGAAAACGGTGGGATGGATCGGATATATCTTCCAAGAGTAAAACACCCAAACCTTTCCGTCGCCATCGTCTGGGGACCCATACTGCTTACTGCCACTTGGTGGTGCTCCATGCAGTAGATTCGCCTCACGTCGCTTTTATTGTTCCCGTGCGTCACGTTAAAGCTGTAGAGACGTCACTGGCGGGGAGGCACATAAATGCAACCGAAAGCAACCGAGACAGCACTGGTATTCGAGATGTTGCTTTCTTCAATTTGATCATCCGCATACACTGAGATTGGATATATCTTCCAAAAGTAAAACACCCAACCCTTCCCCTGAGAAATTTGAGGATTTTTATCGCAACTGACATTGAAACGATGCATTCATGGCGTTTCGGGTCGCAAACTCTTCAGACTCTTCAGAAAATTCCCAATTCAGTCTCGAAAAAGTTCAGGAGTGTGTCTTCAGAATCGACTCTTCTCGATCCCAAAAGCCATCTCCAGGATGTCGGCTGCGATAGAAAATTGTCGAGATAAACTTGATAATCAAGTTTAATTGAAGCGATCTCTCACTTCAATTAAGTCAGAGATAGCTTCAATTACTGCCCATCAAAATGAAGAGCGGTCATCAATCATTCCTCCACGCTCACCACCGGAAGAGCAACCACCGCCACCTTAAAGGCACTTGCCTAAATTTTTCCGATTTTTAACATCAAAAGCCTTGTCGTGTCGGTCAACAAATGCGGCCGACACGACCACATCGTCTACGCGTTGAGTGCGAGATGCTGAGACTCACTGTCTGGTCAGGTTTTGTTAGTCTCGGGAACTATGCATTGTACGATGAGGACTACTGCATCAATAGATCCATACGGGAGCTTGTCAACACTCGTAAATGCTCTTGAGCTAACAGTGAGACAAGCATCACTGTTAGCTCGAAAATATCTACGGAGGGGTGGGACCAAAGAGCTGTCGGCATCGTGCGTCCAAGCCCCATCAAACTGGAGTATATAATACCTCCAGTCCACGACTCCTCCTGGGAAACAGATGTAGCTCCACCTCCCTCCTTCGACACACAGTCCATTCATCTGTGCGACGCCGGCATTCAAAAAACGCGATGGAACGCAACCTTGCACCAATTTCAGGTAGCCCACAGGAAGCGGATCCAGCAGCGCGAGCCGTAGCGTCCGGAGAGAGGATGGAGCCCAAAGCTCATGTGTGTTCCACGTGCAAGCGGGTAAGTTTGTAAGTCACCGAATGTTTGATTCCAATTTCATGCTCTTCTGTTAGCGGGTTTTCAGAGTTGAGCGGCCACTAACAATGAAATGCTTGTTCGATGTATGTAGGAATTTGGAAGGCGCTTCAACCTGAAAGTGCATATGAGAAAGCACACTGGGGAGACGCCGTACGGTTGTCCCGTAGAGAACTGCGGTAGAAAGTTCAAGTGGCGGAGCTCCATGGTCCACCATCTTAGGGCCCATCATGACGGGAGCGATGCGCACATAGTTAGGCTAAGCGCCCCGAGGAGAAACAGCGGTGGAACGTCTGTCCCAGTTCAATCAGAGGAACAAGGGCAAAATATTCCTGGCCACGAAAGGAATATGGAAGCCCGGGACAGAGCCACGCCAGCTGGGCAATCAAGGAGAGAGAGATTCATGGCACCGGGAACCACCCGAGACAAAGGAAACGCCAGAATCCCCTCATCCATGTTGCCGTAGAGGATAGGAGGGCTAACGCAGGCCAAGGAGCTGTTAGTACGCCTGACATGACTAGTCCCGAGGAAAGGGAAAAGAAGCGGCCCAAACTTTCCGTGCCTGGGAGTTTGCGGTCAGCATCTAGAGGTGATGATGGTAGCTGTGTCGCCAGGTCGACGAAAGGTAGCGACTTGGACGACCTCTTCGGGAGATGTGTGGATGTGCACGTACCAGTAGATGCCTGTGACGATATCACAAATCATCGAACTGACCCAGTAGTAGAGTTTGATGAAGTGAACGACACATTAGAGGCTCTGGATGCGTTGCCAGCCTGCGATCCATCCATACTGGGCGGTGGCATATGTGCGGAGGTAGATGTGGGGAGGCCGCCCTCAACCGGAATCCACCAGTCGCAGTGGGTGGCGGCCTTGTCACGGACTGACGGTGAGGATGGGATACGTGCCGCGGCATCTCCCAATAGTCCAGGCTGCAAAGTTGGGGACGCAGACTTGGGGCTGTTTGAGGTGACGGATTTGAACAGCCGCCCCATAGTGGTAGATCATGGGTTGAAGCCCCTGATATAATGAAAATTGTAGATATTCCTTGGCATGCTGCGCTGGCTGAGCTGGCTGCGCTGGCTGCGCTGGCTGCGCTGGCTCAGTTGGCATGCTGCGCTGGCCGAGTTGGCATGCTGTGCTGGCTGAGTTGGCATGCTGCGCTGGCTGAGTTGGCACTGTACTTACAATTATATTTTTAAATATTTTTAGAGGGATGCTTGCACTGTACTGTGGCGGTGCAGATTTGGCACATAGGTACTGTATAGGTGCTACAGAATGTGAGGGTTGAAAACTCTATATACGGGGCTGTTTGCATGAAATGGTAGGACTACTTGGGAGCCAGCATACCGAGCGGGGCGCTCAACAAGTTAAGTCAAACACAAAGCATAAAGGAAGTTGCAGACAGCTTCAAGCTCAGTCCCAAATAGTTAGGAAGTTGAGAGTCAACTTCAGACCCAAGAAGCATTTATTTTACCCTAATCACTAAGCATAGGTGGTAGACCCTGCCCCTTCCATACTTGCTTGTAGCCCATTCAACTGTCGTCCCTATACACTCCTTTTCGTTCGTTCAACTATACCACGGTAGCACTTTTGTCGCTTGCAACACCTCCTTCTGGGGTGGTTGATTCTGAATATCTCTTCTCCCGACGATTTACCCCTATCATTTGGTACTCTTGTGGAGGGGGTTGCCCGAGGTATTCGAGTTGAGCAGTCTTAGGGAACCATTCGAGGGGATTTCTTTTCTGTAATCATGGATCTCAACGCTGCTCGTATAACGTTCACAGGGGGCAAGAATGAAGACGTTGAGGAGTTTCTCTATACATATGTCAACGTTGTGATGCGTGAGAAGAGCGATGAAAGAAGGCCGAAAGTATCTTCGCCTATCTCATGGTGACGCAAAGCACAAATATAAGGCCAAGTTTATCAACGGGTGGTCTCTTAACGGAATGGGCGTAACTTCGGTGAGGTATGTGAGTGGCTTGTGAAAAGAATATGCTAAGCAGGTAGAACCAGATGAGATGATTCGTACCGCCATAGAGGCCCGGCTCAACTTCGACGATTTGTTAAGCTCATTGGTATACTTGTGTGATCTCTATGAAAAGGCTGGGTTCAACGCCCAAGCCAAGTACGGAATGCTGCGTAAGGCGGCGATGGGGGATAAGCGGCTCTCCGATTTCCTCCTCATCAAGGGCCCTCACACTTTTAATGAACTGAAGGGTACCATAGTAGAATTTGTCAAAAATTCGGAGACGTTTCAGTCACTAAGTGAAATACCGAGGGAAACCCGTACATCTATGCCGATCGTGCATCCTGAAAAGAATTATCAAAGGCCAGCTACTAGCGCAGCAGCATTGGAATCAGTCAGGAGCGATGTCAAAAACTTGGAAGAAAGGTTGGAAACCCGATTCGATAATCGACTTGACATGATAACCTCGCAGTTGGAAAGCCTTACTCTTACCATTAAGAAGAACCAGTCTGGGGCCCCCAAGGCCGCAGAAGTCTGTTCCTACTGTCACAAGCCTGGACACTTTGCAAATAGGTGTCCTGATAATCCACATAGAAACACTCGTTGTGGAAAGTGCGGTCGTTACGGGCATCATGAAAGTAACTGCTGGTCTAAAGACAACAGAAGAGCAAATTTATCGGACGCGAGGAGTGAGTCAGGACCAGAGATGAAAATCTTACAAAACAGGAAGGATCAAAGGTTGGCGGATGCCGGTAATGTATCCATCGCTGAAGAAATCAGTCAAGTTAATGTGACAAAAAGGGATGGGGAAGGGAACGTTTTGTCGAAAAAACCTAGGCTAGATTATGGAATGCTGGAGCATATCCCAGCACCTGTACCTCCTCGAACCAAGAGGCTTGATCAAGTTGTTCCAGGGTGGGAAACACTTCGGCCAAGAAGACGAGAAAGAGTAAGAAATTTAAAGTATCCCGAAGGACGTACTAGAATATGTGAAGAAGTACAATTTGGTGGCTGAGCTTGCATCGGCCCCAACTGGGATAACGTTTGGTCAACTTTTGAGGGGCGACGCAGAGGACGCGAGGAAAGAACTCAAAAAAATTATCAGGTCTAATAAGTCCGCTAAGGGTAAGAAACTGTTTCTTCAATCGGCCTCGACAGCACCAAGACGTCTTAAACTAGTACCAGTCAAAGTATTGGGAATGCAAACCCAAGCTCTTTTCGATTCGGGCGCTGTTCCAAACCTTATTTCAGAAACTTTGGTGACAGATCTAGGTCTTGAAATTATTCCAACTACTCGAAGAATAACTGTGGCGGATGGAACCGTATCAAAATGCATGGGCACTGTTGACAAGGTTTCCGTGTTCTTTGGGGACTCTAAAGTTGATTTAGACTTTCTTGTCATGCCTGATCTCCCTTTCGATGCAATCATTGGCTGCCCTACATGGAAAGACTAGGGACCTGCATTGACTTGGGCAACCAAATCGTTTCAGTTAATGTTGACGGCAGAACCGTGAAGATGCCCCTGGATTTCGACAAAAGCACACATCCGGTAGATTTGAAAGAAACGGACAGTGAAGATTTCACTTCTAGCTATGACAGCGAAGATTCCGAACCAACTAACACTTTCGGAAGTGGAGAAGGTACGCTCGGGGGATACTGAACATGGCATGGGATGATTATGATTCTGGGTTTGAAACAGATGAAGACTGGAATTCTAGGGTAGGTGTGACACCTGAATGTGTTTCTTTTTGCGATAATATCGAATCAAAGGACGGAATTCGGAGCATGAAAGAAGATTACAATTGCAAGGAAAACAGGAATATATCGGATTCCATATCTGAAGATGTGAGCACGCCGGAAGAAGTCCTTCAAAATTTGGAGGGAGAGGCTCGAGAAGAAGACCGGCGCCAAATGGCAGAAATTCAAGAAAAAGTACAGCACCTTACAGCCCCCGCCTCAATGAAAATATCCGATATTTAACATCTTCCGAAGTAATTGCATGGAGCTTCCGATCTAAGACAAGCAAGTGTACCGGTCACTCACTCATTTGAACTTACCGATACTCAACCAATTTACCACAGGCCTAGACGTCAACCGCCAAAATATGACCAATTTATCTCAGAGAATGTTACAAGTATGCTGGAAAATGATATCATTCGGCCAGTTTCATCCCCATGGTCATTTCCAGTTGTGGTCGCACCAAAGAAGGATGGAAAGCTGCGTTTTTGCGTCGATTACCGACAACTGAACCAGAGAATGATACCCGATCGATTTCCGATTCCGAACATGGAGGAATCCTCGAGGACTTGAAGGACGGGAGATACTTCACCTCAATTGATCTTTACACTGGTTATTGGCAGATTCCATTAGATGAAAAATGTAAGGAAATAACAACTTTTACCAGCAAAGCCGGTACATTCAGGTTCGAAGTGATGCCTTTTGGTCTCATGAATGCCCCAGCTACATTCCAAAGATGATGAACGAGGTTTTGAAAGGACTTCCATTTGCAAGAGTTTATATCGATGATGTAGTGATATTCTCAAAAACCTTGGATCAGCACATATCGCATGTCAAGACAGTAGTGGAGAGGATATCTGCATACAGCCTGAAAATTAAGTTGAGCAAATGCTTCTTTGCGAAAACTTCTATCCAATTACTCGGCATATCGTCGATCAAGAGGGAATTAAAGTGGATCCAGAGAAAACGAAAAAAATCAAGTTGGCACCAAGGCCCGCTTCAAAGACGGAGGTTCGAAGCTTCTTAGGACTGGCCTCATATTACAGGAGATTTATCAAAGATTTCGCCAAGACTGCAGCACCGTTACATGCCAGCACAACAAAGAACGGAAAATTTTTATGGAACAAGGAAATGCAAACCGCATTTGAAGAGCTTAAAGATAAGCTATGTGTCCCCCAGTGCTCATGTATCCAGATTTCAAGAGACCATTTGTTGTGGAGACAGATGCCTCAGAACGGTCTTTGGGTGCCGTTTTGTCCCAAAAAGATGAAAACGGAAGACTACACCCGGTTCAATTCGCAAGTCGCACTCTGAATGATGCGGAAAGGAGATACTCAGTCTGCGAAAAAGAAGCGCTCGCTGTTGTCTTCGCACTGAAAAAGTTTCGCGTATACCTTTTATCACTCGAGAAATTTGTCTTGATAACTGATCACCAGGCACTTAAGACAGCATTCCAAAAGAAAGATGTACATCACCGCTTGGCCCGATGGCTCGACATTTTCGCAGAATATCGGTTTGAAATTGTGTATAGGCCCGGACGCAATAATCAGCCTGCCGACTACCTATCCCGCTTGAGGGATCCACTGATTCCAAATGAAAAAGCTTCCGAGAACATCGTCGGAGTTGCCGAGGTGCAAGTGCCGAACAATAACGAGTACGAAGCTAATATTGACGGACTAATTAAATTCCTGGATGGACTAGAAATGAGAAAGGTTGATATTGAACACAGAAATTGGGTACGTAGGAATCAAAAGGCTTTTACACTATGGAATGGGAAACTCTTCCGACACACGAAAGCCGGTCCTCGACTAGTGGCCCCTTTGAAAGAAAGAATGAAGATCTTGAGGACTTTTCATGATGAGTTAGGGCATTGGGATCTCGAAACAACCAAGAAATTCGTTACTGAGAGATTCTGGTGGCCCAGTATCCATAAGGACGTCTATAACTTCGTGAAAAGCTGCGACAACTGTCAAAAATTCACGCCAATACGAAAGTATAAGACAACTCTAGGCTTTCCAGTTTCCGGTCTCTTTGAAACCTTTTCAATTGACTTTGCCGGCCCATTTAAAGAAACCTCTTCCGGAAACAAGTATCTCCTGATAATGGTGTAACATCTTACTAGATGGCCAATAGCAGTTGCAGTTGAGGAGGCCAATGCTGAAGTGGTCCTGAGATTCATCGAAAAAGAAATAATTGAACCGTTTGGTCTTCCAAAAAGGATCATCTCGGATAACGCCCTTTGTTTTACTGCAACTTCACTGCTTCGTTTCTTGGAAGAGAAAGGGATTCAGCTCAAGACAGATCTCGACTACGCTCTAATGTCAAACGGGAAAGCCAAAAAGATGATTGGAACTATCAAACGCGCACCTACTTTTTGGAATATTTTATAGGTAATCAACTGCATCCCTATTCGTTTGAAAGGCCTCATGTTTTAACAAAAAGGCAACTTACATTAACAGAAACAGAAGAAGAATGATGACGAGTCGGGACGTTCGTCTTCAGCGAGGGGGCGTGATATAATGAAAATTGTAGATATTCCTTGGCATGCTGCGCTGGCTGAGCTGGCTGCGCTGGCTGCGCTGGCTGCGCTGGCTCAGTTGGCATGCTGCGCTGGCCGAGTTGGCATGCTGTGCTGGCTGAGTTGGCATGCTGCGCTGGCTGAGTTGGCACTGTACTTACAATTATATTTTTAAATATTTTTAGAGGGATGCTTTGCACTGTACTGTGGCGGTGCAGATTTGGCACATAGGTACTGTATAGGTGCTACAGAATGTGAGGGTTGAAAACTCTATATACGGGGCTGTTTGCATGAAATGGTAGGACTACTTGGGAGCCAGCATACCCGAGCGGGGCGCTCAACAAGTTAAGTCAAACACAAAGCATAAAGGAAGTTGGCAGACAGCTTCAAGCTCAGTCCCAAATAGTTAGGAAGTTGAGAGTCAACTTCAGACCCAAGAAGCATTTATTTTACCCTAATCACTAAGCATAGGTGGTAGACCCTGCCCCTTCCATACTTGCTTGTAGCCCATTCAACTGTCGTCCCTATACACTCCTTTTCGTTCGTTCAACTATACCACGGTAGCACTTTTGTCGCTTGCAACACCTCCTTCTTGGGGTGGTTGATTCTGAATATCTCTTCTCCCGACGATTTACCCCTATCAGCCCCATTGAATTCTTTGACTTGTTCTGAGAGATGTACAATAACCCCAAGCAAATAATTTGTTAATAAAACGCCTCCTTTGGCTGGGTATTGGAGAAACGGTGTGTGTGGAATTCTTTACGAGTATGAAACAAAGCACTCAGACATGCAGAAGTATCATTGAAGAAATACTACTCAAGCAGACGACGGGTTCTCCCTGGCGGGCTTCCATCCGTTGAAGACAGAATAAAAAACCAGTAACGAAATCCCGCAACTCAAGCGTGGCGGAGAAATTTCGGCGGCTGGCGGCGAAAGAAGCGAGAAGGTGGAAAGATTTAGAACTATTCTCCCCTAACGCACCGCAAGGATCCATTCCAACGGGCATCAGTAAGATATTGTTGGCGTCACAGTAGTCGCGGGGAAGTTTTGGGTGTTTGCACTGTTGGAAGATGTATTCGATCTATCCTAACGTTTTCCAGACAAACACAATCGACTGAAAAAAGTGTGCCGACACAGTAATGGGGGAGGAACTACGCTCCCTACAGGTAGGGAAAGGTTTGGGTGTTTTACTCTTGGAAGATATATCCGGTCTATCCCTACAAGACCGCCTTCAGGCCAGCCATCAAGTAGGTCGGATTGGACATGGCGGCTGCTGCTGCGTGACTTTGCATCAAAACCCCCCGAACCTTTCCGTACGTCTCCATTGCCCTCACGGCCCCGTTCCTTGCCACGTCACTTTGCCCTGCACATGCATCCCGGTGCCAACCTCCAAGAGTGGAGATCGGCACAGGCACGAGCCTACCTCTGGTGGGGGTCGCGATAAAAGATTGATATCTTCTCTGCTTTGCATTTCGCGCCGCATTCAGAGAGGACATCGGGTTAAATTGGACGCCTGAAGAGGAGCCCGATAGCAATAGGACGGATTCCCCGGTTTGGTTTCGCCAGCGCAGTGGGACGACCCTTGCAGAAGTACGGGCGGCATGCAGCCGGCAGTTCGACGTTCTAGCAGAGGTTGAAGAACTTTGTCAGAGCATGACGGCAATCTCGGCCGGGCGTGACCCCCCTTGATGGGCGGTGTAGCATTCGCAGGGACGCTGGGGACAGACCATCGGCCCCAGGAGCGGTTGAAGGGTGCACTCTATGAATAGCACTGCAGACGTCCGAGACAGAGAACTTGAGTGGCAGTGGCAAACGATGGGGGGCATGGAAGTGATAGGACCAGGCGGCATGGGATGGAGCAAAGGCAAGGACTGAAAGGTAGCTTTGCTGGAGGAGAGTGGGGGATCAACTTGGAGAAGGGCTGCGGTGGCCCGGGAAAAGCTATCTCGGGAAAGGAAACGGCGATATCTGCGAAGGGCCGTGTCAGGGCGGACGAGGGTGGGAGGGGATGGAATGGGAGAGGGGAGGGCGTAGGTGAACAACGAGGTAGCCTCATCGAGGAGGTCATCATTGAGGGGGCGGGAAGCCATGCGGATGCGGTCAAGAAAGCTGGAGCAATTTTCACGGCGACGGCCGCCAAGAGCGCGGGGGCGCTTGTGTCGGAAAACCAGCTTCGGGATGGTAGGAAGTTCCACGAGGGCCCGAGTCCTGTGCTCTGGCGAGGGAGCGGATATAACGCGGTACAAGGCCCCGAAGTATAAGTCGTAAGCCGCGGCTTGGACTGGGCAAAGAATGTAGGTGAGAATAGGGAAGGGGGTGGAGAGCAGGGAACAGAAGGTGAGGGATGACAGAGATGGATCCTGTAATTGGGATATGTTTGGCGGGTCGGGAGCAGGTTGGGAGCTGGACGAACCTAAAACTGATCACTTGACGTGAGATTCACGGCAGGGAGATTCATGTATCAGAATCCATGTTGGCATCGGGGGCGGGAATGTGTTCAAGGGGGCTACATGGGTTGATATCGGATGGTGTAGCAGGGGGCGGAGGGGTGGGAGGCGGGGCATTGGAAGCAGCGACCGTAATACAGCCACCCGTTTGAGGCGGAACAGGGGTATTCTGAATACGGCGGAGTTTGAATCCACCTGCCGCTGCTGGTGGGGGAGGCAGAGGGACTGCCCCAGGAAAACCAGGGAGATTGGACAGTTTGGCGCGGATTTTAGTATCAATCTCCCGAAGAGCGGTGGCAAGGATCGAGCGGGGTACTATTTGCATTTTTCGTCTTCCAGGCGACAGATTTCGGAACCGAGACCAGATTTCAGCAGCTCACTAAGCGGAACAGCGATCTAGATGCAGCTATCGGTAACGGTCAGCAATGGGAAGGGGGGAGTGTTTGGGTGTTTTACCCTTGGAGGATACATTCGATCTATCCCATGTAGTGGGAAGGGAAGCAGATTCACTCCTCCATTACGTAGTTCCTTCCCCATTACTGTGTCGGTATACCCTTTTTGAGTTGATTGTGGTTGTCTGGAAAACGGTGGGATGGATCGGATATATCTTCCAAGAGTAAAACACCCAAACCTTTCCGTCGCCATCGTCTGGGGACCCATACTGCTTACTGCCACTTGGTGGTGCTCCATGCAGTAGATTCGCCTCACGTCGCTTTTATTGTTCCCGTGCGTCACGTTAAAGCTGTAGAGACGTCACTGGCGGGGAGGCACATAAATGCAACCGAAAGCAACCGAGACAGCACTGGTATTCGAGATGTTGCTTTCTTCAATTTGATCATCCGCATACACTGAGATTGGATATATCTTCCAAAAGTAAAACACCCAACCCTTCCCCCTGAGAAATTTGAGGATTTTTATCGCAACTGACATTGAAACGATGCATTCATGGCGTTTCGGGTCGCAAACTCTTCAGACTCTTCAGAAAATTCCCAATTCAGTCTCGAAAAAGTTCAGGAGTGTGTCTTCAGAATCGACTCTTCTCGATCCCAAAAGCCATCTCCAGGATGTCGGCTGCGATAGAAAATTGTCGAGATAAACTTGATAATCAAGTTTAATTGAAGCGATCTCTCACTTCAATTAAGTCAGAGATAGCTTCAATTACTGCCCATCAAAATGAAGAGCGGTCATCAATCATTCCTCCACGCTCACCACCGGAAGAGCAACCACCGCCACCTTAAAGGCACTTGCCTAAATTTTTCCGATTTTTAACATCAAAAGCCTTGTCGTGTCGGTCAACAAATGCGGCCGACACGACCACATCGTCTACGCGTTGAGTGCGAGATGCTGAGACTCACTGTCTGGTCAGGTTTTGTTAGTCTCGGGAACTATGCATTGTACGATGAGGACTACTGCATCAATAGATCCATACGGGAGCTTGTCAACACTCGTAAATGCTCTTGAGCTAACAGTGAGACAAGCATCACTGTTAGCTCGAAAATATCTACGGAGGGGTGGGACCAAAGAGCTGTCGGCATCGTGCGTCCAAGCCCCATCAAACTGGAGTATATAATACCTCCAGTCCACGACTCCTCCTGGGAAACAGAGGTAGCTCCACCTCCCTCCTTCGACACACAGTCCATTCATCTGTGCGACGCCGGCATTCAAAAAACGCGATGGAACGCAACCTTGCACCAATTTCAGGTAGCCCACAGGAAGCGGATCCAGCAGCGCGAGCCGTAGCGTCCGGAGAGAGGATGGAGCCCAAAGCTCATGTGTGTTCCACGTGCAAGCGGGTAAGTTTGTAAGTCACCGAATGTTTGATTCCAATTTCATGCTCTTCTGTTAGCGGGTTTTCAGAGTTGAGCGGCCACTAACAATGAAATGCTTGTTCGATGTATGTAGGAATTTGGAAGGCGCTTCAACCTGAAAGTGCATATGAGAAAGCACACTGGGGAGACGCCGTACGGTTGTCCCGTAGAGAACTGCGGTAGAAAGTTCAAGTGGCGGAGCTCCATGGTCCACCATCTTAGGGCCCATCATGACGGGAGCGATGCGCACATAGTTAGGCTAAGCGCCCCGAGGAGAAACAGCGGTGGAACGTCTGTCCCAGTTCAATCAGAGGAACAAGGGCAAAATATTCCTGGCCACGAAAGGAATATGGAAGCCCGGGACAGAGCCACGCCAGCTGGGCAATCAAGGAGAGGAGAGATTCATGGCACCGGGAACCACCCGAGACAAAGGAAACGCCAGAATCCCTCATCCATGTTGCCGTAGAGGATAGGAGGGCTAACGCAGGCCAAGGAGCTGTTAGTACGCCTGACATGACTAGTCCCGAGGAAAGGGAAAAGAAGCGGCCCAAACTTTCCGTGCCTGGGAGTTTGCGGTCAGCATCTAGAGGTGATGATGGTAGCTGTGTCGCCAGGTCGACGAAAGGTAGCGACTTGGACGACCTCTTCGGGAGATGTGTGGATGTGCACGTACCAGTAGATGCCTGTGACGATATCACAAATCATCGAACTGACCCAGTAGTAGAGTTTGATGAAGTGAACG
Source organism: Kappaphycus alvarezii (assembly GCA_002205965.3). NCBI lineage: Eukaryota > Rhodophyta > Florideophyceae > Gigartinales > Solieriaceae > Kappaphycus > Kappaphycus alvarezii. The sequence goes on from NADL03000486.1 coordinate 20,701, forward strand.
ACACATTAGAGGCTCTGGATGCGTTGCCAGCCTGCGATCCATCCATACTGGGCGGTGGCATATGTGCGGAGGTAGATGTGGGGAGGCCGCCCTCAACCGGAATCCACCAGTCGCAGTGGGTGGCGGCCTTGTCACGGACTGACGGTGAGGATGGGATACGTGCCGCGGCATCTCCCAGTAGTCCAGGCTGCAAAGTTGGGGACGCAGACTTGGGGCTGTTTGAGGTGACGGATTTGAACAGCCGCCCCATAGTGGTAGATCATGGGTTTGAAGCCCCCATTGAATTCTTTGACTTGTTCTGAGAGATGTACAATAACCCCAAGCAAATAATTTGTTAATAAAACGCCTCCTTTGGCTGGGTATTGGAGAAACGGTGTGTGTGGAATTCTTTACGAGTATGAAACAAAGCACTCAGACATGCAGAAGTATCATTGAAGAAATACTACTCAAGCAGACGACGGGTTCTCCCCTGGCGGGCTTCCATCCGTTGAAGACAGAATAAAAAACCAGTAACGAAATCCCGCAACTCAAGCGTGGCGGAGAAATTTCGGCGGCTGGCAGCGAAAGAAGCGAGAAGGTGGAAAGATTTAGAACTATTCTCCCCTAACGCACCGCAAGGATCCATTCCAACGGGCATCAGTAAGATATTGTTGGCGTCACAGTAGTCGCGGGGAAGTTTTGGGTGTTTGCACTGTTGGAAGATGTATTCGATCTATCCTAACGTTTTCCAGACAAACACAATCGACTGAAAAAAGTGTGCCGACACAGTAATGGGGGAGGAACTACGCTCCCTACAGGTAGGGAAAGGTTTGGGTGTTTTACTCTTGGAAGATATATCCGGTCTATCCCTACAAGACCGCCTTCAGGCCAGCCATCAAGTAGGTCGGATTGGACATGGCGGCTGCTGCTGCGTGACTTTGCATCAAAACCCCCCGAACCTTTCCGTACGTCTCCATTGCCCTCACGGCCCCGTTCCTTGCCACGTCACTTTGCCCTGCACATGCATCCCGGTGCCAACCTCCAAGAGTGGAGATCGGCACAGGCACGAGCCTACCTCTGGTGGGGGTCGCGATAAAAGATTGATATCTTCTCTGCTTTGCATTTCGCGCCGCATTCAGAGAGGACATCGGGTTAAATTGGACGCCTGAAGAGGAGCCCGATAGCAATAGGACGGATTCCCCGGTTTGGTTTCGCCAGCGCAGTGGGACGACCCTTGCAGAAGTACGGGCGGCATGCAGCCGGCAGTTCGACGTTCTAGCAGAGGTTGAAGAACTTTGTCAGAGCATGACGGCAATCTCGGCGGGGCGTGACCCCCCTTGATGGGCGGTGTAGCATTCGCAGGGACGCTGGGGACAGACCATCGGCCCCAGGAGCGGTTGAAGGGTGCACTCTATGAATAGCACTGCAGACGTCCGAGACAGAGAACTTGAGTGGCAGTGGCAAACGATGGGGGGCATGGAAGTGATAGGACCAGGCGGCATGGGATGGAGCAAAGGTAATTAAAAGCCTACCAGGTAATCATACCAATATGGTTTATCGAAGCTAGTGAAAGCACTAATAATTTCCTCCATTTTCCTGTTCATTATATCCGCCGGTGCGTCTGTTTTTGGGTGGTTTAAAGAGGATTAGTATATCTTTGTTCCTAGTAGAGCAAAAAGTTTTGTCCAAAACTCGCCCTTTAAAATGGGATATCGGTATCATATGATATTCTCTGGTAATCCATGATGTCTGTATACGTGATTCTTGAGCAGCAGAGCCATTTCAGGAGCATTTGCATTGGTTTCTTTGGTATTATTCTGATCATTTTAGAAAGAAAGTCTACGGCTGTCAACACGCCGTTGTTCCCACTTCTCGATTTTGGTAGACGTGTGATGAAATCCATGGTTATGTGGGTCCATTTGGTTTTCGGTGGTTGTAATAATTGTAAAAGACATGCGAGCCTCTGATTAGTTGCTTTGATTCCCTGGAAATGGAAGGAATGAAAGTACCGGGATAAATCTGATATTAACTTTTTCCAATAAAACTTTGGTGATATTCTGTTGATAGTTTTGCTTATTCCCTGATGTCCCGTTTTAGGTGTGAAATGCTAGTCATACAGGGGCTTGACTCTACAATTTCATTCTGGTACACAGATCTTCTTTTTCCTAAGTAGAAGCATCCATCTACGCTCAAAGGGAGCTTTCTGTTCTTGATAAAGGGTTCTGAGGTTCTCATCCCTACCATAATCTTCTGCCAACCCCACTAAATCAGTGCTCGTAAACGATATGGTAGAAAAATTTAATTGGATTCTGAGAATTTCTTGGTAATAAATTCTTGGAGTAATGAATTTTTCGGTGATCAGGTGACGGCACATCTTTTAGTTGTCTAGATAGTTCATCGGCCACTAAATTTATTTTTCCTGAGACGGGGATTATCTTGAAGTCGAAATTAACTAGTCTTACTAGCCATCGCACTTGTCTCGGCGACAATTTTCTCGGGTTTCTAGGTATCTTGGGGGACAGTTATTCGAGTGAACCGTGAATTAATTACGATGAAAGGTAGGACCTCCACCACTTGAGGGAATCTACAATAGCCAAATGTTCTCTTTCATAGGTCGCATAGTTTTTTCATCATTATCAAGAATCCTTGACGCAAAAATGACCGACCGGCTGGAAATTAATTCTTCCTGTTCCAACACTGCACCAGTTGCATACTGTGATGCATCTGCGGTTACGTAGATAGGCATTTTGGCGTCAAAATTTCCGAGAACCAGTGCACAACAAAGTATTTGCTTGAGTACTTTGAATGCATCATCTCAGGCGCGGCTCCATTTGAAATTGACTTTTGTTGTCAATTCTGTCAAAGTATTAGCAAGCATTGAACAGTATTTTATGAATCTGCGGTAGTAATTGACAGAACCATGAAAATAATGTACTTGTTTCTTATTCTTTTGTACCGGCCATTACATGACTGTACTTATCTTATTCGGATCAACATGAATAACGCTTTGAGAAATGTTGGGTCCTAAGTGCTTGACTTATGTAACTACAAATACGCATTTAGATAAATTTCCGAACAACTTTTCTCTTCTGAGGATTTCCAGTACAGTTCGAATATGGCCCAAGTGATCTTTACATGTCTCACTTTAGATGATAATTTCATCCAGATAGACGATCACAAATACGTCGAACTGAACCTTAAAATTCCATTCATTATGTTCATGAAAGTTGCTTTGGCAGAGTTGAGTCCGAACGGAAAAACAAGAAATTCAAAGTGTCCCTATCGTGTTCCGAAGGCTGTAAATGGCATTGAATCTTCGTGTACTCTAACATGGTGGTAACTAGGTCTAAGATCAATTTTGCTGAAGTGATTTGCTCCTTTCAGCTGGTCTAAAATGTCGTCAATTCGTGGTAAGGGATTACTTTTTTTCACAGTAAGCTCATTTAAGGCTCTGTAAACAGTGCTCACCCGTAGATACATATCCTTCTTGCTCACGAATAGAATGGGAGCTACCCAGGGGTTCTTACTCGGTCTAATAAACTCAGCTTTCAGTAGCTCATCCGACTTTTTTCGGAGTTCTTGCATCTTTTTGTAAGGGATTCTATAGGAACCTTTCTTCTGTGGTTTTTATCCTTCCTTTAATTCTATTTGGAAGTCCTGTTTACTTATATTTGGAAAATATCTCGAAATGTTCTATGGAAATACATTAGGAAACGTTTGCAAACCCTTCTGTATGTCTCGAGGGTGCACTGGAGCTCTTGATTCATTGGAATGTAAAGATCCAAGTAAAACTGCAAATAACTCATTGTTCACCGAAACCAATAGCTGGAGTATTGAAAGATACAAAAGGACTCACCACGGCACCATCAGCAATAAATACTAATGATTTTCTCCTCTGTTCGATTTTCACCTCTTTATTAAGACAATTGTTTTTTGCTTCATGCGACGCGCACCATTCTTTCCCAAGAATTGAATCAGAATGCTTCAATGGGCTTACCGCAAAGTACAGAGGTTCAGTATAAGCGGTTCTCTGTACACTGACAGCATTTACGAAATCTTGAATTATTCGGTCCGCACCGTTGGCCATTTCAGCAAGCTCTCTGGAATCTCTTGTCTTCATTTGATGATGCTTGCAAAATAGTTCACTCAGAAAATTGATCTCACCACCAGGGTCTACAAGGATCTTTGGTGGCCCACCACCAATTATGCACTTGAAAATGAGAAGGTCCTTGTGGTTTCTCTCAAATGCAGGGCAGAATGTTTCAATGTAAGTTGCATTCGATCTGGTAGTGGTCAAAATGTATCTTTTTGTTTGCTTAAATGATAAATCTCGAGTCTACTTGCATAATACCTGGGTTTCCAATGGTTCTTCAATGATATTATCTGACTGGGGGCCTTCAATCAGCTCCTCCAGGCTTTTGGGCAGTTCTTGGTCATGTGGCCTTTCTGTCTACACCAGAGACAGAGACTTTCGCGGGTACATCTTTCACAGTATTCTTTGTCAAGGTTCTGTAAATTATGAATGTTAATTCTCAGCCCCGGTATCAATTCTATGTTTCCAATTTCCATTGGTACTGGACTGCTGTTTCCAGCAAAGGAGCTTCCATTTCCATTCTTTCCTACGGAAGACTTTGGTAAGTTACCGGTTCCAGAACGCCGATAGGCCGATTAAGCTAGCTAGGCATCCATCATGAGTTTTGAGAGGTTGAAATATTCTTTAGAGCACAGTTATTTCCTGATATAGAGCTTTAAACCGCGAGAGTAGCGATCTATCTGGTCCAATATCGGGGATGTCCAGTATAATTTTGCTGAAGTCTTCGCTGAAGGCAGGAACATTTTTGACTTGTTTCCAGCGGGCGAGCTTGTCTACAGTGATCTTCTCTTTGTTCAATGTTTCAAACCGCTGGATCATAGCGGCCTTCAGGTTCTGCCAGTAATTTATTCATTTCCCTTTATCTGTTTTGGAGCGGAGCATCCACCACTAATGGGCATTTCCAGCCAAGTAGCTGAGTGCTATGTGTAGGGTTCTGATGCCATCTTTGGTTCTTTCCCAGTGAATGTAGTTTGTGTGTTTTTCTTTGGGCCAGCCTGTGAAATATTGGGCCACTTGTGCTATTATCATATTGATATGAGCATAATTGATTGATCTGCTGCTAGTTGATTGCTTGACATAGTTACAGGGCTGTAATCACGTCGCGGTAAGACATTATAAGTTAGGTCATGTACTGTAGTGTTACCCATTAGGGACGACTTATCTAGCATAACGCATTAGCCGCGTGGATGTAACCGACCACATCTTCCATGCGTTCAAATAACCCAAAGTTTCCCTCCTATAAGTTAGATGCTTAACTGCGCAAGATCAATAAACCGACGAAATCAAGCATCAAGTAATTCAACCTCATTCCTACACCTTGTATATATGCGATCTCCGCGCCTGCCGTGCTGCCAAGCGTTCGCTCGTCCATATGGATCTTAGCGACGCACTCTGAACTACCGCGCAGCCGCGCCTGTAGTTCTTGAACCCCCTGCCGATTGATACAGCCTGACTATCAGAAGGTGAATTACTTGACTAACTGTCTGGTTTCGGGCGTTAACCAGTTCAGGTTCTAATGAGCATACCCTTTGCGCTGCAATGTAGAGTTCTGATCTGTGTACAGAAGCCTGGTTATTGGCACGCTCGAGATTCTGCTGTATCTGATGAACCATTTCTGTAAGGGACTCTAGGGTGACCTTCGGCTGACCCATGGCGATTAGGATCACAAAGCTAATAATATTCCTTGTCGTGGTATCTGAGAGGAGTTTTCAATCTTACAAGTGTGAAAGATTTGTTCCGTTTACAAGATTTCTGCAACACCTGGAGTAACAGAAAGTTGCTTAGAGGGTTCTCAGGCTAACTACCCACAATGCGAAGCCTGCAGCATGCCGTGTTTTCAGAATTCCAGAAGAAGAATAAGCTTAATTCATTCAGTATCTACTTGGGACTGCACACGTCCTAGCTATTTGGATAAAATCTAACCGGATGTACCTCGTCGTCCATGCGCATCGGGTACATCCGGTGTCGAGCGAAACTTGGAAGAGATCCGCGGAACTAGCTCCTCGATAAACACAGCAATGACTTTTGTAAAAAATGTGCTTTATTATCTGATTGGCTCTCTTCACCCCTTCAAATTCCGGTCTTGGTGACCTATTAGTTGAATGTAAACAGCTCCTGATGAAGTGGTCGCGGGTTCAAATCCGCCAGGAGCACTAAAAAAAGTTCCATTCATGACGTAAGCGTTGACGTCAGTCACGTCTGTGCGTTATAGTACCCTTTCTTCCGATTCTTGCTTTGCGGTGGTTGTCCTGTCTAGGTCCTGATGGCGATAAGTACTTACAATTGTAAGTCCTACTAAAAGAATCTGGGGGCAGCAGAGGAAAGCTTGCAATCACAGTGGAAGGGTGAGCACAACACACATACGAAGTCGATTGAGAAATGAGCTTATTGCTCTATTTTCCTTTTTCTTACTCAAAAAATAGCAATTTTAATGTAAAATAAAGATACTTATTGTGACCTCTGACTGTGAGTCGATGCTGAGCCCCGTTCTGATGGCGGACAAGGTCTTGTTCACTGAAAAACTCTATATTGCATTCCTTGCAATTGTACTCCTTCTCGGTTGTACGGCGGATGTGACGACGTGAACGGAGGTGCTTGAAGTACTGAACGCGACTGGAGCAGGTGACTTGACAATGACGACAACAGAACGGAGAACACTTCAGATTCTTGTTAGATTCTTGTTAACTTCGGCATTTTCGAGGTCTTGGCCTTGCGAACTCGATGGTTTACCACCCTTTAGATCGAAACAGCGGCGGCGTCCGGCAGCACTTGAAGCCTTTTCGGAGGATTTCTTGAACTTTTCGGTGTTCTTGACGACTTCGAGACGGTCGGACGCGACGGCTTCCTCGGGACTGGGGGTAAGGATAGAAGACCGGTCGATTGGGGTGGAGCAAACGATCGAAAAGGGGTGCTGGGCTCCCCATCCATATCAAGGGGAGTAGTTCTGGGATTTAAAAGTGCACAAGGTGGCAAGAGATCGTTGCGTGGGAGATGAATTGACTTCAGTGTCCTGAACTCTTCTAGGCTGCGTAGGTCGTTGTCGGGGAGCGAGTCTTTTTGAAGTCGACCAGCGAGGCGGAGTCTTGGGATCCACTGCCTCGCCAATCGGTACGAATGGCGAGGGAGGCGGGGAAAGAAAGTTGGCGGGCTCTTCTGAGTCGTATCCTGACGGAGCTGGAGGGCGGCCCTTGACTTCTTGTCGTGCGAAACTGGGGGTTACCGCGTAAGGCTCAGAGCGAAAACACAAGGTTAGTCCCTGATTGCAATCGGCAGATGAGATAAATCTAGTACGGATTTTCTCCCAGCTGACGGATTGGAAAAATTCGCAGTGAGGAACAACTTACCTGGGATACTTTCACGATGTGGGGTTTTAATCGCACTCGAGCAGGTCTAGGTTGAACTGTGGTTGAACCTTTTGGTTGAGGCTGGCTGATTTAATACGGCCGCTCCAAACCAAGGTTCTATATAGAAATAGAGATAGGTGCAAACTAGAGGAATATGCAGTATAAAAGTAGCGAATTCAAAGTTTTTTCCTTAAAACAGCCCTGACTTTATCGTTAGTAGCGCTTTCAGAATTGTAATGGGCACGAGTGACATATTCTGTCAGATTTGAGACGTACATTGGTTCAGGTGGCATGGGATATTAATTATACTTATGATTGGTAAGCAGTGATATAATATCCCAGTGTGCAACTGGCCGGTAGCTAATCCAAGTGTACCAATGGGTGAATCGGTGTGTTCAGAAATGTATGGAAAAGTGTAATGACAGCATCCTGCGTGGTAGCCCTGGTTGTAAGGTTACCGGTGGTTTGAATCTACAGTACAGTAGATGTAGTAAATTCTTGTAAATCTGTAAGGACTGTGAAGTGAAATACAACATTCCTCTTCGAAAGAATGGTCGGCTGGCTACATCCCCATACCCGCAATGTTGGCGTCCTCCGAGCAACTCGCCAATTTTTATGTAGGAGAAAAATATGGGCGGGCCAGCTAGAATGCATGCGGTTTTTGGCGAACCACCTGTCGCCGGGTGCCTTCGCATAAAGACTGGCCGAAGTCGCCCGCCTCCAAATTTCTGTCCCTGGCACAGGCAAGACAAGACTTTACGGGTTGCAGGGGGGCAGGGCCGGGGCTCGCCAACAAGAAAATATCAAGGCGCAGAGTGGTGTAGCAGACGACAATTGGCTGCCAGGGCGGTGCGCTGTTGGACCAAGGAGCTAATATTGTGAATGATGCGTGTGCGTTCAGCCACTAGGTTGGTGCGGCGGTGGTACGAGATTTAATTTACGATGAGAGTGATTCCCTTGTCGGCAACAGGTCTAGCTGTGCCGTAGATGTCGAAGGCAACTGGATGGAAGTCGATGGATAGTTCCTGGCAAAGATACCTGAACGTGCAATTCTTGGCCTGTTCGGACAATAAAAGGCAGGAAAGGGGTCAAAAACCCGTAAATTGTAGTAGGGGCGGAGTGGGGACTAGTAATGGTAGTGTCGAAGCCCTGCGGGGTGGGAGCGAGTTGATGATCGTCAAAATAGAAATCAAGTCAACGACAAGAGGGAGACTGTCACAGCGAAATTCCTGTCATTTTACAGGAAGACTGCGTATACTTTCGGATGAAAGCCACCTAGGGCGGAAAAAAGTTCTGAGAAAAGTCTATAAACTACGAAAGAGCTGATAAATTGCTGGCATACTGTGCATTTAGCAGGATTTGCTGTATCTAGGGGTTTGATCGGCCTGCAGCGTTTCACTCTTCTGTGCGAGGGGTCCCAAAGATTTGCCAAGGTTACTGGTATTATAAACACGATTCTTTCTGCAAATTTTTGCTTCCTTCATTTCGAGATCTACAGGATATCCTTGACCTCTTTATTTAAGACAGTTGTTTTACCTTCTCTTAAAAACCCTTGAGGTCCTTTTCCTTTATGAATCAAAATTCACTGTATGAATCTATTTCTATATTATGTTTGAGTATTCGAACCTCCTTTTGAAAAGGAAACCATTCGATCCGTTATCGAATTCGTCCTCCAAATTCAATTCCAATATTTTATCGGGCAAATTTTTTTTGTCCAGAATTCATGAAAAATCAAATCCGTGAAATCGCCTTGCAATTATTTTCGACCATAGCTATGAAGCTTTTCGAGGAGATTCCCCATTTTTAGTTGCATTCTCCTATTTAAATTGCACCATAAACGCCTTTGAAGCAACGGCCCTGCCAAAACCCACCCTGTCGACTCACCCGCACAAGCGCTTAGCTTTTCATTAACATGAACAGCCTCCACCCGTCCCTTAACATCGCTGAATCACCTACAGCCCGCTCTTCTATCATCGAGGTGGTTTTCATGGCCAATTGGTCAAATGAATACGAGAAGTACTGTAGAAGCATAGACCAGTAAAGCGTGGGGTAGTGAGTTCGCTGTCAAATTGTTTACTAGGAAGAATAATCGGAGAAATCAGAGAAACAGGGAGAAATAGAGGGGCTAGAGGTGTCTGAGACGGATGTGGAGGGTTCCGAAGATGAGGAGGACTAGGTGGGTGCGTGGAAGCAACTGTTGTAAAAGCGAGGGTGAAGCGCTGTAAAAGACAGAGGGAAGAAGGGATGTATTCATAATTTATGACTCCCATGTTGGAAAAGGAGGACATATTGAGCGTCTTCAGGAGGCATTTGAAGATTTCGATATGCCCAAACAGAATATATATCATTCTGAGCCGTTCAAACAAATGTTTAGAGGCTAAATTGGAGCTATGGACTCATTACAGGAATTATTTGGCTGTGATCACGAGAACGGGGATTTTCAGTAGCTAATCTTTACATTTGTCCTGATATTATCTACTGCTAGTCTTTCGCGTCCATAAGACCCCATTTATTGCAATTTATAGTACTTCGTATGTTTGGTTGAGAGTTTATTGTTAGTTGTAAAGTCTATATTAGCTGAGTAAATCGTTTTCGCTAGTAAAAGGCAAACTCTTTTGAAAAAATCCAAGGGCACGACGAAATAGCTCAGAAGTTGAGAGTAAAACTCTCCTCGAAGAAGCGTTTCTTTTACTTTAGTCACTAATAACGATAGGTATACTCTGCCCATTATATACTCCCTTGTAGCCCCTTGAACGCACGTCCTTATTCAACTCTTTTAGGTCCCATAAATATACTTTAGTGGTACTTATGTGGCGTGAAATAACATCGCTCTGGGAATATTGGTTCTGATACTCACATTCTTTGCGATTTATTTATAGAAGTCCCCTCAAGGTATTCCAGGGCGTGGATGTCGGTCGTGCTTTTCTGCTGTCCATACGGACGTGATTACACAATCTGATGGGGACAGACTTTCTCCTGATCAGGTGTAGGTATTCGTTCTTGATGATTATAGCGATGGAGACATTACCGTTCATGAACGAAATGCAAAAGTTGATTTCCGTTTGTGCCGGAATTTTCTTGACATTTTTTCCTCGTACTTGGAGTGTCAGAGGAAAAGATCTGGATATTGGGGTGATATAGCAACCAAGCAGAGAAATTTCTGGCTAGAATTTTTTTCTTGAGCCCAGGGACTGTTGCGAAATATCCCCTATCCTTGGCACCAAGAAGGCCCACTGAGGTCCTGAACGCTTGGTTCCTGCTATCAAATTTTGAACGCTTGTTTTCTGCTATCAAATTTTGTAATTTAGCCTAATTCGCCGTACCAGTGTAGCAAACCCATGTTGTCCGGTTCTGAAAACGGGTTCTAGGCACCTAGGTGGATCTAATCCGTCATTTTCTCCTACAAGGTTGAGGTATTTGAGCTAAATACGGCCAATGGAATGACCTTGCACTGTGTGCAGGATATCGACCAATTGGAATACACTGCATCGATACCTTCGCAGGTGATGAAGGACTCGATAGGTGACGACGATAAGAGAAAACTGCAAGCATTTTTGGATGCCAAACTGGATGCCAAAAATGCGAGAAGTGCCATTTACTATGCTTGTTTGAAGCCTACAGCGAGTGCGGGAACAGCGTTTTACTATAGCCTGGCTAAAAGAAGAAGCTCTTTGAATTTGCCGTAGTTGAGCATGTCTCCTTTAGTTTATGGATGCATTCCTCAATAATACCTCTGAACCTTTCGCTCTCACTATTTTCCAAGATGTAATTATGAATTGTAAGGGCCAGTTAATACTGCATACCTCGAGAAAGTTTTGTAAAAGTTGGAAGCCGACTCGTGTTTCTCAATTTCTGTAAAATTTTTCAGAATCATCACAATAGATTGTGAAGAGGGCAGAAATTTTAAGTGAGATCGGTAGGAATAAATTAGCTAGAGTGGGATTCGTGACGCCAACTGTTCAGAACGTATTTATCCGAAACGACAGAACTGCTACTGTAGTATATTTATGGGAGCAAGGGAGCGCAAAAATGTAGGAGTGACCAGTTTTATGCAAGGAAGATTCGGAAGGCCTGTTTCTCCTAGTTTTCTCCAGTAGAAACGTAGCTGAGTTTTTTCGTCGGTTTGAATTGGACTTTTTGGTTTGGTACTACTTTTGTATGTATGTAAGGCTGTCTTCCGACTTCAACGACATCTTCACAATATGTCAACCTATTCGGCTTACATGGAATTTTTTGCTGGCATTGAAGGCACGGTGGCAAATACTAAAGTACCAGAACATGTATCTGAGCGAATATTTCTCCATGAAAAGACTACAGCATGTATTTTAAAGATAAATATATATATCGGTACACTTCTAAATCACTCTCGAAGAGATCAATTCAAAAAAAATACCTGAATACACTCATATCTCCAGGGAAATTATTACTGACTACTGACAACGGCCCGCGATGAAGAACAGACTTTTCGAGCACCTGTAGGTCCCCCTGATATCTTCTAAAACCCTTTTTACCACTGAATATCTTCCATTCGATGATTTTCAAATCACAATGAAATTATGATTGCCCTCATATTCCTCTACATACGCCACCTGTGGCCCCAAAGAAAACTCTCTGTGATTGCACCTTAGTAGGTACCGCCAATCCCCCTAGTCTCGTGGCTTCTTTGAACTTTCATTTTTCTCATCCCCTTCTATTTACTCTATTTTTAAAAAACGTTGCGAACAAACATTCTCTAAAAATTTTATGTCCTATCCTCCTTCCGTATCTTTTGTACTACAAGTGCTTTGGCTGCGGCTTATCCAGAACGTTGATATGCTACGGCCTTCAAGTTGACTTGACTTGGCGGCAACAGAATAATGATAGATAGTTCCGCAGAACTCAGAACGACTTCCATGGGCCTCCCATTTTAAAAATAGAAAATAAATTTGAATAATTTCTGTAAATCTTCCCCAGCAAGCATAAGATAATTTAGGGTAGATAAATAAAATATAGCGCAAGTCGACTTCATTGAATAGCTTTGGCCATAATTTTCAATCAGATCCCTTTATTTACCAAAAATTGGGAAGAGAAATGACAGAAAATCAAAAAGTGGTTCCCGAGACGGTCCGTCACAAGAGATAAACCCGTCTCTTTTCTGTTGAATGAAAAAGATATATTTAGCCTCACGTGTAGTCTTTTCAAAGCAAGAAAAAAAGTGGAAGATATTTACGGCTTTTACCTCTACAATCCTCTGTAGCATCACATTGATAGCTTTAAAATATTCAGCGCTCTCTGTTTTGCTTCCTGTAAGCGATAAAAAAACATATACCCATGAATTCTTGAACGAAACAAAGAAACAAATCGGTCTAATCTTCTTTTATGCGAGACAGGCGCCTTTCCGACCACAGTGTCTTCTATTCAAGGCTGATAAGGAAGAGTTGAAGAAGAACTATGAACCGAATATGGTTGAAATATCCATCGAGGATGTGCTGAGCGATGCGAATATCATTAAATCGCATTTCTTATAGAAGTGAACGTTTCTACTGGAGATGTTGAACGGTTTTCTGCTAGATTGATGAAGCTCAAGTCCCGTTTATGGGTACACGGAAACAAGGATGCAGAGCGGGAGGCCTTGAGAACAGATGCTGCCGTAGTGTAGCACATGGGGTTCCGATTGGTATATGTCATTGCCTGTGCGAAGAGGATGATCATTGGTAAGGTAGACATAAGGGGGGCTACACCCAGTCGGAAGAAGCAACAAGAGAGGTCTATGTGAGACCTCCCTTCAGACCCGTTGCTGAAAAGTCCTTGTGGTTGTCGAAAACTACTTCGTGCGGTATTGTATCCGCGGAAAGGAATGGCAGAGATAAGGCGATGAAACCGTTAAGGATGTACTGGATATGGAAGCCTTTATTGATGTGTTTCAGGTATTCATGGTTCGAGATAATGATTTCGGTTTTACAAAACTGTTGGCGAAGTACGTGGATGATTTGGTAATGGTTACTAGAAGTGAGTCCATGCTGGATGAGCTTTGTGAAGTATTAATCAAGTTGTGGAAGTCAGAGATTGGAAGCAATATCCCGGTACAGTAGATGTCAACAGTACGCAAGGTTTTAAGACGAAAGAGAGCGCTTTATATCCGAGCAAAGTTTGAAGAAGGAAATCGAACTTGTTGTATTGAGCCAAAGTAGAAGGAAAATGGTCTCATTGGAATGCGAAGAGCGCGAAGTAGGGAAAATTCAATCAATGGCTGGGAACCTTGGTCATCTCAGTGTAGCTGTAGCACCTATTGCTTGTTTCGAAGCTAGTTTAATTCAACAGACTGTTCCTTAGATGAACATTGTAAGAGTAAAACATGCGAACGTAATCGTGAGACATATACTCAAGAGGAGTAAAAAAAGGTCTCATATGTAACGCGTGCAGAGGATTAGATGAGTTTGGCTTGCATTGTTTTGTTCATTGATGCAGGTTATCTCCATCAAGGTATGGAGAAGAATATTGCACAGGAAGGGTGCATTCTCGGAATTTTGTATGAAGCAAAGCGTGGTTCAGTGATACATATCTTCTGCTGGGTTTCAAGAAAGCAGAGAAGAGTTTCTATATCAAGTCTGCAAGCCGAGTGTATAGCGGAAGTAACAAGGGTCGTTTATTCACTTCACCTAAGGTCTGTTCGGGAATAAATAACTGAGTAATGTTTCCATATAACTCTATTAGTTGACATTATCGGACTGGACAAGACTTTGACGACACTAGCAGCACCCAGAGATATGGCAGCACTATCAGATATCCGTTGATTAGGGTTGGATATGAAAGTGGACTGATTGACGTAATAAGTGCGGGAGCCGGTAAGATGAATCCGGATGATGCCCTGACTAAACCACATGCAGGAAAAATAGCCAGCTTACTTGATGATTTTCCTGCCATTCTTTCTTCAATCATCGCGTCGAGAGGGGTTTTCCGAAGTCGATTAGGACATTTCGAGGGCTAGGGGTGCTTATCCGTCTACTCCTTGATGCTCCTGTGTCTTTGGATCATCCGAGGCAGGCCTGCGATGGTGGAGCGAGCTAACAACTAGTTTACGATTTCAATTTCGAGTGGCTCTCTCTTGTTCCCTCCGACTCACGAACTGCTGGCGTTTACGTACTTTGTATACATTCCGTCTGTGGCTTGAAGCACGCGGTCTGTGTTGACTTGCGTACTCCGAACCCGACCCTGCTTGACTGCAATGACCACTTTTTGATGTGCCCGTGCCGATATTTTCTTCGGATCTGCGTAATTATCGGGACCCTTCGGGATTTCAGAAGCATTGAAGATGTCCGCCGTATAACATGGCAGACCATTGACGAGTCCGCGATTTAAGCGCGAAATAGAAGGAAAGGGCTCACCGCAGGTAGTCAAAGATTTGAAGAGGCGCGCGAGGGCCAAATCCTGACCCTCTACTGGCGTTTAAGATTCTTCTGGTTCCAGTTAGAATCAATTTCACCACGTTTCCGTCATTTTACGCAGAAGCATTTCATTTATTAGTAATAATTTCCCCGCTAAGTCAGTGGTTTCTTCAAGAGTAACGGAAATTTTTGCGGAGTCTGGGAGACCCGAATGCTACTTTTTCTTGTATCGAAGATGCTCGGCCTGCCGAAGTACTTGCAGACGCAGAGAGTGGATAGCTTGGCGTAAGAAGCTGCCATGCAGCGAACGAAGAACATAGCGGATATTTGCTGCCCGAACGACCTCGTACGGGCCGAAGTTACTGAACTGAAGCGACAGCCACTTGGGAACCTGGAAGGCCTTATCGTACTCGGACATCACCTGATCCCCAACTGCGTAATTGAGGATTTGTGGGGCAAAAGCATTGCCTTGTCAGCCCTAGGGCTCTTTTCGCATGAAGACTGACCAGAGTTAATGTCTCCATCTTTCGATCCTCAAATCGCTAGGATAGCGGAGGACCAAGATGGTCGGTACCTATCGTGCGCGGTCTTACCCCGTACAGAAGCTCGAAGGGAGCTACTCCGCTCGGTCCCGCCCTCAAACGGTATCCGAGCACACAGTTACGGAGGGTCTCAGCCCAATCTTCGCAATCGCGAACGAATTTTCCAATTACCGAATTCGAATTAAGAAGCAACCTTTCTGCTCTTCCGTTGGACATGGTTGCGTACACCATAACTGTGTGGTATTTTATCTCGTGATTCTTCATAAAGAGAACCGGGGAAGCTGAGGCGAAACAGGTTCCGTTGTCGCTCACGATCTCATTGAGCGGACAAGAAGGCCATTTTATTACCTTTTCTACAAACCCTATGACGGTCGACACCGTGGCATCACGTGTGGGCGTAGCTATCGGCCATTCAGTGATTTGTTCGACGCAAACCAATATATAAAAGCAGGCTTCTTTGGAACGCTGCAATGTGCCAGAAAAATCAATGTATACAGTATAGAATACTCCGCCAAGCGGCATCCCCAAGATCGGCATGTATTGTGGGAGCTTCTGCACCCGCTGTCATCCATTACAGGAGCTCAAGTATTCGTAAACGTTGGCGACCATCCTCGGCCACCAGAACCATTCCTGCGCGAACTTGAGGGTAATACGAGCATAACTATGGCCCACATTATCATGAAGTGAGCGCAGATTTGTGGTGCGATCCGCCCTCCTCGCGAAAATTCAGGGGCCAAGTTTCGTCCGGCGAAAAAAGTGCCGATCCCAGATCATGAAGTTCTTGCCTGCCCGCCTTGCTTTCAGCCTCTCCTTAGGCGGTGCGTAAGGTACATCTTCCATGGAAAGGTAGTTTCGGATTAAGGTGAGATGAGGTTCTAGTCCAGCGTCATCCACCGCCTCCGCGGGGCCCACTGAAAGTGAGAGATCCCCTTCCTAATGACTGGTACCGACCCTGGCTTCTTTCGCCAACCATGAAAGTCCATCCGCGGATCTATTCATCTTTCCAGGTCGATAGCGAATGACTTAATTGTATTCCGGAAGGAAGTCTAGCCGGCGACCTTGCCTTCCGTGAATTTCTTTGCGCGTACTTATGGTCTGTAATGAGCTCAAAAAGGTAGCTGGGTAGAAGGTAAACGCGAAACTTTCGTAATCCAAAAAAAAAGCCAACGCCTCTCGCTCACAGGCAGAGTAAAGCTTCTCCGCCGCCTTCATAGTCTGGCTTGCATGTTGGACAGAGTGCATTTTCTGGTCTGTCTGCTTTCGTGACAAAACAGCGCAGACAGCGGAGGAGGAAGCATCCGTCTCGACTATGAACGGCTTTCCAAAGTCCTCCAAAGCTAAAACCGGAGGCGAGGTAAACGCTTTCTTCAGCGAAAGAGTTGACTCTTCCTTAGTCTCGCCTCAACCGAACTTCTTCCTTGACGAATTCACGGCATGTAAACCGGCAGCTTTCCCGGCGAAATCCTTGATAAATCTTCAATAGTACCCCGTTAACCATAGGAAACTACGGACCTGCGTAACTTTGACGGGTCTTGAGATTCCTTGAATCGCCAAAGCCTTGCTTGGATCCACGCGTACCCCACGCTAGTCAACTATGTGGCCTACAAGGTCTATTCGTCCTTTTGCGAGGTCTAATTTAGCCAGCTTGAGCTTCAACCCGTATTTTGCGATGCCGCTAGTAACTGCTGAGCCATGCTCCAAGTATTCCTGTAAGTTGGTGGAGAAGACCATGACGTCGTCCAAGTAGACATGGTCGAGGTCAATATCTGCCAGAACATGGTCTATCATTCGTTGTAACGTCAACGGAGCGCTCATGAGTCCAAACGGCATGACTTCGGACTGATAAGTCCCGAACCGACAGACTAATGTCGTCTTTTCTTTACAGGACTCCTAGATAAGGACCTGCCAGTACCGGATGAACATATCCAAAGATGTAAAACCTGTCGCGCCTTGGAGGGAATCACAATTCTACTCAATCTTCGCTAAGGGCCAACGGTCGCCCTTCATCTTCTGGTTGAGAGTCTGGCAGTAGAAGCAGAACCGGGGCTTCTCTGCCTTCTTAGTAGCGATAATAACAATAAAAAAAGACCAAGAAGATGATGCGGGTCGAATTATCCATGCTTCTAGCATCTTGTCCAACTCCTCGCGGACTATTTGGTTCTGCTTAGGCCCTAAACGCGCTCTCTATGGTATATGGGCTTTTCTTCAGTGAGTTCGAACGAATGTTCTATCGGAACGCTCGAGGGACGAAGGTCGAAAAGGGAAACAGCGATCACGTCGCCCTCCGAAAGAACCCTTTTAAACTCCTCCTCCTTGACGGTGGTTAGGTGCTCCAACTTCTTCTCGAGCACCTCTGTCATTGACAAGGGTTTCAAATTATCCATTTGCTCTTCCAAATTGTCTTGAATCGCCAATAAGAGGCCTATATCTTCGTTTTTGTCGCCCTCCAATTCATTAGAGTCTTTTTTTCCGAGGGTGTGGATGAGGAAGACTAAGTGAAGTTTTCATTATCCATTCCCTCTCCTTCTTTCACAATATCTTCCGATGTCAATCGGGCGAGCTCGGAAGCCAGTCGATCACAGCGACCTTGGACTCATTTTTGATGGCCACGGTCTTCTTCCCATAATCGAGAGTGGCCATTAAGTCTTCCATTGTCGGGTCACTGATAAGAACGTCGAAGGAAGATCCCTGCACAACGATGAAGTCTAAGCAAACAAGGAGCTCCCCGAAGGATATAGGGGTACTCTTAAGGATTGATTTCACCTGATACTTCACCCCCATGGCGACAGTGATCGTACGGTTGACGACCTCGGGCTCCGCCGGTAGCATTGCGGCAAATTTTGCGGAAATTTTATCCTTTGTTGCCCCGTATCGCACAATGCGTGCGCCCTAGTTCCGTAGACGATCATTTCGAAACTTTTCGGCTCTGCTTTCTGCCCTGCGCCTTCACACTAACGGCGCCCACAATTCCTCTACTGAATAGTTCCTTAAGGAATCCCTGCGCGGGTATAGCGTCACCACGCAGGAGCTAGTCAAATAAAAGACCGTCCGTAGCATTCATCAGACCATTGAGTACATCTTATTTGGGGACTAACTCGGAGATGTCTTGGACTTTGACACCTTTTCGGTCCTTATTTTTGGCTTTCTTCGACATGGTCTTCTTTTTGGTTGGCTTCTTGCCTTGGCGGTGGCCCTTTTTCTGAGGTGCTATAGTTTGAAGAAGCGCTACCGATCCTCCGATATTAGACGGTCCGGTAAATTGACAATTCAGCATCGCCTCGATCTGAGCACCCTGCGCTCCTCGAGCCAATTTATGGAGGGGTTCCCCCTCCGAGCTACGTTTGACTTCGATGACCTCTTCGTTGTCCAAACCAATAACAACTGAGACGACCTCTGTTCTTCCTCGTAGTCCGCCCCTCATTGCTTGATCCCTCTATTGCCACCGCAATCTTCCCTTCAGTGGGTTCCTTTTTAGCGCGACCCCAGCAGGAAGCTTCCGAGTGTCCCTTCTCACCGTACCTGGAGCACCTGATGTCGCGATGGGGATTGTCCAAGCAACGGTTAGCTCCATGCCCCTGCTTTTAGAAAAATGAATAGACTCAATCACAGCAATTCTCGGGGCCTTCCTGACCCCAGGGTAGGCTCCTTTCATCGATTCTAGCTGCCTTTTTTGCTTCTTTATCATAAGAGAGGAGTCTTGAAAGGCGGTGAACAGACTGTCCATCTTTTTCTCGACTTCCAATAGGTGAAAATCAATAAGAAGAAGCAACCTTGGTGCCATATTCTCTGCAGCGATAAGCGGGCTTGTTTCCCTTATCCTCTTTCCTTCGTTAAAGAAACTTGAGCCGATTCCCTCGGCAGGACCAGCTTGACGAATAATCGATTAACTTCCGCGCCGACTGAAATGCCTTCTTTCGTTCTTCAAAATCAGCGATTATCGACTTTATCGCCTTATAATCCTTAGAACTGCGATAGATAATATAAGGAACCAGTGGTGAGTGTTCCATCGCTGCCTTACGGAGGAGCCAAAATTTGGCTTCTTCGTTGTACTTCTCCTTAGCGAAGAGAGAATCCATCTTCCTAATCGATTCTGTCAGACGATCCTAATCGAGCTCAACATCCACTTCACTATGAATTACTTCGTACAGTTCATCGTTGTCTCCAATTTCTTACAGTATTGCCGCTCTGGCACAGTATTGCCGCTCTGGCAATAGAGTAGTTTATCCCATCTGGCAAGAGATTGCCGTTGTCATCCGTGAACGTCTGGGAAGAAGAAGTCGAACGCTTTGCTGTCAAGGTGCGGTAGAAGCTCGAGCGATTTCCATTCTTCAACCTTTCCTCCATCGCGACGTGTTTGAAGCAGAAGAAGAATCTCTTCACGTCGGAGTTCCCAAGGAATACATGGGTTGATGCTGCCGAGGGCACATCTCCTCCCCTCGAGATAACTACCATGCTAAGGGCACTAAAGGGGGGGTGTCTAGTTCGAGAAGGGAGGAGCGTCGGTGGTGGGGGATGTGTGGAGATGTGACGGAGGATGGAGAGGACGATGGAGGGATAGCTGGCAAATGAGGCGGTGATGGGACCACACATGTAGTTGTGTCCCTCTTTTTCCACCTAGCGTCTTATAATCTCCTCTGTAGGTAGCTGCAGCTGAACCCCTAATGGGCAATAAATAATCTAAATACCCTACAATACTGTACAGTGCGCCACATCGAGCCCTCCGTAACCGCTGGAAGCCACCTTTATGGCTAGAGGGTGGCTGAAGGGACTACAGTAAAGCACGAGGTGTGGCCGAGCGCAGTACTTGAGCTCCAGATTTTTCGTGGCGCTCCTAGCTCCTTGTTCCGCTGACTTCCCGCGCACCCACTTCCCTTCCTTTCACCCCCTGTCTCTCACAGTCGCGCCCCACACGCGGCTGCGCTCCACACGCGGCTGCCCAGCACGCCAACCATTCATTACTGTGCCGGACACAGCAGTACTCTTATCTAGGGCATACCCAAAGTGGTCTTACTCCAATGAATTCTTGATACGGACAGTTCCTTACGAGATATTCTCTGAATCTGCCTTGCGTGCCTTGTCGACCAGGTGCTTTTAAAACCAGCGATTGACTCGCTTCGGCGGAGCTTCTGCGAAAATCTGTTAGTATTGTGTTAACGCCACACTGGTGGAAGTGGAGATCAAGACAACCCGACCGTTGTCCATGAAAATTTACAACCTCTCGTACTCTATCATAAGCTCCAAACCCCTGCTCTTCTCCCCATTAAATCGTTACTTGCCTCATTTGGAACCGGATCATCCTCTGTCCTACTCGACTCTATTTGTAGCCACATTTTGTCGCGCGTTTTCACTACTATTCGCCACAACAAAGCAACTTCAATTCAGCAATTCGTCTATTCGATCCCTTTCAGCTTCCTGCAGGATTGGTCGTTTCGGTAAAAAATCGAGCGACATGAATGAAATGCATTCATCCAGAACACACTATGGTGAAAGTGGTCGTGCTATGGATCTGCGAGTAGAAAGTTGCTGCGAGCCCTATCAGCAGGCATGCGGCGGTCGAAGCAACCATAAACGCAGAATGCGGCTGTAGGAGTGTGTCTCTGATCTTGGGAATTTGTCCTTGGCGCGATTAGCGACTGAGCGT
The DNA here is from genome assembly GCA_002205965.3 of Kappaphycus alvarezii. Taxonomy (NCBI): domain Eukaryota; phylum Rhodophyta; class Florideophyceae; order Gigartinales; family Solieriaceae; genus Kappaphycus; species Kappaphycus alvarezii. The sequence continues at coordinate 41,664 of NADL03000486.1, forward strand.
GCCACCTCGGTCATGATGGAAAAGGCGTATGAGTGCCAGCCGCCGAGCGTGGAGATTGTGATGGGACGCAGCCGACTCCTGCCCGGCAATCCAAGAAAGAACTCCTTGTATTTCCGGAGCTTTTCCGCGTAGGCGACGTTCAAGCTGGTGGGGGGTTTGAGGGTCCTCGTCCTCCTTTGAGAGGGTGCCAAGGGGTTGCCAAATATTTTAAAAAGGTGAGGCTAATTAATTGGTGGTGAGGGCAATTTTCGATTTTGCGTATCATTGGAGCTGATCGGGTTTGGCTTTTTTACACTCTAGCTCTAGACTCCACTGCGTAACGAAGCCAACCAGTGCGTGAAAGATGTTTTCCCCCCTAATTTTTTATTGTCAATTTTCCGCGAGATGTTCCGTCGTTTGAATGTATGCGGCCAATTGTTGAAGGACACAAGGGTTGATGCCGACTATGAAGAATGGCAGCTGTTTTGTGAGCGTTCATTCCGTGTCTTCTGCGTTGCGAACTTGCAAGATGCTGTGAAGGACAACTGCGCCTGGAAGTTGTGATATTGTTGGAGCAGCCAATAGATGCTCGCAGAAATTTGCAAACAATCGAGATGCCGACTGGTAGGAACGGTCCAGTGCAATCAAGGCAAGCGCAGGATTGCTTACATACGTAATGGATGCTATTGTACAGTACTGTACAGTGCTAGGTGGAGAAGATGTCAAATTGTGGATGATTATTGGCAATACAAACTCTAATCAAACATGAAACGGTAGGACAGTTACCTCAGTTGCCGTTGGTTGGTGTTGACGTCAATAAAGCACTTGTGCGTACAGTACAGTACAGTAGATACAGCACGGTACTGTACTGTACTGTACAGTACTAGTCGATTGCTTCAACGCAAATTTTCAAAGTTTGGTGGTAACACTGGATGCTGCGGTGAGTATTGTCAGGTGGGGCCACAACCTTGGCAATACCATACACCTACAATCTGTTTTTGGACCATTTCATCTCATGTAATCACTTTGCCATCAGGATTGAAGCAAAAATCAACCGATAACCAGTTCAGTCGCGAGGGCGCAAACGGCTGCCTTCCGCTGAGGTTGCGCATTCCTCTTATTAAATCCTCCGACCGAACCGCACCTGCACTGAATCGACCTTCCTGGCCCTTCCCAAACTCTTCCTTCCTGTTTCCCTTAGTCGCAATGGTCGACAACCAATCCCTCGGTGTTATCACCAATCTCGGTGTCGGCGCAGGCGTCTTCCTTGCCGTCCTAGTCCTTTTTGATATTCTTCGTTACTTTTTCCCAGGCATGTATTACTATCGCGAGGCTGCCGCAAACGATCCCAATTGGAATAATTATGACGGCACCCCTCTTTTCTCCCTCCCTCGACCCTCACACCTTCCTTTTGCCTGGATTCTCTCTACCCTTTTCTATCCGGAGGAAAAGACAGTTGAAACCCATGGTCTCGACGTCGCCATGTATCTCAGATTTCTCGCAACGCAGGCCAGGGTCTTTGGATTCCTCACCGTATTCACTGCCCTCGTCCTTTACCCCACCTACATCACTGCAGAAAACAAAGACCTTCCCGATGGCAACCCCTCTCGTGCCATCGGTATCGAAATTGCCAGTCTCTCCAATGTTCCCGATAAGAGCCCTCGATTATGGGTGACGCTCGTTTCCGAAGTCGTCGTCGTCTCTGTCATACTCATCTTTCTCTACACCGACATTGCCAAATACACTGAGTATCGCCGTAGGTATCGCGCAGACCCCACACGAAACCCGTCCAATTACGCCATCATCATTCTTGACATTCCCGTCGAACATCGCACAGTACCAGCCATACGTCGTGTCTTTGACGGCATCTTTCCCAACTCTGTCGTCGCCGTCCATCTTGTTCGCGACGCCGAAAAGCTCGCCGCCCTCAAGGCAAAATATCTTACCGCCGTTCGAAAACGAGAAAGAGCAGAATGGGATCTCCGGAATAACCCCGACAAGAAACGCCCCTCAACTTCCTTTTCCGAGATTGGCTCTGCCGACCCCGATCTGACTGATGGTGATGATGCCGCTGATGTTGATCTCATCACTTACTGGCGCCGTGAACAGCAAAACTTGCGAAAGGAAGTGGAACAAAAGGAGGACCACATCGATGAAATTGCTCCACTTACTAATGCCGCCATTGTCGTGTTCAACTCCAAAACCATCGCTACCTGCGCCGTCTCGGCTCCCATTTGGCCAACATCCTCAGACTGGAAAATTTCACGTGCCGCTGAACCTCGGGGTGTCAATTGGAATCGCCTGGACATAACAAAGTGGACCACTCGCATCCGTTCCTATATCTCCTTTGCCGTCCTCACCGCAATGGCTTTGTTCTGGACAATTCCCGCCGGCTTTATTCAGGCCTTGGGAAATTTCTCCCAGCTTGCCGATCGCTTTCCCAATTCTTTTATCGCAAACATCGCGGAGAGCGATCCGGACTTTGTCAAGTTCTTAGAGGGTATTTTGCCTCCGCTTCTGTTGTTTGTTGCCTTGCTACTTATACCCATTGTTATGCGATTCGTCGTTAGCTTTGAAAGGATTCATAGTCGCACGCTTCTCGAGTCAAAGCTTCGCAACTATCTCTTCCTCTTCTACGTCATGTCAAATTTTGTCTACGTGATTCTTATAGGCTCGGTTTTGAAAAAGCTGCAGGAGATTGCGGAGAACCCGACTCAGCTTGTGTCGTTCCTGTCGTCAAGTGTCCCTGCTCAGGCTACTTTTCTGATGAAGTATGTTCTCATCAATGCTTTCTTAGGGAGCGCTCTTGGTATGCTCAATATTGGTAGGTTGCTAGTCAGACCGTTCACAATGCGAAATGCAAGAACCGTAAGAGAGAGACGCAGCGCGGACGGCATCTTCGCACAATATCCGTTTGGAAAACTATACGCGCTGTGCACAATGGTGTCGCTGATTTCTTTTGTGTACTCAACCATAGCGCCAGTCATATGCCTGGTGGCGTTTCTGTACTATTGCATCGCTTACCTTTGCACCAAGCACCTGTTGCTGTACTCACATCGCCCGCTTTTCGAAGGAGGAGGGTACCTGTATCGAGATGCGTTTACGGGCCTGTTAATTGGATTGTACGTCCATCAGCTGTCAATGATTGGGATTTTCATTCTCAAGTTGGCGACGGCCCAGGCTATACTAGCCACTCTGTCGTTTGCCTTTTCGATCTGGTTTACGATCTACTCCCGCGGGGCTTTTCTTTTCCGCGCAAAGCATGGTGCGCTCATTGATCACTTTGAAATGGAGGAGAAGGAAGGACTGGCTGACGAGATTCCTGCAGATTTTGGGGACATGTACATTCACCCGGGGATGAAGCCGCTGCAAGAATTAGAAGAAATCGATCGACCAGTATCATCTGGGGCTGACTTGTCTGGTGATAATGATAAAGATTTTCAGAGAATATGACTTGTGAGGTTGATCTGCTTCGATTTGTCTTCATTTGATACACGGTTTTTCGGCGGCGCCACCGCCTGAGGCGCCAGTTTGGGTCTTGCGCCAACTACCAGTCACATGCAGAAATTGGGCTATTAAGGGAAATTAACGGAATGGATAGCTTGAGTGGTCATACACACATGCATGAAACCTGTCGCATGAGCCTTGTTCAGAGTTTCATTCAGCAGTGAAATGAGCATGGTCCTCGGTTGCGTTCTGTTCTTGGGGGCTAGCACTACTCTTATTCGCACCTAGGCCCCACATGCTGTGTAGACACAACAGGTTCTTACGGTAGTGGTATAGGGCAGTGATAGCAATGTGTAAATTTACGTCGTACCAGCTGCACGAGTGATAGATGCGGTAGCATTGAGCTGATTCGTCTTCCATTCATTCGGGTGGCTAATTCCTCGGGCAATATACGCTGAACGGGTCTGAGCATACAGTTAGAGGCTAACGGGGTGGTCCATGTCAGTCGCTTGCACTGGAGCGCGAGCAATTATCGCCATAGGAGCAGCGGACTAAATGACAGCGCTGAGTCGCTGGGAGGTTCGACGGCGAATAACCTCCGTGGAGGCGTGATGGTGGCCGGCAATAGTCAGGAAGAGCTCGATGAGATAAAGGGCAGTTTCGCCGGAGAGGGCCCCAAGGGAATTGAAAGCAAGGGGTAGGAATTGGAAAGGGAGGTCGCACCGAGTTCCATCCGGGAGGTTGAGCGCACAACGTGCCAGTTTGCGGTTGAGGTCGCGGATCTTGTCCCGGTGCGAGCAATCTACTGCGCCACCCGCTACATATCTCTGTTGCCTTTGTGCGAGTGGTCGGCTGGAAGGGCAAAACGATAGTGACGCCACAAGCGACGGGGGGGAAATTGGGGTGCTTTATTGATTGGATGTGTAATGTACAGTAGAACGGCTGCTTCCCGTCGCGGTTCCTCCCCTCAACAGGAGCTCCGCGACTTCGTTACCCGTTTTGCATTCAGTCTCCAAATAATGCAGGCGCGACAGGTTTCTACCCTCCGCCCGCATCCGTAGTTAATTTATGAGTACCCTCCGCACGCTTCTGTGCGACATTGTACGACCAATAAAGATTTACCACCACAGAACGGCTATTATGCGTATTAGTCTGACAATGAGGCAGAGTCAGGTGGAACGAAGCAGGGCTGGTGTGAGGCCAGCCGCGAGGCATGCTGCGTTGGACGAAACCGTCGCCGCAGCGTGTCTTTACTTATGGACAGATCGCACCCGCCCGAAGTCCTCCATGGCCCGTGCGGCGACGTGCCTAGCCACGCCTGTCAGCACCGCGAATGCATCCGGGTGCCACCCGCCAAGAGTTTATAGCGGCACTACGATCAGTCGGGACTTGGAATGCGTGGTGATAAAATCTTGATACGTCCTTGACTTCGGCGCTTTCGCGGCGTTCAAAGATCTCAAGGGGTTGAAGCAACAGGCTCGTGTGCTTGACGGAGCGCGTGGATTTACGAATATGACGTCGAAAAAGTCTGTCCCTCTGGTGCTCCCTATAGACTTACACCGGGAGCTTTTCAATCCGTTTCTTCCCGGCTTGCCGAGATTTCATTGGGGGAGTTTTCTTCCGTCAACCGATTTGGTCCATCCAGTTAGTTCTTAGCTGAATAGTCGGTCAGTCGGTGCACACTCAAGAAAAGTAATGAGTAAAGATCCTTCTCCCTCACCTTTGCTTGAGTAGGCATCGGTTAAGCCCTTGCCGGGTTGTGTCTGTTTAGCAGGCCCACCCCTACCTTCAAATGAAGATCCCAGATCACCCCTTATAGCTTTGATGTCTGGCCTCCTACGATGTTGGCTTACAGGCGTGTGGGCGCGGTTGTGGTAGTGTGGCGGTAGCCGGGGGAAGAACACTTGGTGGAATTTATTCTACGTACCGTACCGTACTGTACTGTACAGTACTGTACAGGTACAGTTACCGATAAAACTTTAGACGTAGGGCAATATTTTTTAATTTTCCATTAAAAAACGGTATTGTAGAAATGAAGACATGGTCTGACCATTTTTATACTGTAGCTCTGAGAAGAAAGCTACAAAGATGATTCCAGTAGTATAATCATTTTCGTAGACCAAATTCATGCTCAGCAATAGTTATAGAATAATTTTCCAGGTGAGCATTAATCCAAATAATAATTTGCTGGTAATATAATTCCAGTAATTATAAGTGTATAAAATAAAACCAACTTGCAGATCTAAAAATTGCTTCATGTTTAATACAGTATAAAACATGGGCTACTGAAAATACATAAAATTATTATTCGATGTTTTTTCAATATAAAAAATCTGTTCCATAATTTTTCATCACTGTACAGTATCCGATGTGGAAAACAAATTAAATATTTTCCGATACCTGCATAATAGTTTTTCAATTTTCACACCACTTCCCCTTTGAAAAATATAAATGGTATGTATTATTATCCTTTTGACTTCACTTAAATGAATCACGAGATAACATTTCGAACATATCCATAAGTATAGATCCATCAAATAAAAATAAATTTAGGATGTCATAAACCGGACTATCCTTTTTCCCCAGCGGTTCAGGAGGACTAATCGAACCATGTATCCAGATCATTTTCATGATTTTTTTGTTTCATAATTATACCTAATTAACTGCACATCTGCTTTCATGCACTTTTCGTGATGTACGCGACATGTGGAAAGAGAGCAGAAAAAACCCTTTTGAGTCCGTAGTAACATATAGAGGAACATTAATATTGAGTTTCTTACTGTATGCTGCTGTAATATTTTTAATTCTTAAATAGCTCCACCAGCAGCCAAACTTTTACCATGTGGGATAGATTTAACTGGACGCCTAAATAAATGGGAGTGCCAATAAATTGTATGAAATATTGAATTACAGTTTAGAGAACCAATAAGAATTCCAGCAACGCAACCAAGCTGCGCATTTTTAGAATCGTCTGGTTTCCTCCATCAGAAAAATCAACAACGGCAATTCAAAATTTTTAGGCTTTTTAGGGCGACAATACGTACTTGTAGAAACAAGCGACTCCAAATTTCGTAACATCGAAGAGTGAATGGATAAATCACGAACCAAGGGATTATATCTTTTTTGTTGAAAAATAACTTGCTATAAAAGCAGATATTGGAGAAGCAACCATACCCAAACAGATAATTGACCCATTCAATGAATTAAAGGAAAATTCCTCGAAAGAATTCAATTTTTCATCCGCCTGTGTAGGCCAACTTTTCAATGTTACATGAGGTTCGAGTCCGTTTTGTTTCTCGTCTGCTGGTACATTAATTTTGCAGTCATCAAAATGAGTAATTTTAACTCCATTAAAATTAAAAGATCGGGGAATGTGTACAATTGTACCAAGCTTGTAAAATTTCCCAAGTTATTGAATAATGTCGCCTAAATTTTTTCCGGCCAAGTAATAAGAATATTATCAAGAAAATTCACTACAAGCAGAAAAAATGACCCTTTAGAAGACATAAAAAATAATTGGGGAATATAAACCACTGATTTTAAACCAAGATCAAAAAATGTGTTTTCCGAATATAACTGCGATTTAGCATTCCCATTGACTATACCATATGAAGCAGCCAATAATAACCAATAAAAAGATTTTCCGTGCAATCTCGAAGAGTTCTCACATAATCATCCCGTATTGCTGATCCTGATTGCATAAATGCCGACTTGATATCAACTTTTGATAAATTCCATTTTAAAATTGTTGCGATTGATAAAAGAAATCCAATTGCCATGGGAGAACAATATTCAGAATCAGTTCCTGAATTATTTTTCTCCTTTTCTTCGTTTCTGTGTCGTGCTATCTGAACTTCGCAATAATATTTTTCCGTAATCCAAAATTTAAATTTTGTATAATACATGACTTGATATGACATTTACATGGGGAGAAAAATTATGGAGACGTTTATTTTCTCAGCAAATACTGAGAAAATTATTTTCTTCAGTGCTGTACTCATTAGAAATGATATGAGATGGAAGTCCAGATGCTTGATGGAGCAGAAATTCCTTAGTCCAAATCTTTCATGATAAACCTCAAAATATTTTCGTTCGGACGACTCCAAATCCGTTCCAGGGAGCAACTAAATTTAATATGCATAAACTGCATCATTTTCTTCCATCCGAATGTGGACTAAATGTTCAGGATTAATGGAATAATTTTTAGACTCGATAAGTAGTTGTTCGGGAGATAACTTATCATTAAATCTGACGTATTTTCATTATTCTCAAATCCTTTTTTGTGCATTATCTAAATTAATGGATTTCGGGGATATAGTCTGACTAATATCTTTATTATCACAGCTCTATTCGTTTAAAATTTACATTTCGTTAATACCCTCTTCCCTAATGTCATCGGAAATTTCGTCAACTGAATTATCAATAGATTTGTTCATTAAATTATTTGCTTTTTGTATTTGGTATGCAAGTTCATTTGATGAAACATAATGGCAGACATCTTCTAACCTTCCGTTTAACCCAGGGACTGTAACGATTAGAGATTTTTCATCTAATTTTAGTACTGGTTTAGGGGATGACCAAAATGCTCTTTTTTGATTTGGCGAATGTATAAATACTTCTTGGGTCACACGACTGCGCAGTTGACTGTCGACTACCACATGACTGGGTTACTAAAACACCCAGTCGACTGGAGACTGGAAATCGACTGAGTTACTAAAATACCCAGTCGACTGGAGACTGGATTTTGACTGGGTTACTGAAATGTCCAGTCAACTGGAGACTGGACATCGACTGGGTTACTGAAATGCCCATTCGATTGGAAAATCAACTGGAAGCAGTCGACTGGATACCATGAAATGACCGTGTAATGCATTTATTGATCTTGATTCATTAAGCAAACGATACAAATCTTGATCTTGATGATGTAGTCCAGTTTAGTCTGTACTCACTGTAATATGATAACATAACAAAGGCAACTGGCATAACTAAACTGTAAAGGTAGCTATTTGAGGAGGTCATCTGCTTACCTTCATTGAAAGTGAGTAATCGCACCAATGTCCAACCCACCAACAGGGGTAAGGTAGTTCTAAAATCCTCTTACAATTCCTCTAATGCCCATTTCATCCCACCTTTCACCTTTATGTGCACCACAGCAAATGCCCTGCCTTCCTACCATTTCAGAAACCAATTAACAAAAGCCGAGGACGTTCTCAGCGAACATTCTAAAAACGTATCGAACGCAGAAATCCGGCTGTTAACGCAAAAATAGGGGAGGATGCAATGTTACGACAACCGTAGATGGCACTCCAGTCTACGAGGAAGTAAAGGGGAGGCCAGCCAGCAAACAAGTCGCATTGGAGGTTACTGCCAATGCAGAGTGCCGCTGGAAAAGAATAGCCTGAACCTTCGAGAAACGTTCCATTGAGAATGAACAAGAAAGCATAACGAATTTTCAGCCACCAGTGGATTTATCCACTTCCATATCTTGCAGAGAGACGTTGTTACTTTTACGAGCTACTTTCTTGTAGACTGGAGTGCCATGAGCGGTTTTCATAGCATTTTACGGATCAGTATATCCACGTTTCCATAGAAGTTGACTAAGTATCACTCAACATATCTGTCACATTAAATGAACACCACGAGTTTCCCCTCTTTTACAAGCAGAGAACTGGGTCACTGGTATGCATTCAAAGCCGGGGGGGACAAATATCTCAATTCTTTGAGCAACGGCTAGTCTGCCATTCGACGGTGTGCTCTCGGAGGAAAAATTGTGTTGATCCTCACTCTGGCGAGTATTCTGAGATACATTCGAAAGCATCGTCCTCATTTGTGGGGGCGGGGGGAGGGTGTTGCGGTCTGCCATCGAGAGTTGGAAAGGGGAGAGACTTGTCCGCGATGGGGACTGGGTTTGGGAATGGGTACCTCTCCTTCGGAAGGTGGAGAATTGCAGACTTCGTCAAAGTCGGTTGTTTAGAGCAGTCAATTCCCATTCATCATTCAGTCAACTGAATAAATACCACAGCACCCCCGATGACGACACGCTTGTTTTTTTTTAAATTATTACTATTAATCCAGTCAAATATTCAACTTTTGACTGGATAAAGATTCGGTTTCTGAATCATCCAGTCGACTGTTGACTGGACAAAGACTGGACCCTGAAAATACCCAGTGGACTGTTGATTGGACAATGAATGGACCCTGAAAAAACTCAGACGACTGTTGACTGGACAATGACTGGCCCCTGAAAATCCAGTCGACTGGACTGTCTTTCTTTTGACTGTTACGTACCTGTCCAGTTAACTGGGCGCGAAAATCGAAGTTGACTGCCAATCCAGTCGACTGTTAGTTAACAGTCATCCAGTCGTGTGCCCCTAGAAATACTTCCACAATATCACCAACATTGATAGGTATATCGTTCATTGAATTTGATTTGAGGATAAGACTTAATTTCCTTTTAGAAATGAGTTCATTATGCGCATCACGTAACTCCTTTACTAGAGCTCGGGGACCAGAATTATTGATAGGTCTAGTGTGGCCTGTAGCAAGTTCGTAACAATAATTAACATCATTACCATATATTTCATTTGATGTCTGGAACATTTGAGCAAACGCACGGATTCACTTGTAGAAGCGTCATAGAATTTTAAACGAAGATAAATATCTCGTAATATTTTGTGTTTCGACTCAATTGGAATTTTTTATGTCTGTGGGAGCCAATGGGACAAAAGGAAACCCATCTTCTTTCAAGATGAAATTTTAAAATATTATTTTCAAATGCCTGGTCTCCCATAAAATTAAAAGGGGCCCAAAATGGCGTTATCCATAGATTTTCGAATTAATTAATACAATCTTCAATGTATAAGGATGTTGCTATCATTCCAACTGAAAATCCAGTAACTGATGCCATAGTATGAAAAACATCTAAGAGTTCCTCAAAAAATAGATCCACACACATCGATTCATTAAAACCACTAGGTATTGAACTTGTGGATACTGTTCGACGATGAGGTTGTTTCCTGGTGATATCGCTAAATTTCCATAAATCGGTAATGTTTGATAAATATTTTTCGCATTCATCGTCCTATATAGAATTTCTCTATAATAATATTTTTATTTCAACATAATTGGAGTGACCATATACATGTTTGTGGACCTTATTAATTATTTTCTTTTTCTCGCCCAAGACTTTTTTGTATATTTTGATATTATTGGATAAAATTGCGGATACAAATTAATTTCCAAATCCATCGAAGTATTTTATAAATTTGTTCCCAGGCACATAACAATGGTGACCATGATCCATCAATGTAATGGAATCGATTGTCTTTTCGGTGGACATAAATTCGATACGAATTTCTTTCATATGAATAATATTTGATATTCTTTTAACATGTCTTCCAATAACCCATTGTGATGATCCGCTAATTTTTAGATGCCCGATGTTAACTTCATTCCCATTGTCATAATAGCTGATACAAACAATGAACCGAGCATTCTTTTTTTCTCACTTGATTGGGCGCCATTTACATCCTGCCAGGAGGAGTTACCTCGTACAGAATCAGGTAGATCATCCAGAGATCCGTCTTAATCGGGTATAATATATTTAGAAAGTTTTCTTAGCTCAACAATACTCATTCCACTGTGCGATGCTCCATAATCAATCAATGGACTTGGATAGAATTCTTTCGATGGGGAATCCAGTACTATTTTAGCCACATGAAATGTTACGGAACCAGGTTCTTTTTTATGTTTAAAATTTTCCGTGTTTTCAATTTTAGATGAAGAACCTTTAAAGTAATTTTTCCCACCCTTGCACTTATCTTATTCGTAGGCCCAATGTCCAATTTCTTCACATCGGTCTTAAGTAGATTTTGCCTTCAGTGCAGCAAATTCCTTGATATAGTTTATGCTTGATGTTTTTTCTAAATGGTTTCTTTTCTTTAAATGAGATATTTGATTGATTTCGATGATATATATTTTTGTGAATTTCCATGGATTTGAATTGAGTTTTGAGGTTTATCACATGCGCGAATAATTGATGATATTTCGTAAGATTTAATTAATTCGCGGATTTTTCCTTTGTCCATAACTTTTTCTTCATAATGCTTTAGAGGAGCTGCAGTCAGGATAGATATACGCTGATTGGAATCAATTTTCTAGTTTTCTAATAGAAAAAATCATACCAGTGGTTCATGTAACTTCAAAAAACCAGTAAAAGAATGGAATATGGACATTTTGCGCATCAGACCGTGATTCGAAATTTTTGAAAGACTCATTATCGCCCCGGGTAGTGAGTAATAGATCTAGGAATTCTTAAAATGTAGCTGATATTGATGATAGAGGTTCCACCTTATGAATAGCGGTAGCAATCGCTAATCCACCATTTTTAGGCTGAATTTCTGCGTCTGAAATTTTCTTACAAATGTCAAGAGCACTTCCATATGATTGCGATTGAAGAACTAGACCTTGTACCACCTTGGGAATCTTATTAGAATTAGTTACTGGCAATATATCAAGTAATATTTCCATTTTCGAACAGAATCAAAATACTTCTCTTGACAACCTTTACCATCCGTCTACGGAGCTGTCTGGAGATCCCAGGACAATTACGGCCTTGAAGGGGCATCAATGCGATCTGGATGCATAACTGTAACAATTAAATGAAATGCGTAGATCTAAAATTGATAATTCCAAATAAATGAATAATAAAATTACCTGAATAGGGCTGAGAATAATAATAAAAAGAAAAAATAATCACTAATGCAATGATTGTCCCCATCAACTTCCTCTTTTTTACTTCCTCTTTACTTTCTCACAGACATATGCAGGTGTATGTAACATGAAAAGCACTGAATACCCCACTGTAACAAGCCTACAAGAATTGGATTTGAATTGGGTGGCCAAACTCTGCGTGTTGTGGGGTGCGATTTCTTACAGACGCGGTACAGGTGGGCATAATCGAATAAAAAAGCTGCTGATAACGCCTAGTCTTCACTCCTCCCGTCGAACAACCGCTGCGGGTTGCGACAGCGGCTGCGTATTCGTCGATTACCTTCGACGTCGTCGCAGACGGCGATGCAAGCGATCCGAAGGCTAACGGTACAAACTTCCATCCCAATTTCGATCGTCCTGGGAGGGCTTCACCGGGAATGCCTGCTACTTTGCTGACAAGCTCGCTATTTTTCCGTCTTTCTGCTGCATTGGCAACGACGCGCGCCTCGCCGGCTCCAATGGACATGAACCCCATTTGGAATGGCGATGTTACTGTAACGTCGTTCGCCACCGGGAGGGCGGCAAGGTGTTGATCTCTTCCGACCTCGGGTGCACTAGGATGTCGGCAGGCCGTGCATTCAGTCCGGGAAGTAAGTATTTTGCCGGAGTCGGCACTTCTGCTGCCTTGAACACTTGTGGGCCAAATACATTCGCCGGTTAGTCCATCCCAGGCCTTTTTTGTAAAAACCTGCTGCATGGTCATCTCAGTTGTCAATGGGCCTGTTGCACCCATCAACTTGCACAGTACACCCACCACAGCTAAACGCCTACATGTTACATAACTCTGCCTCTCCCCTCCTTTGGTTACTACCCCGCGCCGCATTTCTCCTGTCATGGCCCGAGCTCCTCAGAGAAGCACAGCACTGAGTGCCAGTATTCCCCTCCCCCGGGTACCTCCGTTGCTAGAGCAGCCCGTTTACCGTATATGATTGATTCCTACATTACATAAGACGTAAACATCAAAAATTCTGTTCCAAGTCCGCAACTCTCCAGTACAGAATAGTGCTTATGGGCGACAAATGGGCCATTTCCCTCTCCAATGGGGATTTTCGGGATAGGGCGATTAGATCGCTGTGACTCCTACGTCACCTCCGAATGGTTTGTCCCGACCTCCAAACTACAGTGCTTACGGTTGTGAGTATTAGATTTTTTGTGAGCTGCGGTCGTTTGGTGAACGTGGAGTGAGTGACAGCTACAATTTGTGCGGTTCCCACTATAATGGTAAATCTACGCTGATCCGTCTTGGCGAGCCTCCCGCGCTAAGACTCTTACGGTGAAAAGTTTCTTGCTGTGAAGGTAAAGCTATTCCTACTCGTCATCGTCCTACTCATGAGTATTTCCCCAAACGTTTAATGGTGCATCCGAGAGCAATGCCTGCGCTATGTGCGTACTTTGATGCAATCTTTGCGTTGATAGAGAAAGAGTATCCTCTAAACGGATAGCCGCATTCTATGCACTTTATCTAGCCAACCTTGTAGTGGAAGCGGTGGTAAGTTTGGTTGTTGGTTGTGTGCTTGATGTCTGTTGAACATCATGAATGAAGGGCACCAGAGTACGCAAACGCAGTGACGCAGGAATCGAATATGGCAAGTGTTACTTCCCCCAGGCGTGGTCCTGCCAACCCCTTCAATGGTTTCATTAGCGCCCCTGGGATGGAATCGGAAGCCATTTCCCCCATGCAACTAGTGGCCTGCAACACGAAGAGAGAAAAAGTAATCGCTGTTTGTGCATTCCGCATACTGAACGAGCACCTTTGCGGCCGTGATACCTTCCCTTGCCGGCCACCAATACAATTGTGAATCGGGATCCATCAACTGCAACTTTCGCAAATTTGTCTGCACAAAACCAAGCAGCTTGCTCCTGCCATTCTTATATGCCCGATGCAGCTCGATGCGAAACAACTTGTTAACATTCCCGCTGTGAAACTCCTGGGTGCTCACCGTAACCGGCTCAAACTTGCTGGCATTATCTCGATGCCGTACTTCGGAGCGATAAATCGGCGTCCACTTTCCCTTGGCCAATGCTCTTGAGATGATAAAGTACATTCGGTTTCTCATGGGCGCCCCCTTTACAAATCCCAACTCGAATGTTATGGCACCGTTTGCCTCCACATGATACACAATTTCCAACGCCATCGTCATACTACCCCTCACATTCACACCCTTCCTCACACTTTTCAGCTCCTTATCCGCCATCATTTGATTTTCAAGGAGCAAATCTTCCACCGTAAATTGCTGATAAGCCCATGCTTTGAGCGGATCCAACGGCTCCATCTTGGTATCAGCACCAAAAACAGCAACTCTGATCTGCTCCTTGCGATCCACAATAGTTGCTGCCCGGAGACGAAAATTTTTCACAAATCTCACCTGCGGTGCAACACTTTGCGCCTCGGAACGATCCAAGAGGTCCCATTGTCCCACAGCAGTCCCTGGAACAAACACTGCGACAAAGCAAGCAGGCTGCGAAAACAGGTCCATTTTAATCATACCGTTACATTCCACACTCAATTCGACAGCATGAAAGCTCAAGCTGTGTAAAATGGCGGCGTTTCGCTCAGCAAGGCTCTTTTCAGAGCGCAGCTCAAACGGATTCAAGACGTTGTCAGGGGCGACAACGGTGGTGGGGGAAGAGGGCGTAGAGGAGAGGGAGGGATTTTGCAGCTTGAGATGTAAGAGCTCTTGTTCGACACCAAACTCATGTTGTGAGGTGGTGATGGAGTCGTCGTCCTTGTGTTGCGGATTTGGGGTGGGAATGTCGGACAAAGTAACGCGCTCTAGCTCGTCGTTACTGTCGGTGAGGGCAGAGTCGTCGAGTTCGACGGGTGCAGGTGGGCGGGGCCCAGCTGACATGACTAGACTTGGAAAGGAAGGACCCTGGTGTGGAAAGATGAGAAAGAAACTGGCGCGATCAAGGGGAGCGCTAGCATACACGCGTACTACGGGATGTCTATTAAGGAGGCGACAGTGTATATAAAACTGGTAGAACACGGATCTGGTCGACGCGCATTGACTCTGGAGAGTTGCAGGACCGTCATGGCCACAGTGTGGCAGGCAAAGCCAAGAGGGAAGGGATGATGTAGTGTCGAAGTTGAGCTGGAAAAGGGACCAGTTCAGAAAAGTTTCAAGTCAAATAGGGGCGGTGTTGGCAACGGCGGGCGGTGGGCATGACGTGGTTCCGTATGCATGGGTGAAGTGTGACAGAGATGGCCACAGATTGAAAGTTGTAGGGATTTCGGACAAGCGGAAAGGAACTAGCTAGTAGATGGACGCGGGAGGCTTGAATGGGTGATGTGCGATGTGCGGGGCAGGATGTGGGAGAGTAAGACAGGAGTGTTGACATTTCGGGAACGTTGGTGGTAAACGCAGGGCAGAGGCGGAGTTGTGTGGGCGGGTTTAGAGCTGCTGGGTGCACTCTGCTCTGAAGCACTGCCGTAAAAGGAAACCAACAACCTTGGCCCTCTGAAACACTTCCACTGCGGGCAATACATCCCAGGCTACCTGGTCCACCAGCCAAGACCTAGCCAACACAATGCCGGCTTGAGGTTGTCGGTGATGATGCAAACAAGCCATGCACATCAAAACCACACCCCTTGCACCGTAAAATCCTGTGAGCACTGCCAATCATCAAATCGCCCACGTGTTGCCACAAAGACAATCCTAAGACAATCCCAAAATGTAATCCTTTCAATATAAAAAAAACGCGAGCGGAGGGTCCACTTTAATTTCGGGATATTGCTCACGTCTAGCTAGCATCACACAAAAACCCTCAACGAATCGCGTGCCAAATTCCCGTCAGCATCGACCACCACGTGTTCGTCCGCTCAGCTACACTACCCTACCCGCGCCCTTCACCTCACAGCAAAATACAAGGTAACCGTTGTCAACCCGCAACCAAACGCCTCCCCGACATCAACGTAACTCAATAAATACTCATTCAAATAAACGCGCCCCACCCCTCCCCAACCATCACGTCCTCAACCTCAACAATGTCCGAGCCGGAAAACACCTCGCCAAACACACCCACCACACTCATCCGCTCCCCGCCAAACCCGCCCCTGCAAACGCTGCCCCAAATGCCAGGCCCTCCAAACCCGCATTCACGCCCTCACCGCCCAATTTGTAAGTACCCCAATTCCCGCACCTAGAAATCCCGATTTGGTAACCATTCATCCATTCTCACAAACCATGCCTTCCCCAACGGATACAAAACTACTGCGCAGGAGTCTCTGCGCCCCTATCTTCTTCGTCAAACGGAAATCGAATACCCACGCTCGCCTCCCTCTCAACCACAGCCACAGCACTCTGACTACGCTATAGTAGCGCCACTGCCGCCCCTGACGCTCAGCTTGTTCACCAAATAGCCCAGCTCAAGATTACCATTGACACCCTGGTCCGTAGTCAGCTCTTTGAGATGCGTGACTCATGACTCGTTTCCGTTTTTCTCCCTCCCGTTTCACCGACTTTTCTCCTAGATGCTAGTAGACTACGTAACGCCATTGTCTTAAACCTTATCTTTCCTTGCAAGCAACTCTACCCTGCCACGCCTCACTCACCGTCAACTTTAATCAACGCATCTTTTGCGCAAACCAAGACACTCTCTCCTCGACTCGACTCTGACACACTTTGTTCAAACACTTTACTAATCCCTCCCAACACAAAGGCAACAAAAAAAAAGTACAACAACCAACCCGTTTTCAATTCATCCTCACGATGCCCCTGCCGACGACCCTGCCCCGCTCGCACTCGCTCCACCTCGCCCCGCATCCGTCATAGCCTGCATCTTCTCCATTTTTTCCACCGCCTCTGCCAACCCCGACTCTTCCTCCCAATCCGGGTTCTTTTCCAGCACCACCACTCCCTCCAACGCTGCCGCCGATGTCAAGTACTCCTCCGTAGCCATTTCTGCCCTTTCACCCGCCGCAAGTAATACAGGCGTCGTGTGCGTCTGAAATCCCGTGATCGACTTTGGCCTCCCGGCTTGTCCCACAGTATCTACCGCCTGTCCCACCCTTACGCTAGTCGCCACCAACTCCATGTTCTCGTCCACTGTAAATACCATTCGCGGTCTTGCTGCCAGCCCCAAAAAGTATAGTAAAAAGTGATTCTTCCCGAGTATTGTCCCCTTCATGTCCAAACACGCAAACAGTACCGTTAGCAACCCTCCCACCGCGTTTTTGTTCTCCAAAAACTTGTTGTCCCCGTAAAACGGACTCATCGTCACAAGTCCTTTCCCAGCATGCAACACCCCTTGCGCGACACGCACCAAAAAGAGTGATGACGGCTCCTTCGAGTAATACACCGACAGCTGCCTCAGAATTCCAGCAATCCTCGAGTTGTTCGTCCCAGCACCAATCAAACCCAACCCAAAAATCGCCGCCTGCGCCACATGCATGTCCGAATCATGCGTGAACTTTGAAAGCATATCTGTCAATCCAATCTTGGGATGACTAACACTCAAGAGCCCAATCGCCAGCGGTACCACCCGTCGAATAACGGCATCTCCATACTGCAGCAAATGTTCAAACGCCCGAATCGACATCTCTGCCCCAAGCTCCTCCCCCATCGCCACCGTTGCAATCCCCAACACAGCGACGGCCTGCTCCGCAGTAACGATTCGCTGCGATTCCTCGTCGCTCAACTTTTTCTTCCCATCTCCCTCTGCACTGTCCCCTCCATTTGCCTCTTCACTCAAACTCCCTGCCGCCGCTCCTCCTCCCTGGCCCTCACCACCCGCCCCCTCGGACGAGCCTGCAGAGACGCCGCCAGCGTCAGAGTTACTATTGCTGTCCCGGGCCGTGGTTCCTCCGCTGGCATTCTGCCCCTCGTCTTCATCCGATTCATTCGCTGGGTGCTCTCCGCAGATTGACAAAAACTTTTGCACCTTTAGCACATTGCCCGAACTGCAGTAAGCACATGCGAGCAAAGTGATCGACGTAATTCTTCCAATCAGTGTGTCAGTTCCGACCATCGCCTCCACTGGCTCGGAGACAATCTCTGCTGCCTCTTGGCGCCCCAAAAAGATAAATCCGAGGGCAAGCGGCAGGAATATTGGAACGAGAGGGTCCTTTGACAACTCCAAGCTCTCCTTGCGGTCAGATAACACCTGCAACAACGCGGCAGATAGGTCCTCATCCGCAGACCCAATAAACACGAGCCCCAAACTCAAGGCGGCTATAGAAATGGTATCCAAAGATATGTCGGCATCCGTGAGCACTGGCAGCAACATGTCCTTGACGTCCTGCTTGTTTGACCCCGCGTATGCAATTCCCAAGCCAGCAATGGCACCATGCCTGGTGGATGGTGTGTGTGATGAGACATGCTCGGCAAGAATAGCCAGGGGCGGATCCACGGGATGGCGGACATTTGCCGATACGAGGCCCACGCCAAGAAAGGCACCGGCGCGGACATATTCCTGTTCGACATACATATACTTGTCAATATCGGCCAGGCCGCCATCGACGTCCCACAACATGATCATGCCAAGCGATGCGGCGGCGGACATCATGCCATGATCCTTGTTTCGGTAGATCCACTTACTATTGGGATCCATCATTAACTTGTCCTTTGCAAATCCCATATTGACAAACGCGTTGACGTAGGTACTAGCCAAATTGGCACGGGCAGAGTCAATAGCGGCATTTGCGGACGGGGCTCGCTGGTCCAGCAAATGGGACTTGTAGATATCCTCCGGGACTTTGGGCTCCAAAACGTCCAGATCTTTTGCCAAATGGAGAAAGTGCTCCGACAGCTTACGGTTGCTCATGGCTGCGCGCATGTCATCATCGTCCTCGACGTCCTCATCCAACAAGATACAGGAGCGGCCGAGATCCAAGGCGAGCTGCAGACGCACGGCGGAAGATTTCGGGCTCGATTGGTATATCTTTGTGACTAGATCGAGATCACCCAGTCGAATAGCCACCTGCATAGCCTGTGGTAGTTTTTCGGCTTTCATATAAACCTCTGCGGTAATCTCGAGCAACTCGTCCACGTCTTTCGGCTCAATCAAATAGTCTGCACAACTCTTCAGATAGAGGCAGACCCTTGCATAATTGTGGTCATCGGTATGACCGACCAACTTGTGCAACGACTCGACCTCCATCAACAAATCGACAGCCTCCGGCTCTGCATTTGAAGAGATCAAAAACGGGACGATATCAGCAACAAGGTTGTGAATCTCATCCAAAGTAGCGCGAGGCAAATGTGGAGCGAGCGGGGGTTGTTTTTCGGGATGAGACTGAGCGGGCAAAGCGGAATCGAGTTCCATTTCGGTAAGTGCGCGATACTCGTGTGCAATCTCTCCCGCGAGATGACGGACATACTCATGGCCCCACAAATGAGGGGGGTCACGGGAGCCACGCAACTTGAACCTTAAACTTTCGCTGTGTTGGGTATTGCCCATTGTCATGGCAAGGACGGATAAAATGTCTGCGAGAAAGACCTTGTTCGGACCATCCTGAATGGTTTTGGCATAGTAATTTTTCAAGGGGACGAAATGGGGACGCAGAAACTTGAGCGGTTTAGGTACGGAAGTCATGGAGGAGGTAGCGGAGCGGATCTCCGTGCGGATGGTCTCCAAGGCGAGCTTTTGGACACCGGCGTCGGGATCCATGGCGCGAGTGACCATGAGTTGCAGTTTTTCTTTGAGGGCGCGGTCCTCATCGGAAAGATCTGCGTCTGGATCATCTGCGGGGTTCTTCTTTTGATTTACGGGGGGTGTGTCTGCGGGGGGGTGTTTGTTGTTTCGGCGGGTTTTTTCTCGTCTGCACCGGCCATTATTGTATTGTTATAGTAAGGGGTGAGAGAGAGTTGAGCGAGGGATTGTAGGGAACAACGGGCGGGGGTATTGGGGGGAGTGGTGGGTGCGGGTGCAAGGAAGAAGGGGATGAGTTGAGTGGGAGTAGCGGGAGGAATGAGGATGGATGAGCGGGGGGTGAGTGGCAAACGGGTAGGAATTAGTCCTGGCATTGATTGGCAAGGCGAGAGGAATTGGATGGCTTTACTGTACAAGTGGTGGAATGCTTTGTTGAATTACTGTACTGTACAGTACATTCTTACGCCGTGTCAGACCGACCGACCGACCGACCGACCGACTGCCACCAGGCCATTCTGCTGGAGTCTAACCGTGCATTACACCGCTCGCATTACACTACAACCACCAGCAAAACAACCCTACACGTGTCCACCCTCAACAACCCCTCCACAAACTATACCATAACACCGCCCATCCTCCTCCCCTCACCCCACCCTCCTCCATTCATCCAAACCATCCACCAACCATGCGTCTCCTCACGCACAACATGCTCCAATGCCCACGCACCCAAACCTACCCCCTCACCCTCGAGATCCAAACCTGCGACGAAATCGACGTAACCTACAGTCCATCCTTTGTACGCCGCATGCTCCCCCGTCTCAACTACCCCGTCTTTCTCTCTGCCGCCCAACAGTTACCCGACCCCCAACTCATATCCCAACTTCCCTTACACCCGCCCACACCCTCTGTACCCGACGATCATGCCTCGTTACACGCCGTGCATCGCGCCTTGTTGCAATGGCATGTCGTCGAGGGTGTCCTCAGGGGGGGAACCGGTGTCGTGTATCGTGTTACCAATGGTGTGCCCAATTTGGTAATCACTGAGGTTCGTGCGGAGGCTTGTGTCGGGGGGGAAGATGCCGATCGCTCTATGATGGAGGTCGACCCGAGTCGCGAGGACGTTGAGGACGCTCCGTCGTCGCATGCGTGACACAGTCTCTACCTCGTGTCCTTTGCCAAAAAAAAAAAGAACCAAATTTGTACAAATCTCGAGCGTGTGTATGCCCTTTTTGTGTCTTATGTGCGTAATAAAACGACATTTTGCACCACCTTGCACATCCCTGCCAAACCCATCTACCGCTCTTGTACCTCCGTGTGTCTCGTACGCATGTCATGGGCGTGCCAAACTTTCTCCGCCGCACCCTGTTTTTCACCCGCCTTGTCGAGGTGTGCGAGGCGCGTGCCGCGCTTCGTCGCGCTCAACATCGCGCCAGTATCCGCCTCAAACGCGCCGCCGTGTGCGCCCGATTGAAACAAGAGTTGCACCGCATACGCATCGAGCGTGTCACCCTGGAATTACAACGCGCGCAAGCCGCGGCACGCGTGCAGGGCCTTGCGCGTGTGGCGGAGCTGAAAATGAAGAGAGATGCGTTGATGAAACAAAAGTTGGCGCAACATGGATGTGCTATGCCGCGGAAAGGGATTGATGTTGCCGTTGAGACGGAGGGGGATAGGTTGTTTAAGCAGGCCGTTGTGCAGCGTGTTGAGAAGATTATTGGAGAGAGAGATGGTATGCCGGTTGCTAGGAGGGTGGCTACTGACGTTTTGAAGGATACTGTGGCAAATGTCAACATTGCAGGACTCGGTGACAATGCAGATAGGAGCCTTAAAATGGTCGCTGCTGTTGCGAAAAGCGCGGGTATCGAATGGGACCAAATGGAGCACTTGCTGCATCTGGTGGAGCCCGACCCGCGAAAGAGGCGCCATTTGACTCATGCCGTTAGGGACGTCATGGAGAATGAGGATGCCCACACATCGCATGCCCGCGTCGTCGACGAAACTCGTTGATCTCATGTCCTTGGGACCGCTGCCTTTTGTTGGCCCCTGCCCTGAAAATGCTTGCGGTTTGGGCCTTTGCGACGTCGTTGCTGACGCATGCTCTCCGTGTCCTGCGCACTGGGGTGTTGGCGATCGCGGGTGCTGCTTGGGAGGCGAGGCAATTGGTTTTGGTATGTGCGGTGCGTGTGCGGTGTGGTCACTGCGTGGATGGCGGCAATGGTGCTTGGGATGTTGGTGGCGAGTGGTATGGCGAGGGAGGGACAATTTGATCGCATCTTGGCATGATGGTTGTTGGAGCCCTTTGAATGCCTAGACCCTGTGACTGCGGGGTGGGCGCCTTGTATCGACGCAGACTCGTTTTGTTGTCTTGGCATAGCACTGCCTTTAGATGGGAAGAAAGACCCCGTTTATTATACGAGATGAGCAAGTGATGTCGAGGCACTCGCGCCTCGTGGTCCTGACCATGTACGCATTTGCATTGCCCATATCAGCCTTGCGGTGCTACCGCTGCCGCAGCGGTTGCATTGATTCTCCTAATCTACGACTAGTCTAGCATTTTGCCTGCTCGTACGTGGTTGCGGCACAAGGCAATGCGAATAATCACACCACGCGACTCTGGCGTGCTTGCCCCTGTGCAACATGTGATCACCATGTTTCGTCGTGAGGACAGCGAAAGCTGAGGACGTCACCTGATCCCACACATCGCGCAAGAGTCCTGCCCACGTCAACAACGCCAAGCTGGATGGATAGCGCACGAGCTGCGTGTAGAATGCACGGACGCCTCTTGGCAAGTTGACGGCGACATACATGCGTGAAAATAATGGCATCAGCACCTTTTTTGCCCGAAAAATGTCAATGCTCGACGGCAAGCTTGAAGGCCATCGATACTTTGTGCGACGCCGGCATCCAGTGCGGGACCCATTGCACCATCCTATTATGACACTCGTTTGCTACTTGTGTCTCAGCCTACTCGACCAGGCAATTCTCGGCGGCAAACCCTGCCATGTAATCTATCGGACGCAAGCCGACATTTAAAACGTAGTAATTGCGGGGCAAATCACAAGGCCTGCCCTTCAACGGCATATGCCTCTCCGGTGTCCCCGAAGGCGCAATTCGACAGCGGTCTTCCCCCCATACAATAATAACAAACGACCATCTTGATCAATGACGACCCAATGTTCGCGATAATACGTCAACACACTAAGGGTCAACGGCCCCGGATTCACACCGCGTTTCGAAAACGGACTCGCATACCCAACATCGGCGGAAATCATATCCATTTCGCCATTCGCCACCAAACCCAAGCCGACATAGCGCTGATTCTTACGTTTGACATTCTGCAAAGTATCCTCATTCAACGTCATACGCAAGGACAAGGCCTCACGCAGATCCCAATTATTGTACAACATTCGATGCATAGGACCCGAAGCAGACAGCAAGGTGGCGGCCATGATAGCGATGGAAACCTGAATGACCTTTTCCGGCTCTGCGACGCCGGCACGTTGATAAACGTAAAAGGCGACGGGTAGCATACAAAGCATGACGACACCGAGACCGGTAAACAAGCCGTCACGTTTCACAATGCGCACGCCTCTGGACGTGCGTTGCATAGGGCGTGCGGCAAGCTCATTGAAAAAGCGGGAGGTAGAGCCCTTGGTAGCATACCTCAAATAAGTGTCCAAGCGGACCGGCTCATACGCCAAGGCGAGTTGTGCCAGCGCCTCATGGTCGGAATGCTCAATTTGAATACTGGCAAAGGCCTCAAGATTGACGACAAATTCGGTAGATATTGACATATGACCCAGGTCACCAATGGCCTGCATGGCAACGGCCTCTATATCAAGGGCCAAAAGTTGAGCATCAGGGTGGAGTTGGGTGCGTGATGGGTTTAGGATGTGCGGGAGTCGGGACAGGGCTAGGGTACCGCGGAGTCCGGTGAGCGGGAAATGGGAGGCGGAACGAAGGATTTGGGCGGCGCGGGCGTAGCAACGCCCGATGGAGGCGGGGTGGTGAGGTGAAGGGTGGTGGGGTTGCAGAGGGGGGTTTGGATGTGTCGCCAATGTCGAGGATGGCTTGGTTGGGGATGGAGTGCAGGGGAGTGGACATGAGGGAGGGGTTTTGAGGGTGGGATGAGGGGCGGGTAGGTGCGGAGAGAGGGTTTTGGAAATGATGGGGTGGGTTGTTTAGGAGTTATGGATGCAAATGAAGTGGCGCGACGATGGGAATCAGTGTGTTTCGGTAGATTGGTAGAGAATGACGCGGTGCAGCACGTGCCCCCTTGGTATAGTGGGGCATTGCGTTGAAGCTATTCAGTGGTTTTGAGTTGTGTAGCAGTTGGACTGACCAAACGGGCAGTGCACTACAAAATCTGGTAGCTTCATCTTTGCTGTCAAAAGAAGCGATCTGTTTATTTGCAAGTGTGACTGGGAAGAGGGTGGACAAGTCCATCCTGCCGCAGGAAGATACATTCCTACGGTAAGTATGTAACTACCTCGAATAAAGCTATCCGATTCGATATGGAATGTGCTACATGTATGACCTTACAAAAGGTTGAAAACGTTGGTTTGTACAGCCGTAAAATGGAATGCAGCAACGCAATCCACGTGCTCGCCTCCTCTACCTGCCCATTGCGGCGATGTTATGAGGGCCGTATTTGGCCTTGTGCATCGGTCCGTAGCCGAGTTTTGGAGTTTTGTGGCGTCTCCGCATGAGGTACTGCAGTTGGCGCGGTACTTGAGATTCAGTGCGTCAGGAGTTGGTTGACTCTGTACTTGAAGAACCAACGTTTCATCCTCAGTGGGCGAGGTTGACATTATTTGTCGACTGCAGTTTGTTCTACAGTATTGTAACAGGATGAAAATACATTGTAATTCTCTCTAATTTTTACGCGGTGCATGGCGTGTCAATTCAGAATATGTACTTTTCATACTCCGCATTGTACAGTATCCAACTCGGACCGTTTATGAGGATCAAAATACGTTTACCCCTTTGCCAAAGGCTCGACCGATGCCCACTGTACACCCTCAAGCGCGCCACATGAAAATCCCACCAACCAAATCTCGCCAAGCCGACATATCTACTGGGTGAAAAACTCATGTTGCAAGCGTCGTACTTTCATCACGCGACGGCAACGACCGCTGCTTCGATTAAGCCACCGTGAGTACACTAGAATCAGCCGGACAGCGACAGCAAATTTACGATGCGTTGCTGTGACAAGGGAGGGGGAGTATTGAGTCGTTTGTTGTACCTGCTGCACCATGCAGGAATTGGGTGACAACTGGACGAAAAGACATCGAGGGAGGCGACGGCGAAATCATGCACACTCCCCGAAATAATGTTAGGGACCAAGCTTTGAGTGTGAGCTCCAGTGCCAACGGAACGCTACTGGGCGAGGATGTTGTTCGAGAACAATAGAGCTGCCAGTAGAAACTAAATGGACACCGAAAATCAACACTTCTCATGTATCTATGCTGCATGATTACCCCATTTTCTTGGTCCTGCTATTATTTCGCACAAAACATCCTTAGGACAAACTCTGAAAACCAACTTCAGAGCCCAGACCACATTACCATACATTATAAAACGAACTTAGTTCCTTACTAAGTACCTTGGGGAGCAAAATATAGCAAAAAGACAGCCAATATAAGACCGAGGAAAACCATTAAAAGAAAAACAAAAAGGAGCGATTCTCGCTTTATTTCATCAAATGACACCGGGCAAAAAAATTGCTGAGATCATCAAGCTCTCCGAAACGGCTGTGCATGACTTTAATGTGTCTCAAACTATGTCGAAAAGGAAAAAAAGACAAGCCCTCGAAAAAAATCACCGAGTACGCAACTCCGGGCGCTTTTCAGGCATGCTTCAACCTGCAATTGCACTGCTCGCAAACTGAATACAAATTTTAATCCGTCAATATCAGTACGAAGAGTACAGCAGATACTGTCGGGAGT
The DNA here is from genome assembly GCA_002205965.3 of Kappaphycus alvarezii. NCBI lineage: Eukaryota > Rhodophyta > Florideophyceae > Gigartinales > Solieriaceae > Kappaphycus > Kappaphycus alvarezii. The sequence goes on from NADL03000486.1 coordinate 67,400, forward strand.
GTTCATATCATCTACAAAAAAAGAAATCTGTCCCCGCGATGACAGTTGATAATAAAAAGGCACGTATTGAATGGGCAAAGTATCACATCTCTTGGCCTCTCTCTGATTGGAAGTATATAATTTATACAGATGAGAAGAAGTTAAATAAGGACTAGCCAGATGGATCTACTTATTATTGACGCAATTTGAGGAAAGAACCAGAGGCGTACTACAGTCGGGAACAGGAGGGGCAATCGCTACTGGTTCAGGGAGTTTTTTCATAACGAGATGTCTCGCAGCTTGCAATTTACTTGAAGATAGGATAACGAGGTGTATTGTGATGCTTTGGATGCTGTTTTACTACCATTTGCAGAGAGTGAAGTAGGATACACTATTATTCTGGAGGATGACCACGCTTCCACTTATAGAGCTGAATACACGAGATATTGCTTGGACAGTAATGATGTTTACACACTACCCTGGCCAGTAAATACCCCCGATTTAAACTCCCTTCAGAGCCTCTGGGGTATTTTGGCAAGGGAAGTCTACAAAAATAACCAACAGTTCATACTTTGGAAGATTTGGAAGAGTTTATGAATGACATATTTTCTCAAATTGACCGGCACACTTTAAAAAATATTTTTCAGTCCATACCGCGTCAGTGCATAGAGGTGATCGAAAAACAAGGGAATTGCACTCATTACTGGTAGGATTGAAATAATAAACGGATTTTTTTGTCCTATTATTAGTTTGTCCGAAAACACGGTCCTAATTGACGTTCATTCCTTTAATCGCTTTGTAATGGAAAATTTAATTTAATTGAATATCATATTTTTTTTGCATGTGAAATATAGTCAGAAGCCTGCATCCCTCCTCCGGGAGGATCGTCGGCCGGACTCCTTTTTTGTTGCCCCACAGTAACTGTCGACGCGGCCCTCGCGCCGTGGAACGTTCACCCGACCGCACTATGCGCTGTTGCGCGCACGTTTTTTCAGCCAGCAAATTTTAATTAGTTTTCAGCCATCCTTCCTCAACTTCCCCATCCTCAAGGGGCACCCACGTCTCCTCTCCTTACGCCAGTTCCTACACTGGTTCCAACATCACCCAGTCCCTACGACAAAGTCCCACAGAACCGCTACGAAGACAATGGAACTCTTCCGGGACAAGTCCATCACCGACAGCCAACACAAACGACTACGGCACGCCATAATTGTACTATTTTCTCATCGTTAGCGGCCATTACATTGCACATCCCTACTACAATGCCCTAAATTCGAACTTGTTACTCGTCACTTTTTCACATAGAGTGGCATACAATGCTTCATTTCCCTTTCCGATTACTTCATCCTGTTCCGTAGGCCGTGCGTAGCATGGCGGCTGGTCTTTTCGATAAAAATGAGGAGCACTGTTTGCACCACACTAAAAGAAACATTTCGGAGCTTTAAAATACAACGAAATTACAAATGACACAAGAAACATTGCTCACTTTAATTCAAGCTCAGTACTTTGTAGGCTCTCCTTTTGAGTCAATTACTGCTAACATACGCCTGGAAAGACTATGGTACAGCTTTAAAATGAAAATGTTGTCAATGGTCGCCCACGCTTCCTCAATTCCTGACTTTAAGTCAGCTACAGACTCGTACCGCTTTCCACTCAGATAAACGCGGCGGGCAAGTAATCCCCAGACATTTTCAATAATACTCAAGTCTGGGGACTTTGCTGGCCACTGTAGAACACAAATTACGCGCTGACTTGGAAACGCACGCGTCTCTTGCGAGCGATGTATACTCGCACCATTTTGCTGGAAAGTCCATGTAGTCATTTCCCCAAATGTTTCAGCCGCCCAAGGTAGCAAGCCAGCCTGTAGAGTTGCGCAGTACTTCGCTGAGTCCTGCTTACTAGAAATGAAAACCAAGGGGACGTTCCATAGAAGCTTATAGCCGCCCATATCATCACAGAGCCACCCCCATTCTGTCGGGTCTGAAAGCGCCGAGGTTCCTTTCGTAAATCGTGCCAATACGTCTGCAAACCATCCGGCCCGTCCAAGTTGAGCTTTTTTCCGTCTGAAAACACTACATGAGTCCAAAATGTGTCGCCCTTTGATATGTACCTGCGGGCACATTGAAGTCCTCTTGTTTTGTGGTCTGCAGTCATCGCCGGCACACTATTAACTCTGCGACATCGAAAAAGCGGCGAGCTTGATGACAACTGCTGTACCCTACGGACGGTAATAAGAAGTTTAAGGGCCCTGTGAATTTCAGAAGCGCTTGTGTCTCCTTTTGACGCCATGCGGAAAATTTGACGACGATCGTGTTCCGAGACTTTCTTGCATTTTTCGGAGTTTCAGTCTGACGATGATGATTTTTTTCATTAAGAAGTTCTGAATTGTCCCGAAGTTTCGCCCTAAGGTCTGGGCAATCGCTCGCACTGGCATCTGCTCCCTCCCCATGGCAACAATTTGCACCTTCTCGAAATCGTTCAGATACTTTCCCTTTGGCATTTTATGACTTGTACCGGACTCATAAAAACTTTGCTGAGGCTGCGGAAATACTTTATCCACGTCTTATAATGCTTAAAGTCTATAGCTTTAAAGTTTCGCGGGTTTTAGATGCAATTCTCCAGGGAATTTTTCTTGTGTCATTTTTAATTTCGTTGTTTTTAAAGCTCCGAAATGTTTCTTTTAGTGTGGTGCAAACAGTGCTCCCAATTTTTATCGAAACGACCAGCTGCCATGCTACGCATTGCCTACGGATCAAAAAAAAGTAGTCGGCAAGGGAAATGAAGCATTACATGCCACTGTATATGAAAAAGTGACGAATAAAAAGTTCAAATTTCGGGCACTGTACAGTGCGCGACAAAAACATAGCCCATCCCTACTTTTGGAGCATATTTCCTTAAAATCCTCCATTAAAAGAGGAAAACCGACCATTATTATTTATTTTTGATGCTGACTATGCACCTGAAAGGATTTCTTCTCACAGCTGTTATTTTTATATTTTTTTGAAAAAAGGATACCTCGGTGGCTGACAAAATGATATCCCATTCGACCTCAACACCAAGTTTGCGCCAAAATAAAAGGCAAAGTCGCCCCATATTCTTAACAGGACATCTGAGCGATCATCTTCGAGACTCTGGATCCATCTTTCAGCAATCCCACAATAGGCAAGGGCCAACGGTTGAATGAAATCGAACGTGCCCAAATTGCCGCATACTTAGACGCCAAATGGACGGTTAAGTCGATTGCAGTGAAGCTAAAGCGTTCTCGAAAGGTTGTAGCAGCATTCCTGAAAGATAAAAACGGCTATGGAAAGAAGAAACCACCAGGAAGGCCTCGAAAATTGACGGCCGCGACAGAACGCCGAATCATTAAAGAGGCAACGAAGTCCAATATGGCGGCAGGAGACATTCCATAAGTCCCTTAAACTCCCCGTTTCGAAGCGAACCAACCTCTGCGTACTTTACCGAGCCCCTTTTATGAAATTCCAAAAGGTTAAACGGTATCCTCCACTCACTACTCAACACATTACCAACCACTTGGCCTGGGCCGTTGAGTACGCTCCATATCGCCCTCAAGACTGGGCAAGAGTCGTCTTTTCTGACGAGAAAAAATTCAATATGGACGGTCCTGACAGTTTCTAGTCTCCCAGGCATGATTTACGTGGCGACGAAACCATTCTATCGAAACGACAGATTTGGGGGGTTCGTTGATGGTATGGAGTTCTTTTCTGGAGGCGAATAAGTCACGTTTGGCTATTGTGTCGAGGAATCAGAACGCGGAGATGTACACAAGGACTTTGCAAGACTATTTGCTCCCTTTTGCTGCCACAAAGCACCAGTTTATATGGAAGTTTCAACAAGATAACGATTCCATACACTCAGCGAAGTTGACGAAGTCGTGGCTTAAAGACAACAAAATTAAGGCTATAGTATGGCTTGCTAAAAGTTCTGACCTCAATCCGACTGAGAACGTTTGGGGCTTACTCGCGCGGAAGGTTTACGCGAATGGCGGATAGTTTTCGGATCTTGGGGAACTCAGAAATGTCGTCCTTGAGGAATGGGAGAATATTTCGACAGACTACCTTCATACTTTGCTTATAAGTATGCTCAGCCGTGTTAAGCAAGCCTTAGAAAGAGGAAGGAAGAGGAAGGACTACTAAGGGCTTCTTTTTTTGCTCTAAACTAGGTAGACTGGACTGAAGTGCTATCTTTTTGTCAGCCACCAAGGTGGCCTTTTAAAGTAAAATTAAGAAATAACTGGCCTTCAAAACGGTTTAGTGGGCTGTGCCAGCATCAAATTTAAATAAAAATGGTCAGATTTTCTTTTTAAACGGAAGTTTTTTAGGGAAATATGCCCCAAAAGTAGTGGTGGGCTATGTTTTTGTCGCGCACTGTATCTCTAACCCCAAAGGGCCGCTGTGATACACACCTAAGTCCAACCGCACAAGGTTTTCCGCATGCATTACAGTATTTCACCTGCAAGATTACCCTGACAACATAGCCCACTAGGCGGCTTTAATTAGTCAGGAGTTCAAATAAATGTTCACCACACCATGTACGGTACGGTAAACACCGTACCATGCCTGGACGACCTCGGGTGGGTGGTACGGTGTTTACCGTTCCGCTGTTTACCGTACCACCCACCCCCGAGGTCGTCCAGGCACTCCTCGCGAAGCACCCGCAACAAGCTCCCAACGACGAGGCAGCGCACCACACCCCACTAGACAATATCTCGCCCTTCCGCGACTTCACGGAGAAGGAGGTGCTCGATGCTGTTCGTGGGTTTAAACCAGGTTCCTCTGCGGGGGGTTCTGGTCTCAAACCTTGCCACCTCGTCGAACTTCTGCGAGCCCGTCTTCATCTGGCCCGTTCGAATTTTTGGCAGCCTTGTCTAAAATGGTGAACACCCTAGCAGCCGGCAAGGACCCAGCCGCTCTTGCACCTTGGATAGCTGGAGCGCCCCTAACCCCTTTGGCCAAGAAAGACCTGACACCCAGGCCAATAGCCGTAGGAGAAACGCTGCGCAGATTGACTGGTAGTTGCCTGATGACAAGAGCCTCCGCGAGAGCAGCTAAATACCTACAACCGCTGCAGGTTGGCATTGCTACCCGATCCGGCACTGATACCGTCGTCCATGGAGTCCGAAGGGTCGTACAGAAGTTCGGGCACACCTCCGAATACGCATTGCTGACTGTTGATCTCAAAAATGCATTCAATTTGTGCAGTCGGACAGCTTTCCTGGCAGCAGTCAAACACCAGTTCCCGGACCTGTTCCCATGGGTGGCATACTGCTATGCACATGAGCCTGCTTTCTTGTGGTTTGGCAGCCATTTAATCCGGAGCGTGCAAGGAACGCAACAAGGGGACAATCTCGGTGGGCCCCTTTTCGATCTTGCGCTGCACCCCGTTATCCTCAAAATCCAACGGTTATTGAAATCAGGGGATGACGAAGAGCAGCAACTCGGCAACCTGCTGTTTCAACTCTGGTACCATGATGATGGGTACATCATTGCAAAACACGACCAGCTCCGCAAGGCACTGGACATCTTGTCATCGCCAGAGGCCACAGCTCGGGGTCTGCACCTAGCAGTGCCGAAATGCAGAATCTGGTGGCCAACTCCACCACTGGAGTCAGTGCAACGCCTCTATCCAAGAGAACTCACACAGGAGTACAGCGAGGGCACAGTGGTGCTGAACGCTCCGGTCGGCACCAACCGGTTTACCCAACAGCACTTCACAGGCCATGTGAAGTCCCTGAAGCCGTTCCTCGACACTATCATCGCCTTGGGGAACACGCACATCGCGTTCCAGCTCCTGCGCAACTGTTTCGGGGTCTGTAAGCTCGGATACCTGTTACGGGTAGTGCCACCAGCTTGCACTGCGGAAGGCGCTGCAATATTCGATGCAATGATGGAGAACTGTGTGCGCACACTGGCTGGGGGCGTCCTCGACCCCGACATATTTCGAGAACTGCAGTTGCCCATGAAACCGATCACCGCCAAGAAGCCATCACTGGGAATTGGACTCACTTCGGCGAAGTCAATTGCAGCTGCAGCCTTCCTCGCCTCCAGCGCAGCGTCCAACAGGCTGTGTGCAGCCCTCCTCCCAGCGGCAATTACGGATCTCTCAACGCACCGAGACATCGTCGAGGCGCACCAGATTTGGTCCCTCTCTTGCTCCCAGTCCAGGATTATCCCCTTTAGTGCCCTCTGCTCAAACAAAACACCATCACAAAAGACACTATCGGACGCCATCCACGAGCGGGTGCAAGAGGAGATCGATGTGGGCGACAATAGACGGCAGGCCTTCCGTGCCTCCATGGGGCTCCCCGGCGCGAAAGATTGGGTGTACTGCACCCCATCTCCGGGCCTTAAGACTAGCATTGAACCAAGAGAATTCTCAATATGGTTCCAATACTATTGCAAAGTCCCGCTCTTCCCTCTGGAAGCACCATGCCCCAAGCGGAACTGCCCCGAAACTCTCGACTGTTTCGGCGACCATCTGTTGCACTGCTTACACGGGGGCGAGAGGACGCGAAGACACGACTGTCAGGTTCGTTTATTGGCAAGCGATCTCATGAAAGCCGCGCGACATCCAGTCATCGAGCCGCGAGAAGGGGTCCACCGCACAAGACCCGATATTCGCGCAATGGGACGAACTGGCAGAACAGACTTCTTCGACGTCACCTTTGTCAACCCCCTCGCGCCCTCGAACAGGAGAGTGAGGACATTCAACCCACTCACCTCGCTTAATGCGGCAAGAACGGCGAAACACAGAAGATACGAGTCCTTTATCGCGTCTTCCGCCGGAAGTAGGCTAGTGCCCGTCCCTATCTCTACCCTCGGGGATGGCACCCGGACGCCCACGCGTTGCTAACCGACGTCGCACGCAACGTCGCTACGAGGGCAAGGGAGACCTACGCAAAGGTCAAAGAAACCTTAACACAGCGTCATGCCGCAGCAGCAGTATTGTCCAATGCAGCGTGCCTGTTGGCCGGCCTCCCGTCAGTTTTCTAGCGTTTTGACAACTTCCCGCTAACCCTTTACATTGTAAGCCTTTAACATCACGACATCCCTTAGGGAACAGCTGACCATATTTTTCATGCATTAAAAACACCCCAAATTTCCCCGGTACGGTAAATACAGTAGGAGAAGAAATTGAATGCATTCAGTAAATACGAGATGAAGACAGCTTGAAAAACTTCTAGTGTAAGCATAAACGCTTACAGATGACAACAACCAGAACAAAGAAAACTCTGGTGGCAAAGGACTAATGTCTGCGCAGACTGTAAAAAAGACAAGAGGTCAAAAAGGGATAGGTTCCTTGGAAGGTAGGAAAGATCAAACTCTCTATACCTTGTTCGATTGGAAGGACCGGCCTTACAGTATTACACCACCAGTATGGCAGCATAAACCATGTATCTTTTCTGTAATGCAACCCATAGACTCCAAAACATTACAGCACTCATGCTAACCTCCTTTTGATCACGGATCAATGATCCGCCACATCAATTTTATACAGCACAGTGCAGTACAGTGCGCTGTCAATGGAGGCCATTTGGATCACGGCCCAGCTGCGGCCACCACGGCGTTCCTCCCGTCGCCCGGCACTCTTTCATCTTTATCCAGAACAACACATCGACACCGCCCACCCATGCCTCTCCGTCTCCGCCTAGTCGCCTCGCTCCTCTCTCGCCCTTTCCCCCATCCCTCACCCCTCCGCCCGTCATACCTCCCACACCGTCCCATCCACACAAACCTCTCCATCGACGAAGCCACACTCCGCCCCTCCCCTCGCCCGTCCCACAAATCCCCCATCACCCATCGCCCCCGTAATTCCCCTCCCCCCGTCATCTTTGTCCAAACCTCCCTGCGAATCGCTCTCATCGGTCGTCCCAATGTCGGCAAATCCACCCTATTCAACCGACTCGCCGCCAGTACTCAACACCGCACCGTCGATAACGATCCATCAGCCTCCCCGCCTGTCTTTGTTCATTCCGTCGTTGATCCTGCCCCGGGCGTCACTAGGGACCCGCGGGAAGCAGTGGCAACCATTTCCGATTTGAGGTTCTCGCTTATCGACACTGCTGGTTTGGAGGACGTTGTTTCCAAACCGCCGCTCGTTCACAGTCATCATGCTGATTATCCTCAGGTTGGTACGGAGGGAAACCTTGACTCTTTGGTCAATCTTACGGCGCACTCGCAGGTCCCGGCGTATCGTACATTGTATCAAAGTATGGAAAAGGGGACTGCAGAGGCTGTCCACAGGGCAGATATGGTGTTTTTCGTCGTTGATGCCGCTGCCGGTGTCACGGAGATCGATCGCGCCTTGGCTGTGTGGTTGAAAAGGGTTGGCGAGGGGAAACCAGTTGTCGTCGTTGCCAACAAATGTGATATTAAAGACTCGGATAAAAATGTCATGGAGGCTTATGAGCTCGGCTTTGGCGACCCCGTCGTCGTGTCCGCAGAGCATAATCTGGGGTTTGTCGACCTGTATGCAGAGGTCAATGACGCGTATAATAAGCAGATGGAGAGAGGGCTCCAGTCTGTCGACGACGTCGAAAATGTTCAGCTGGGAACGCAAGAGGAGCGGGATGATTCATGGGACGATGAGTTGGTATTGGGTTGTGGGGAAAGAAAGGGGAGGAACCGTTACAACAACTTGTTGTATCTATTGTAGGGAGGCCGAATGTCGGTAAGAGTACTTTGCTGAATCGATTGGTGGGACAGGATCGATCGTTGGTAGGCCCGGTCGCGGGGGTGACCAGAGATGCATTACTGTGTGAATGGAGCTTGCCGAAGGGAGTGAGCACTCCAGATGGAATTCCGGTGTGGTTGGTGGATACTGCCGGCATCCGTGCGAGGGGAAGGGTGGGGACTGACAAACTGGAGAGGCTCAGTGTGAGGTCATCGCTGAATGCGTTGCGAAGGTCGCATGTTGTGATTGTCGTGTTGGATTCAGCCAACCCGTTGTGCCATCAGGATCTGAAATTATTGGACGTGGCGGTGACGGAGGGTAGGGCTGTTGTCCTGGTCGTCAATAAGATGGATCAGCTGAGTGCGGAGAATCTGGCCCAGTTCAGGTTGAGGTTGAGGTATGACGTGGATCACAAGGTGTCTGCGTTAAAAGGCGTGGAAGTAGTAGAGATGTCAGCAAAGGAGTGGCATCACGGGAGGCGCAGTCGAAGCGCTTGTTTCACGCCGTACAAAGGGCGAGGGAGAGATGGGAGAAAAGAGTCACAACGTCATCTTTAAACCGCTTCGTTGCAGGCTTCAATGACAGAATAAGCGTTGGAAAAGGATTCCCAGGGGAGAAGCGCAACCGCATCGGCGTGACAAAGTTTATATCGCAAAAGAAGATTCGGCCTCCTATGTTTAGACTAGATGGGTCATCCGCAGTATCACTCAATTATTTAAGGATGCTCACAAATGCAATAAGGCAAGAGTTTGGATTTGAAGGCGTTCCTATTCGGGTCAAGCGGCCATCTAGGCGGAAAAGAAAATGACATGTACGGCAAAGGCTACAAAATTTAATGAAATGAGTTGATGTCAACGTATATATGTTGGATATGCTATTGGATCCAACTGGCACCTTGACCTCCGAGACGCAGTTAGAGCTGAACATGTAACAAAAGGGTTTACAAAATGAACAGATTTACTCTGCCCAATAATCCTTTTCTTCAGCCCTCCCGAGCGTCAACCGATCTGTTTCTCCCCAGAATGGTTTCTAAACCACTCCGACCCTAGCGAGTCGATTTACTTTCTTTGCTGCTCCTAATAAGGCACTCCCCTGCCATGTTTCTTATTCAACGTGGCCAGCTTGCGCACAAATTCCTTCTTGTCCATGATATGCTCAACCGTGACATGCATTCTAAAGTTCCAAACATGGTCCGGATTACTAGGATCGTTAATTTGTTCAGCCTTCGCATCTGGTCTTCTCAGCTCCTCATCTATCGCCAGCAAATCTTGCAGAGGGAAGATTGCCCACATGGCCGGGCATGCCAAGTGATCAGCAACCGCCCACTCAGCCACCTCCGTGGTGCACTCTACTGGCGGAGGTAATGAGCCACTTCGTCCCATGATATCCGTCCAATAGCGCATCCTGGACTCCGCAGAAATCTCCTCCCACCAGCCACGAAAGGTGCTTGTATCATGAGATGACGTTGTTGCAACACACTCATACTGGTACTCGGAGGCCCGTCCAAATTCCACATCTCCTGCGGGCATGCGCTGCACTGCAAGGCTGAGAATGCTCGTCTCTTCCATTACAGACGGGACGCAATTCGGTACCAGGCCAAGGTCCTCCCCGCATACAAGCATCTTGCTCGCCGACTTCATCATCGGTAAGCGCTCGAGGCCATTCTTCTTCCAAAGCTCATCTTGTCGTCGGTGCATGTAATCTTCATGTAGATTGTGCAAAGTCCCCTTCCATTCATTGGACGGCAACTGCGCATAGCTGCTTGTCTGTTGCAACATGAATCGCGGATGGAACTTGTGGACATCTTCTACATCACGCAAAAGGCACACATTGTTGTGCAAGTCAAACAGCAAACCCTTCACCTTTTCGTTAAATCTCTTCTCTGCCTCTGGGGCATCTGTGGGCAAGGCTAGCTCCTTTTCCACCTTTCTCTCGGTGTCATACTGCTCTTTGAACTTGAGTCTGTCATACAGTGGCTCGAAAAACCGATCTTTAATCTTCCACCAGTCGTCGTGGAAAAGCTCTTGCAAAATTCCGTCATGCACGTACGGCATACAGTATCGATCGATATCCCATAAGCCCAACGATTCCAGTTCCTGCCGGGTTATGGCATGGCCGGGAAGAAACGCCCAGCCATGCCTGTTTTGAACGATTCCGGAATTTCCCAGATTCGGAAAAAGCCGAGAATGTGGTCAATGCGATACGCATGAAATACTTAGCCATCTGCCCGAGACGGCTGCGCCACCATGCGTAGTTGTCCTTACTCATGGCCTCCCAATCGTAGGTGGGAAACAACCAGTTCTGTCCATGAGTGCTGAAAAAGTCAGGTGGCGCCCCCGCCTGCATGTTTAGGCGGAAGAGGTGCGGGTTTGCCCAAGTATCGACACAATGTCGGTTTACGCCGATGGGCAGGTCGCCCTTGAACACGACTCCGTGCTCCGCTGCGTATGCCGAGGCTGCGGACAACTGCTTGTGAAGATGAAATTGAGTGTAGTAGACTACGCCCAAGTAGTCAAAGTGGAATGTATCCGGTGCAGCGAGGCTGCGCATATCTTCGACAGACATGCTTTTTCTAGCACCCCATAAATCGTAGTTGGAGCTTCCGTTGACCTCCATGAAAAATCGAAACAGGGCGTAAGGGACTAACCAGTTCTGATTGTCCTCAAACCACCTGGTAAACTCCTTGGACTGCAGAAACTCTGTCTTTTGGATAGCATACATCTTCCGAATGAATCGATTCTTCACGTCCATGACGCGCATGTAATCGACACACTTTAGGTGATTCAACTCCTCCTTCTCCTTGATGTACTCTGCCGCGACACTTGCCGGCATCTTGCCCAACTTGTCAATGCACAAATACTGGGGATGCAACGCAAAGCTAGAAACGGCTGAGTAAGGGTAGCTATCCCTGAAATTGCCGTTTGACGTGGTATCATTGACTGGTAACAATTGCAAAAGCTGATAACCGGCTGCTGTGCAAAAATCGACAAGCTTCAACAAATCGTTAAAATCGCCCACACCGCAACTGTCCTTTGTCCTGACACTAAAGACCGGTAAGGCGACGCCCGCACCCTTCCATTTCTTACCCAAGCTCAAGCTACCTTCCCCCGCCGCCAAAACCACCGGGGCAACTCCAAGACCCATTGCCAAAAACCTAGAATCCTCTTCATTCAAGTGCAAAGTGCGTTCCCTATCATCATCGACGACAACCTTGCCAGTGGCCTTTTCACGAATGACAAAACGGTATCGAACTTTCCTGACAGCTGCCGGCATAGCGACACAAACACTCCACACCGGACTCTCACAATCAGCCATGGGGACAGCATTGGCGACATGCCAATTGCCCAACATTTCGTTATCTCCAATGACACAGACGTGGTCACCCAACCTCACCCTCTCCGCAAAGACCTCAAATCGAAGCACAAAGGCGCCTCGGCCCAAGACCATGGCCTTTGTAACGGCAGCACAAGCTGCAGCATCGGCGACCTTGCGCCCCATCCTATGCTCAAGGGGACGTCGAAAGACAACTTGGGCAAAAGCGGAGGTGCTGAAAATCTCACGAATAGGGTCAGGCTTGGAGCGCCAGACATCTCGAATGAGAATGTCACCAATGGGTGCGTCGGGTAAGGTGGTTAGACAACGTTCTCGACCGGATTCCCAGAGTACAGTACCGGAGGGGGATAAGAGGCCATACTTGTAGGTAGGGAAGGCACGGTCCGGAAGGGGATGGGAGATTTGACAGGTCCAGAGGTCGGGGGCTTCAAAGAGAGCGGGATTGCACGGGAGGGATGGAATGAGCCGAGGGTCGGGGAGGATCCGGAGAGGAGAATGGTGTCGCCGTAGTTGGTGGGGGCGGAGACGCAGAAACGAAGGGTCTGAGGTTGGGATGGGGGAGGATTGGAGGATAGGTTGAGGTTGGAGAGGCCGTTTGCAAGGCCGTCGGGGTGGCCGTTCGGGCGGGCGGGCGGCATTTTTGCGAGGGAGGGTAAGGAGAGGGTTGGACGTTGAATCGGAATGGCCGATAGAGGAGAGGAGAGGGAGGGGGAGGTGAGCACTGAAATTGAAGAGGAGGTTTTGAGAAATTGCGGTTGATTGATACTGTACAGTATCAATACTGTACTTGCAACATCAACCGAAACATATAAATCTGGCAAAGTGGAGCTACAGAGTGTTGAGACCACTGTATGCAATAGTGCAGCGATGTGATTGGTCACTTGCCGGTGACAAAAATATCGGCAGCGGAGCAATAATACTGTACGCGACGGCATGCTCGGTGAGATTTTCTTTTCATTGCTTTGCACTGCAACCGTCATTTTCGATTACAATAGGCCAACAACACGCTGTACTACGTTTGAAGGTACACTGTTCCACTTTATATTGATGCCATAAAGTTTCTCTCACGACCAGTCTACATTTACAGTACTGTAATTCTTTCCACATTTTCATCACTGCAAGCATAGGTCTACGGCCCCAAGTGCACAGTTGCAATTTCAACCTCCGCCGACTCCGCCCCAATGAAGTAAAGTTTCATCCTCTATTCTCTCTGCAATCCCGCGCCATCAGTCATCGCCCGCCCTTTCTCTTCCCCTTACCCCTCCTCCCACCGCCTCGTTCCCTATCCCGAAACCCCGGCATACTTCCATCCCCAACCCTCCCCCCTCTATCCGGCACCTCCCCCATAACCACCGCGCGAACACCACCCACCCCCTCCACTCTCCCCCCTCCAAAACCCACTCTCGCGCCGCCAAAACCTGCCACACATCCACCTCCGCCACCTCCCTCAACCCCCACCCTCAACCCCAAACGCCCTACAACACACCTCATACCGATGCCTCAACATCCCACACCTCACCTCCTGTACCCGCCCCAACTCCTTCAACACCTTCTCACACGCCCCCATCCTCCCCTCCAGCATCCCACCCTCCAATAACAACCCCCCAAACACACGCTCCGCACCGCCACCCTCCAAAACCATACCCTCAACCCGCCGTCTCACCTCCCCAATCACCCCGACCAACCCTTCAACACCCACACCCCATCCCACTCAACCCCCAACTCTCCATCATGCGACACAAACCCCTCGTCAACCACAAATCACTCACTTGCACCCCATCTTGACCACCCCTACTCCCCCATTGCACAACCCACGTCGCGCTAATATACGCTGTGCCAACGTAGTATGACCTAGGAAATTCACACGCTCCAGCACATCATCCACCCCAGAAACTCCCCCCGTGTAACCAAGCGCCTCGCAACTCGTACTACATGGCCACAGTTCCTGTAACAGCGTATCAATCGTCAGCTCGCTCGACTCGGGTAGTTCAAGCAGCGTTAGTGCGCTCGGTACCGCACCCGGTGCCGCTTCGGTCATTGCCCCGCTTGTGATGCCCGTGTATTCGGTGTCAGTTTCGTGTTCGGGAGACCTCGATCGCTTGAAAGGGGGGGGGCTGTCGCTGTGGCGGTTGTGGAGCGGTGGTGCGTGGTGTGTGAGGTGGGATGTGCGCTGGTTTTCAGGGGGTGCGCTGAAGGAATGGCGCCCGCTTGGGTCACCGGCGGGGGAGGGATGCTGATTTGCTCTTTGACGTGCCATTGGCTGGATTTTTTACGTGAGTTCTGCACTGTACTGTACTGTACTGTACTACACTGTACTGTGCTGTACACGTGTATTGTGGGGCCTGAATCCGGCTCAAAGGGGAATTCGTGTCAGGAATTCGTATCACTCTTTGCTTCGGACATGTTGTCCAATGTATACAAATTTTGCTGTACTGTACGTTAATGCCGGATCCAACGACAGTTAGCGAAGCACCGGGTATTTGACTTCGCCGACGACAACTCGCCTCGATTCTAATGTGAGCGGTGAGGATGGTGGCCCTGACCGTCCTCACCCCTCATATTGGAATCGATGCCCGGCGGCTGGCCATCAAGCTTGCGGCCTAGGAAACATGGATATTTCTGGTAGGTGATTGACCTTCATGCACGCAAAACTGCATGATCAGTGCAACCTGCGAGCAAGCACACGGTTTGAGAGCAGTATCAAGCTGCGGGGTCGCTTTGCTGACATCCTTCGCGACTGGAGAGAAAGAAGGGGGCATGGGATGGCAGCACGAGAGGGGCGATGCGGTTCGAAATCCTCCAGATGTAATCATATCCTCGTATCGATCAGATCCTCACACCGTCCGCTCGTTCTCAGGTCACACTCATCATCCAGTTCGATGAGCATGGATTCCAACCACTTACCTATAATTTCCATGCCACCTCTGCCGCAAAGCATCGAGGCACTGGCCCCAACCGCCCTCACCCCTCCGTACATTGCCGCATTCCCTGCCTTCCCGTTCGTATGTACGTCGCACTCCTCCCGTAAACGCCGCTGGCCATCGCGCTTTGGGTTCGGCGCACTCAACTTTGGACCCTTTGAGCTCAAGGAGGATAAGTTTCGCCAACTGGTTAAGTGTCGCAACTGCCCTCCAAGCTCGCATGCGTCACCGTCACACGACGAGGGTCTTTAACATGAGGGTGGTCACATCACAGAATCCTTGTGTGATTCTGTGATGCGATCACGCTCTACTCAATGAAATGGAATCAAGTCATAGGCGCCCACATGATGCAACTTAGGCGTTAGATGCGCCGGCGGATAATGGCTGCAGTAATGTATCCCGCATAGTTCGCGGTATGAGCTCTGCTGTCGAAACACTCGGAGGACGCACCGAAAGAGCCAAACGAAATGTGGGCGAATGTAAAGTCCAATGCATAGGTTGGGGTGTCGGAGTGAGAGGCAGCGGGCGCGAAGGGGCGGAAGTCTGTACAGACAGGGAGTCGTAGGTGTCGAGATAGCATTACGGTCCAGTGGGCCGTCGTTTTTCTGAGTGGCAGTGGAGTGGTGTGCGAGGAGGAATGCGGCGACTGTGCTGTGGCGGTAGGCAAGGCCACGTATCTGGTGCAGGATGCAGGATAAGCAGGTAAGGTGAGCTGGGCTGGATAACGTCGCCCATGAGTTCGTCCTGCCAGAAGGTCCCAGCCTCCTGCTGTACCCGATTTAGTTATCTTTGGATGTGGATGGGAGTTGCAGCGAGGGTTGCGAGGCCACGGGGGCTAAGATCAGCAGCATGGGGGTGGCTTGGGACTCGGAGGCAGAATTGCCTTAAGGGGCGAACGTGCTAGGCCAAGAAGAAAAGACCAGTCGCCGTGGAACCGGCGGTCGATGAGAGTGGAGGCGCGCGGCGTGGTGTGCATGGCGGACGCTCATGGGTCGGGATAGCGTCCACGATGCTAAACGTGGTGATACAAGACAAGAGCGGGACAACCGTTTCAGTGCAGCCAATTTCCCAAACATGAAGCATATCTATGCTCGCTGAATTGCTCCGGCCCCTCGGCCCCATCGAATCCAATCCAGCATCCACAGAATGCTGGATAGGGTTCGATGGGGCCGAGGGGTACTGCTTTGCGCTGGTTGTGCGTATGGGGCCTTTCTCGTCCCCTCCTGCCCACAAGGCGCGAATGTGATTCTTGCATCTTCAAAGTATTTACTTGCAACTATCGGGTCACTTTGCCATGCACTAGAGCACCAAGAACGCCTCTCCTTGACCCCGCGGTACGTCAAGTTAGCATTTTAGAGTTTGTAACTTATGTGTTTGTAATTTCGTGAAAGGAATTGAGCAAGCTCCTTTTGAAGGCCCCCCAAACCCTGGTGACATTCTTCGCACCGCACATCGGGATCGCATTTCCAGGATATCCCTACTCCTCGCTTATAAGCAAATCTGCTTCTGTTTATCGAACTGGTCGAGACCGCCGCAGCCGTGCGGGACGCGGCTTCCGTGTCCCACTCTTGCCTCCACCTTCATCCGCTTCCGACGGAAGGCCTGCTCGCAAACTCTTAGCACGACTGGTAGAATAGGTGAAGCAATATCGCTGCACTTTCTGATCCTAGCAGGCGCGCCCATATTTGTCCAAATGGGGGCCCTCTGGCCCAACGCCCTCCCGGCACACTATGCTCGGCATAACTGGGTCGAGCGTCACCGACCCGACCCCGTCCCTCCGAATCCAGGGCTTTCGACGCGTTGATGCTTTCTGCACAGACATGCAGTGTAGTCAGGCCACTTCTTCTCTCCATCATGACCCAATTACCAACTTGAACGACCCAACCACTATCATGAAGCTTTGCTTAAGATCCCAGACTCCCTCCACCCTCCACCATCACGGAGATCACCGTCGAACAAGCTGCCCACTACGTCTCGCGCCAGACAACTGCGGGCCCTAACTGCATGCTATTTCTGTGGCTCCACTTTCTGGCAAAAAATCTCGTCATTCTTGAAGCCGGCGTAACTGGACTTGAAATCTTGACGGGACGGGTTGCTCGAATCGCCAATGCTGATCTCACGGGCTCGATTTTCCTTTTTCTGGCTGCTGCAACGCTTCTAACTCCACCGCCGAAACTGGACAAGATTCGGACGATAACTGTGGGATCTGTTCTTCGCAGGATCCTCACCAACGAGCTGCTCACCTACGCCTTTAAGGCTTTCCGATTTTACTTGGCCATACCAAACAGCGAATGGCATCACAGCCGGCATGGATGCTATTTTACCGTATGCGCACAAACTCCCCCGTGCGTCGTCAAAGGCCCGTAATTTGTTACTATCCTAGTAGGCGCCGAGAACGAGTGTCACCGGGTTGACGGAAGATCCATGCTACGTCTCCTCTCCACTTACGCTACCTCTCTCACTCGATTCGTTAGTATGATAGAGGGTTGTACCCAACTATTACTCCCCAACCCTACATGAGAACGCAGTACAATCCCCAGCACTTGGGGTATTAAAAGGGGCAGCCGCGGCATCATGGTTGTTGTGCAACCGAACTGTGCTTTTTGGAAGTCTGTGGGTAATTCATGGAGTTCACTCAGCTTCCTAACTGTGAGCGCGATAAAGGTATGTTCCAGTTTGTGCCCAAAAATCAAGCTCATTTATTAGATTGAGCGCATGTAGCAGTTTTTTTCTATTCTCCAGTCCGGAAAACCCCCGCCAGCCGCTCGAATTTGGATGAGAAATTCTCTATTTAGCCAAGTCCCTGATCGCCGGACGACGGACGACGGACACACACGGGGGGGGGGAAGCTTTTAATGTGTTCAATAACCTGAACCGTACAGGTAGTGGTTACACTAGAAGACTAAGAACATCTCCAGGCGACGGCTGAACCATCACCCACTCCAACAAGGACAAAGGGGGGACTAGAAGAAAATTCCACCATCTAAATACGGGATCCAGACAGATTGAAAAACTTCTAGTGTAAACATGCCAACTTACAGACGACGACAACCAAGACGAAGAAAACTCCGGACGAACGAACTTGCCGACGGACTGACAGGGCTGCGCAGACCACGTTCCTTCGGAGACTGTGACAAAGACAGTAGGTTGAAAAGCGATAGGAAACAGCGAACTTTGGACACACACACACACACAATAAAAACACATCTTTTCCAATAGGTCATGGGCCCAGCTCTTCGCTGAAAGTAACCACAACTTCTCCCTCATCTCGACCGGTCATCATCAGGTACTATGTCTACCGAGCGGTACAATGTCTTCAGATCAAGATGAAGCTTTTCGCATCCGTCCACTCGACGACAAAAACGATTACTCGCTATGCCGCCTACGCGTACGTGCAGCGATAAGCTCTAAAGGCTTGAGGCGCGTTTTATCACCGACCGGATCAGAAGCAATGCCAACATTCGTCGATACAAGTTCATCAACCGGCACCGCTATGGAAAAAGATAAGTCTGAGCCCACTAAGGCCTCGTCCAAAACCGCTATGGATGAACAAAAAGAGCAAGCAATTAATATAATTATCTCTGCTCTTGGTGATCATGTCCTACGTGTTGTACGTACCGTTTTTGATAATCCCTTCGAGATGATGAAGAAGTTTGACGCTCGTTATGACTCGAAAACAACCGCAACTAGGATCTCCAAAGTGGTGGACCTAATATCGATAAAGTTCTCATCTATTGATGACGACATTTCTCGCCATATTGATCGATATGCCGAATTCGTGGAACAGCTTCAAGAAATGGGAACCAAGCTCGATAAGACTTTAGAGATAGGAATTCTTGTATCCTCAATCCAAATCTCCGAGTTGGCAACGGTTACGGCAGCGATCAAAACTTTGGCAGAGGATGATCTCAAATGGGACACCGTCAGTAGTCGTCTCATAGAAAAACTCAATCTTTGAAGACCGGATCGGTTGCTCGTTCATCAGCAGCGAAATCAGGAAAATTTGTGCATTGTGTCAGAAGCCTGGTCCCAGAATCGAAAACTGCTTCTTTGATCCACTTAATCCGAATAAAAAACTAAACATACCAACCGATACGGCCAAGTCCCTTCCGAAAGGAAGAAAAGGCAAGAGGGAAAGGAAGAAGAATAAATATTCTGGTAAGAAAAACAACAAACCCGAATCTGAGAGAGCAGCTATGGCGAAGACTAGATCCGCCAATAGTTCCCCAGATCGGATGATGTTTGACTCAGGAACAACCGCACAAATGACAAACCGTTCGGACAGCGTTCAAAACCAAGAAAAGTTTACAACTCCGATTACACTTGCAGATGACTCGAGAGTTATACTCAAAGTCAAAGGCCACTCGAGTAGTAAAATGGAAAACCGAAAACGGAAATGTCAAGGCTAGTCTATTTAACACACTAGTTGCACCAGATAGATCAACCAGTCCATTATCCATTCCGGCCTTAGCGAAAAAGGATATCGCAACATTATTTCTACGGGGACGAGCAATCATGTTTGATCTTCAAAACAACTTCGAAATGTCAGGTCAAGCTAAGCAAGACCGTGACTGAATTTATTAAATTACCGACAGCTAAAGTGGTGACCTAGATCCGTTATCGTAAAGCGAAATAGAAGTTATATCTGCAATGCGAGCATTCGTCGATAGAACGACGTTAAGCCTCAAGAAAACCACAGAAGAAACCGAATCGGAGAATCTGAAGAAAAATCCGATAAAGAAGAAAGCGACGAATAATCAACCACCCAAGATGAAGAATCAGGGGCGAAGAAGTCGACTTATCACTACCGACCGGTAAAAATGATACAAGAAATCCTCAACATAAGTATAACGAAGAGGAAAAACTGTGCCACCTACGTCTTGGGCACACAGCAAACTTGCCAACCGTTCGGAAAAGCACCAAGGACGGTGCGCTTCCGCATGCCAACTGTCAAGAATCCAACTGCGATCTGTGCACGAAAGCAAAGACCCGTCGGCAGTTCAAGGGGTTACTAACATCAGCAACCAAAATAGGTCGACTTCACTGCGATACAGAGGGGCCTATAAAGTGTATTTCTATTGAAGGCAATAAATATTTCTTCACAGTAATCGAGGCAAAAGCAAGACTTGTTCATGCCTGTCCGATGCGGTCTAAATCCGAAGCATCGTAAATACTTCTTCGATACATTAAGAGATTCGAAAAGAAGTCAGAGCACACTGTGACGGCACTTAATTCTGACAAAGGTATCGAATTCAGTCGAGCGTTCAAAAGACTTACCGAAAACGGAGTTATCACGACGAAATCTACTGCGGACACACCAGAGTCAAATGGATTAGCCGAACTTACTCATCAAACAATCATGAACGATATTCTTGTTTGTTTAGAACAAGGAAATTGAAAGAGGAGTACCGCCACTTTGCACTAGGGCATGTTGTCGAATCTCGAAACTCATTAATTAATAATTCAACTGGTGACATTCCATTTGTTACCGTATACGGAGCAATGTCTCCACATATCAAACTCATTCGACCTTTTGGTTGTCAGGTTTATTCTTGACCGAAAGCGTCGACTTATCAAAATTCGGATCGCGAACCGAGATCGGTATCAATTTACTACACGACGGCGGCGGAGTATATCGAATCCTTACAAATAATGGAGTCCTCCGCTCAAAACACGTCAAGTTCCTTGAAACAAAGTTTCCGGGACATTCCGAATACAACAATTATACTTCAACAGATACCGAAGACGCGGTCGATGATGAAACAATTCTAGTTCCCATCCCCGACTCGATTTCTCAATGTCCGAAGCAAGTTCAGTTTGCCGGTATGGAGCCCAAGCAAGAAAACCATCAGCACTTCGATTCCAAAGACTCGTTTGCGACTGCCGAAGATGTTCAAGATGAACCTGCTGGAGAAAACGATCCACCTGATACGGAAGACTCTGAAGTAAGGGGGAAGATAGCGTGGATAATCAAAAAATCGATCAGCAAATTTAACGCGCCGACAATTCCGGTACGGTTCGCGAAGCGATCGACAAACCTCCAGAAAGATCCAGTTTTGTAAATCGCGCCAACATGCAGATGCCCAAAAATTGTCGAGATATTCACCATAAATCGTGTGTACAATAACTGAGGCTATAACGACGTCAGACGAGCCATCAATCAAGGAGGCACTCAATAGTCCTGAGCGACAGCATTGGGAGGAATCAATAATCGAAGAACTCAACACCCTAAGCGCGAACAATACTTACGTACAAGACACACCTACAAGAGATGATCGTCCTTTACCGTCCGGTCTTATTATTAAGCTCAAACGCGATTGTAATGGGCTCCCGGCACGATTCAAGGCACGCCTTGTACCTCGTAATTTCAGTCCGGCGGTGGATTATCTGGAACTTTTTGCTCCAGTGGCTGGCATTGAACTTGTACTACTTCTTATCTCCATGGCCGTTTCAATGGGATGGAAAACTGATCAAGTCGACGTCAAGGGTGCGTTTCTTCACGCAACTTTACCGAGTACGGAAAACATCTGGATCCGACTTTCTACTGTTCCTGGATTCGTCGCCTCGGGAAAGGTCGTGCGGCTTTTGAACTCTCTGTACGGCCTGCGGCAAGCACAGAAGCTTTGGTATCAATGCCTGTCGAAAGAGCTTGCAAAGATAGGCTTCAAAAGATCAAGAGTATCCGACTGTCTTTTCATACGCGAAGGACCGAATCCGGTATTCATCGTCGTTTATGTCGACGATTTACTCATACTCGGACGAAAAGCGGAAGCAATCGACACGAAGAAACAGCTGTCAGAAATCTCCACTGTCTCCAACCTTGGACCATGCACCTACTTATTAGGTATCTCGATACACCGAACGGAATGTGTAATTTTTCTGTCACAGAAGGTGTATACAGAGAGGCTCATTGGAGCTGCAGGTATGAAAGACTGCAAACCAACGCGGTCTCCACTGCCACTTAATCATCCTCTCTACGAACTAAGATCCCCGATCTCCGAGTAAGATCAGCCGAAAATGGCTGACAAGCCATAGCGGCCAATTCATGGAGGTGCGCTGTATCTTTGAACTCGAACCCGTCCGGATATCTTTACTGCAACGTCTTTGTTGGGAAAGTTCCAAGACGAACCCGCTACAGAACATTGGCGAATGCTTCAGCACCTCATCCGATACCCCAAGGGAACCACCGATTTTGGCATCTTTCTCCCGTCATGCTGAGGTGAACTCAAGTGTTGTAGCATGGACCGATTCGGATTGGGCCCGCGATAAAAGGAAACGACTTTCGCGGACAGGCTATTGCCTCACAACTAATGGAGGTCCGATAGTTTGGTGTAGTCAAATCCAGAAAAGTACTGCACAGTCATCAACCGAAGCGGAATTCATACCGATGCAGCAGTCCACGCGTGAAGTTCGTTGGGTTCAATCCGTGCTTGGCGAAATCGGTATTGACGTCAAGTGTCCCGCAACGATCAACCAAGACAACTTAGGATCGATTAAGTGGACCAAACAAGTCCAGGGACTTCGCAACTTTAAGCACATCGAAGTCAAGTATCACTACGTCCGCGACCATGTTGATCAGAAATACATCGTTGTCCTGTACGTACTGTCGGCGGATAACTTGGCTGACCCTTTCACCAAAGCCCTTATCGGTCAATCGTTCGAAATGCTACGCACTAAACTCAACATAATATCAGTCGTTGAAGTAAGTGCGTGAGCTTTCGAGTGGGAGTGTTGTGAACCGGGCGGTGCTTTTTGGAAGTCTGTGGGTAATTCATGAAGTTTACCCAGCTCCGTAACTGTGAGCGTGATAGAGGTATCTTCCAGTTTGGAACTTTATTTTTGGATATTTTCCAGTTTTTAGTATGGAAAATACCCAAAATGGGGGAAATTTGGGGTGTTTTTAATGCATGAAAAATATGGTCAGCTGTTCCCTAAGGGATGTCGTGATGGTAAAGGCTTACAATGTAAAGGGTTGGCGGGAAGTTGTCAAAACGCTAGAAAATTGACGGGAGGCCGGCCAACAGGCACGCTGCATTGGACAATACTGCTGTTGCGGCATGACGCTGTGTTAAGATTTCTTTGACCTTTGCGTAGGTCTCCCTTGCCGTCGTAGCGACGTTGCGTGAGACGTCGGTTAGCAACGCGTGGGCGTCCGGGTGCCATCCCCGAGGGTAGAGATAGGGACGGGCACTAGCCTACTTCCGGCGGAAGACGCGATAAAGGACTCGTATCTTCTGTGTTTCGCCGTTCTTGCCGCATTAAGCGAGGTGAGTGTGTTGAATGTCCTCACTCTCCTGTTCGAGGGCGCTAGGGTGTTGACAAAGGTGACGTCGAAGAAGTCTGTTCTGCCAGTTCGTCCCATTGCGCGAATATCGGGTCTTGTGCGGTGGACCCCTTCTCGCGGCTCGATGACTGGATGTCGCGCGGCTTTCATGAGATCGCTTGCCAATAAACGAACCTGACAGTCGTGTCTTCGCGTCCTCTCGCCCCCGTGTAAGCAGTGCAACAGATGGTCGCCGAAACAGTCGAGAGTTTCGGGGCAGTTCCGCTTGGGGCATGGTGTTTCCGGAGAGAAGAGCGGGACTTGGCAATAGTATTGGAACCATATTGAGAATTCTCTTGGTTCAATGCTAGTCTTAAGGCCCGGAGATGGGTGCAGTACACCCAATCTTTCGCGTCGGGGAGGCACGGAAGGCCTGCCGTCTATTGTCGCCCACATCGATCTCCTCTTGCACCCGTTCGTGGATGGCGTCCGATAGTGTCTTCTGTGATGGTGTTTTGTTTGAGCAGAGGGCACTAAAGGGGATAATCCTGGACTGGGAGCAAGAGAGGGACCAAATCTGGTGCGCCTCGACGATGTCTCGGTGCGTTGAGAGATCCGTAATTGCCGCTGGGAGGAGGGCTGCACACAGCCTGTTGGACGCTGCGCTGGAGGCGAGGAAGGCTGCAGCTGCAATTGACTTCGCCGAAGTGAGTCCATTTCCCAGTGATGGCTTCTTGGCGGTGATCGGTTTCATGGGCAATTGCAGTTCTCGAAATATGTCGGGGTCGAGGACGCCCCCAGCCAGTGTGCGCACACAGTTCTCCATCATTGCATCGAATATTGCAGCGCCTTCCGCAGTGCAAGCTGGTGGCACTACCCGTAACAGGTATCCGAGCTTACAGACCCCGAAACAGTTGCGCAGGAGCTGGAACGCGATGTGCGTGTTCCCAAGGCGATGATAGTGTCGAGGAACGGCTTCAGGGACTTCACATGGCCTGTGAAGTGCTGTTGGGTAAACCGGTTGGTGCCAATCGGAGCGTTCAGGACAACTGTGCCCTCGCTGTACTCCTGTGTGAGTTCTCTTGGATAGAGGCGTTGCACTGACTCCAGTGGTGGAGTTGGCCACCAGATTCTGCATTTCGGCACTGCTAGGTGCAGACCCCGAGCTGTGGCCTCTGGCGATGACAAGATGTCCAGTGCCTTGCGGAGCTGGTCGTGTTTTGCGATGATGTACCCATCATCATGGTACCAGAGTTGAAACAGCAGGTTGCCGAGTTGGGCGAGAGGACGCGAAGACACGACTGTCAGGTTCGTTTATTGGCAAGCGATCTCATGAAAGCCGCGCGACATCCAGTCATCGAGCCGCGAGAAGGGGTCCACCGCACAAGACCCGATATTCGCGCAATGGGACGAACTGGCAGAACAGACTTCTTCGACGTCACCTTTGTCAACCCCCTAGCGCCCTCGAACAGGAGAGTGAGGACATTCAACCCAAAAATCAAGCTCACTTATTTAGACTGAGCGCATGAAGCAGTTTTTTTTTATTCTCCAGTCTGGAAAAATGCGCGCCAGGCGCTCGAATTTAGATGAGAAATTCTCTATTTATCCAAGTCCCTGATCGACGGATGACGGACGACGGACACACACACACACAATAAAAACACATCTTTTCCAATAATGGTCTTTTTCGCGCTCCCGGCCCAGTTGATCATTCGAAAATTGCTCACGACCCAGGCACAGCCGTGATCCACTGGTATGCTGATGACAGGAAAAATATAGGGACATTCGACGGCTTCAGTCGCGCGCTTCCTCTTCCAGATTGCGCCGGTCCACTGCTTGGCCTCTTCGTGACCACACATAAAACTCCCTGAGCATAGCCCAACACAACCCCAACGAACTGCGAGAACACACCGGCCGATTTTCATCTCGCTCAGTGCGTACAGAACGGCCTTGAGCTACATTGTGCGCCTAATAGTAATCGAGGCTCGTGGACTCCTTTGTGAGGAGCAATATCGACGTGTAGTGCTGCAACTTTATAGTCTTCTTCCCAGCGTTATTGACCCTCATGTCAGATTTC
Organism: Kappaphycus alvarezii; assembly: GCA_002205965.3. NCBI lineage: Eukaryota > Rhodophyta > Florideophyceae > Gigartinales > Solieriaceae > Kappaphycus > Kappaphycus alvarezii. The sequence goes on from NADL03000486.1 coordinate 92,667, forward strand.
ACATAAAACAAGTACTTCATTGGCTTGCCTGCTGATCGCAATGGACCTTTCTAACCTCTGAATTGGAAACTTTAACGCTTTCAAGAGCTTGAAAACAGCCCAGGCAGAAAAGCTACGAAAATGACCAGGGCTCATATCCAAGCTACCTAGCTGGGAAAGATCCCCCCCTGTTCAAATCTTCACGCTCGATGAGTTACATTCCAATGCGTTCTCCAAGATCAAGGAGGTGGCAAAATATGTCGCGAGCCGAGCCCTAGAAAAGTACTCTTAAGGTGAGGGCTATTCGCCTTCATTGACTCGCCGCGTTGACGGTCACCTCCAACGCTGCTTGTTTGTTAATTAGGCTTCCATCTACTTTTTATTTAGCAGAAATACTCTGTTATTCGTTTTATATATTCTCAGTAATGGCTTGAACGCAAGTTCCTAGGCCTCCTAACCTTCGCACCTCTTGCAATAAGACAACTACTTACTATTAATACTTCCCATTAATAATCCCATTTACCTCACATAAACCCCTATTGCCTTGAGAATGACACAGATAGTACTTCATGCTGTACTATTGAAAATAACAGAAATAAGATCTTGCACAGAATACAGTACACAATTTCTTCTCTCAATATTTCACATAACGGGTAAACATACCGGATTGGAAGCTCTGTCAAGTTCGAAATCGCGAAAAAGCAGTGGTTAGGCAAGTGAAGAACTTGAAAACAAGCAGATAACTCACTACTAGTTTCGTGACGTTTTTCGTCACTTATTTTTTGCGTGAATCTGCGTGATTCATGAATTTCACGCTAGACCTTCACGCATTGTACGCACCGCCCAAAAGTGTTCACGCACCACTACGAAAGCATCACCTTTAATGATCAATACTCAGGAGACCGCTAGCGCCATATAGCGCATGGTCTGGGACTACACAGCAGGGGCCAAATCGGTGGTCTGGTCAAGACGCCGCCGATTAACGGACGCAGCAACGTATTGGACAATCAGGCATACGAATCTAGCGAGGAGCGAATGTTTCTCGGCGGCAACAGAGGTGCCACGCTTGCTGGCGAGAAAGTGGGCGACTTGTGGCACGGCTTGATCAAACCCGGGTCCAGTGCAACCATAGACATCAGCAACCATGGGGTGAAGGTCCAGTCCGTAGTATTCACATAAAGTATGGTAATGGTAGCGTTTCTCTGATTCTTTTTTGGAGATATGGCCATGTGGAGGACAAGAACGAAACCCGGATGAGTGCGGACTGATGACAGAGACATCAAAGGCCTGCGGGCTGGCGGCGAACTCGGAGTCATTAATAAACACATCTAGGCGGAGCTGGGTCGCGGAAGAAGCAGAAGGATAAATGCGGTCAATCCGAGCCTGTCGTTCCTCTCTGGTCAGTTGGGAGGCCGCAAGGAAGCCAGAAGAAGGATGTGGAGGATCTGGAAAGCGCTGCTCCCGAGAAACGCGAACACCGTGGAGTAGAGCAGTATGGCGGATGGACCGAGCTAGCTCGTCACGACCAATTGTGAGCTCTTCAACGACAAAAAAACTAACTTTGAGAGTTATCTACTTTGTTTTTCGACGACTCCATCTCCTCTGCTGGAATCTTAGCTCTTGAGAGTGTCTCACTCGTGTGCCACGTTGACCAACACTTAGCACATATGGCCTGCTGACGCAATCTGAACCATTGTTTCTGACGCGCACCTCCCTTCTTCTTCAGTACCTTACCTCTGTACTTAAAGGTGAAATTGTATGAACATAATGCGCAATAGGCTGCCTTCCACTTGAATTTCATATGTGCTGAAGTATTTGAAAGCCTTCTCTCAGCATCCGCTCCTCTGTTATACTTTGGAGCAGCATCTTTTGTATGGAGAGGCGTAAATGCTGTGGGAATGTAATTGACTGAATAATCGCTCTCGTTCTGATTCTGCAATGATTCGGTGTACTCTCTGGTTAGGTTCCGAGCAAAGCCGGCAAAAGTTTCACACCTTCCAACCTAATTGCGGAAAAAGTTGTAACCAGTTGGTTTTCCATTTGCACATACGTCACTGTCTGGTAGATGGCCTTTGGCTTTTGCGCCATAGAGTCTGTGTACTACTGCCGCATTGCTTATTTGAGCGAATAGTAGCCTCCCAGCTACACTTGCAATTGGGTTCTCAGATACGTTTGTGTGACAAAAACTCTTGAGTGCCTTGCTAAACTCTTCTACCTCACCTATAAGATGATTCCAATATACCAATCATGTTGGCCGAATCATAAGAGATGGGGGTAGAGCTCCCTTTGTCCTGCATAGAGCTTTGTGCGCTTTGCTCAAATTATAAAAGGAGCAGAAGGCGAGAAGGTCAGCTGCATGAGTCTGACTCAATTGAGAGTCATACTCCTCTGATATCTTTTTACATTTCTCCCCTACCCACAAGAAACAACTGTTCCTGATAGTGGAAATCGCATAAATGTAGGACGCAATCAAAGAGCTTGGGTACTCTAGAATACTGGCGTGGAGAATCTCCCCAACACCTAAATTGCTCCCCTTTCCCACAATGAAGAAGAAGTTCCGTCTACCAAGCACCGCAGCATGGTGAAGGTATTGTAGCCTTTATGCAGTTGTGGGTACCTGATCATGGAATGCCTGGTTGGTAGTTGCCGAACGCCCGTATGTCAGGTATGTGCGAAATCGTGCTGTATTAACTACAGATATGCTTAGCGTTCTCTATTAATGTCATGGAAGCAATCGTCTTAGTCTCAACTACAGAAACAGTCACATCCCCATTGTTACCAGAGAATGCAACAAACCCGTACGGACTTCCTGCAAGAAGATTAACTCTGGTAGCTCCCACTAGTCCCACAGTACAAATATATTGTACGCGCAGTTCCATAGAAATTTCTGAAGAGAATTTTTGAATGGGAGTGACTGAGTGTTTCTCAAAGAAGCTTGAAAGAGCCCTTAAAATTCGTCCCTCGTTCACAGAACCCTCCGTCATACCAACAGTACTTGTCAAAGCCTTCAAGAACCAGGCATCCGAAGAAGCCTGATGAAGAGATGAGCGGACAGACTTAACCAGCATGTTATCTCTTTCCTTTTCAGGTGTTTCAGTCGCCGGGTGCAAATTAAGTTGAATGCGACCAGATTGCACCGCTCTTTTGAGCTCCCGCACTTTTGTTATAAGCATAATCTTCCGGAGAGAAACTAGTTGTCTGTGTCCGAAGTAATTGAGAAGGCTTAACAGGTCTTCCTTCCGCAGGCTTTTAAAGATTGTGCAGTGACGCTCTGCAGCTGTACAACGGAATCTGGCGATGCCGTGTTCGGTGCGGCTTCATACCTCATCATGTTGAGGTACTCAAACACAGAATAGAACTGTGCTCTCACAACTGTAACTGCATCATCAGTGCTCGTCGGTACAATGTTTGTGCCAAGTACAACAGGTTTTTCAAGCAGCAGGCATGACAACCCCCGAGGATTCTTCTCGTTTTCGTTCCCAATTTCAGAGAAGAGACCTTGTGATATTCGAGACGTGAACCGGAAGGACCGGGCAAGTAAGCAGCTTGGTTCCTCCGATTGTAACATAGTGTAGTGGTCTATTTCTGAGAGCACCTGTGATACCTTCAAACATGGCAAGACTATGACTCGGTCTTCGTGCTGTAAACTGGTCCTCTTCGCACTGTATAACTCCTGAGCCCTCCTCTAATCATTTATATTGAGACATCTGCGGTACTCATTCCTGGGAATGAGAGTGTACGGACAAGCATCAAACATACGGCTGTTGTTATGGTACATTGCCGCAATTCGTTCCGTAAAACTTTCGCGGTATACCACCGCATTAACCACCTTACCAATTGGTTTACTTGGCTTCTTGTGTGCCGTTTACAGTGCACGGCATCCTTTTTCGCTAATCACAATGCCTTTGCGTCTCTTTGACACAGGCCCATCACCGAAGAGAAAAGGTAAGCCAATGCTTCTCTTGTGCGTCCCGATGCCAGTTGCAAAGAGCCATTCGTTCACGAACGTTATAGTTTCTTGAATATTATAGCCCCTATTAGCTGCAAAAACCGCATCGGTCATCGAAAGAATACTCCCAGGGGTAGCTGCTCCCTGAATCATTTGAACCAAGCGTTCCCATACATGAATCATGCTTTCGACCGCCCGCGAGTACTGACCGGCTATAAAGGCTGAGGTGAGGGCCGAACAAACTGCGTTGGTAACCGGACCAAGTGACTTTTGCGGGTTGTTCAAGCGAGAGAGATTCGTGACCTCTGTAACAGCCTGAAACCTCAGCCTCTGATGGTTTTCATCGTTTCTAAATATTGTTACACCCGGCACGTAAAATAAACCGCGATTGAATGCAGTGAGCTCCTGCTCGAGTTTGGTTATCTAAGCATTTCCAAACACAGGCTTGTTTGACCACCCCATTCCCAATTTCTCCACCCGTTGGCTCCTGTAGGAGGTACAAATAATTGCAGACCATATGTGGTTATAAATCTCCCCGGAAACACCTTTCTGAGAGAAGAAAGGTTTGTTCTCTTTCGCAGTAATCTGGAGACAGATGTGTTGTAATCGGCTGCAAGAATATGGGTAATTAAAACCCCTATGAATTCCGAAGTGTCGGTTTTCTTCCGCTTTTTTACAGAGAAAACCCTGTTGATATAGGAAACAAGCTTCTCAAGCGCACTGTGTGGAGGAATGATATCGAAACGCTTGAGCCGCGGCAAACTAGTTGCATACACAGGCTCCCCTCCAGTGCAAACCAATCTTGCCTCCTTGGTAGCATTCGATAGGATAGAGTTGCATTCCTTCGCAAACCTCTCTCCGAGACGGATATCCGCATCACCCAACCTCACATCTAACTTTTCGGAGGCCAACGAATATTCCAGTTAAGTAGTCCACCCCTCATTTCTGCAGTACTACTTCAAATACTTTGCTGATTGATACCAGTCTTTTCCTCCTTTTTGACCATTCCGGGGCGAACTTACTATATCATCCTGATCCCGAAGAGTTTCAAAAGGGTCAGAAAACAGCGAGGACCAGTAATCTTCTGTTACTATGCGTCTTGCTTCGAGCTCATTTGTCGGGGCCGTATGACTTTTGAAATGAACCATTAGCCCGTTTCTAATTTAAGTCATCTCTTCGACTCTTATTATCATGTATTCAGGGTCGAAAGAGTCGTCAGAAGTGAGCAAAGCATCACATTCGCTCCTTTCAGGAGCACAGTAGCCACTGGGAGGAATTTACGACAGATCTAATCCATCTGAATTTGGAATGTCGTCTACTTCTTCCCCAGAGGCATCATGGATGACTGGCCCCCGTTCCACGAAATCTGTTGATGGTTGGTCGAAATCTAGGCAGCCTCTCGACTGTGGTAATGAGGGTGTTGTGGGAATTGCTATTGGAGGAGACGCTTGGTGAGGTTGGAGTTGTGGAAAAAGCAGCGAAGAATGAGAGGATTCGATATCATTATGAAGAGGGGAGTTAACCGTTCTCTTCGGAATGGGAGCCTCTTCTTCCTCAGTAGTATCCTCCGGCTTGTTCTGGGATGGCTCAAACACTGATATACCCGGTTTTAATGATGAAGACAAAGCAAAAGGATGGGATGAGAATCACGTTTAGTCTGAGGTTAGGGTATTGGTGCGTGCAAAATTTTGAGAGATGCGAGAAGAGCGTGATGTCTGGAGTGATGTTCACGCTAGACATTCACGCAGTGTACGCACCGCTGCGTGAATCACGTAGATTCACGCAGATCCACGCAAGAAATAAGTGATAAAAAAATCTCACGAATCTAGTACGTTGATAACATACTGAACTGTTTCAATTTCTGAGTAATAATCTCATGCCTTGAAAGACTGAAGGAGTTAGACTTTGTTTCGTGATATTCTTCGAAGAATGCCACCCATGTGCGATGCAGTAGCCTCAGTTTGGAATGAATATTTCACCGGATGCTAATTAATGATTGGACCTACAATTTAATGTACGGTGATCGGTAGAATCTTCGGAATATTATGGACCATTACAGAAAACTATTGACCGCGCAAAAATACTTAACCCCAGTGCATACAATTAGCTACCATTACAAAATTTGTGTGAATAAAGCTTCGGATACTAGAGGTGGATAATAAAGTCGGATATCTGTTCCATCAATTATCTGTTCCATCAATATCACTCACTGTAGAAGCAATTAAAAGGTATATTCAAAAATCTCCTTTAAAAATAATCTATTATGAAATTGTTGAATTTCTAATTTTTGAAATTCAGAGAAAACAAAAGAAGCTTACTTCAGTTCAAACATAGGCGGAAATTAGGGTTTGATCATTACTAGCGGGTGGTGTAAGGGTTGGTTCTTAGTTCAGACATAGTTGAAGTCTAACAAACACCCGGCATCAGTTCCAGAAGGTGTGTTTGCTTACACGAGATAGAGAGGGATTGAAGTACTTCATAAAGAAACCTAGAAAGAAGCGAGAAGAAAGAAATAATTGGATACGGATACCTCCGTTTCGGATTTGGCTCTTTGATATTTCAGATAGTACTGCAGAAAAGGGCTGTAACTCCGAATAGAGCGAAAATAGCAGTGCAAAAGCGTATAGCAATTAGAATCGACGGAAAGCTACTATTGGTTTTCATATATGGAAAAGAAGACTATCAAAGTATTCCAAAACTCTCGAGGTTGGTTTGCTACTCTGGAATTCTGAACTTTTTGGCAAAAAAAAGACTAAAACTTCCAAAAGGACCGGTATAACATTCATCGGACCTAGGAAAAGCGTGTGTATTATCCTATTGCCGAGTTTTTGTTCTTCTATGAACGAATAAGTCCCCAAAACTCAGTATTATTGAGAAAGTCTGGTGTTTACTGGGTCTTCGCGTTTATTACTACGGAAGTACCATGAAAATTTCGCGATTTGAGACTGGAATTGAGAAATTTCGGGTCAGAGATATTAGTGACCTCACACCCAGTCTGTATTGGAGCCTTTTAACGCATATTTGCTTTATTTTTTAAAAGAGAGGAGCCTACAAAGTGATGAGTTTAAAGTTAAGTAAATGTTACTATTTCTTAATGTTTGAAAATTCGTTTCCGTATCATTCTCTTGGTTACATTTTTATATTATTTAATTTAAAGTAGTTTTCTTGAAATAAACTGTTCATAGTTAATATAAAAACGAGAAATAACCGCCTTACTTTCTATGATCATATTTATTTGATATGACTAGGGGGAGCTACTGTCATCGGGGTTTGAATAAGTTCACTTTATGCATGTTGCACAAGATTTGAAATGATTCTATGGATTAATAATTTATAGAGATTTTACGCGGATAAATTATCTGGTTGAATCTAAAGTTGAATATTTTTTGAAATATAATGAAAAGTTTACACTACCGATCTATTTCGAGAACATAGCGTTTAATATACAACTTTCATAATTTAGAATTTTGTGTCTTATCTTTTCTTCCTCCAGGTGGTGATACAGCGAGAGACTGGATTTGGCGAAGAGCAATATGGAACAATATGGCACCAGTAGTTTTTTTGTGGATTTTTATTTTCTATTTCTAACACCTCATATTTCATTAAAACCGTAATATTAGGGGCTCAGTTTTATTATTCAATAGAACGAAATATTATTATCATTTTTAAAATTTTTGACAAACTGATCCTTTCTTTCTTTTCGATTGGATATTTGTTAGGGTAATTCATCCGAATTTATTTTGTTATGAATAAATATGTATAACCAGCTTTATGACCGAAGCGTTCGTAATATAGCATTTTATTAGGCAGTATTTACATGAGGGGATATTAAACGGGCTCCCAAATGGTGCTATATAGTAATTTGTCTTGAATACACAAAAAATCAACCTTGATGAATATTTTAGAGCCAAGAAGATTAACGAAGTATTCTCAGCCTTTCAATAGGACTTCATCAAATGCTATAGAATAAAGAGATTAGCTGAACGTAACTTCCTGCCATGATCAAAAATCTTGATTCGTCCTTAGTAAAATGGAGAATACAAAAATCTCGAATGCATATTTAAAAATAAAAATTAGTATTTGTAAGTTACTTTGTTTTTCCTAGTTTCTCCTAATGCAACGTGAGACTAAAATCTCACCCGATTGTATATTATAACTAAATTATAAATTCTAATTCACCTGTAGGTTCCTTGCTTTCAAGACCCACAATTGAGACCCAAATTTTGATTAGTGACTGGTTAGTTGAAAAGGTGGAGATGATTATGATTCATTTCCATCATTTTTTGAAGAAAGTAGCGGAAATATGGAGTCTTTTTATGCCTCTTACGTCATTTTCGGAATAGGAAGCTGCTGAGCTTGCTATGTTGCGTTTATCGCTGGACATGTTGCTAATTTAGGGTGTTTTTATGGAATAAATTAACGTTTCTGTTGGATAGGACAATTAAAAGGTTTCTAAAGGTTATTTGGCCACATAAAATGATGGACGTGATATTGTTGCATTGGAACTCACTCCAAGAAAAGCGCAACATGTACAAAACATTTCTTGAGAAAATAGAAATTTTGCACTTTAAATGCAGTTAGAGAGCACGATACTGATACATTCATATTACTTGCTGATATAAATTATGCTGTATCTTCTTTCATGATTTAATCGAAAAGGAGGAAAATTTGGGTTAAGATGAAACTTAGAAGCTCCTTGAGCATTTTGACTTTCGTGTGGTATAGGATCAAACTTATGCGACAGGAATTTAAGACGAACAGGCTAAAATATATTAGTTTGGATTATTTAATAAGGTGAATTGTTGTATTATTGATTCAGATGTTGAAATTTGTATCAATGAGCAACTGTAAATAATTTTAAACGCTTTATTGAACAATTTCAGGATGACGGCACTGATTTCCATGGCAATACATTCTAATTTCCATTCAAAATTCTAGATTGGAAATATTGATGCCTATTATTGATTAAAATTTTAAAATGAGCCACCGTAGCTTATGAAAGCAGCAGACTGTAACGAGAGCTGAATATTTCAAATTAAATAACTGTTAATATATTTAACATTTGGCACCCTCTTCAGGCCCTTTGAGAGAAGTTTTTAATTTTAAATGAGTATGAAAGTTTAATTGCAAAGTAATCTTTATTGGATCTAAGGATTTCATATTTAACCACAATGAGAACAAAGAACTGTTGTAACACCATGGTAGATATCCAGAAGAAGTGCCTCCAATCGCGTCTCCCTACACTATACTACAGCACCGGATGTACGGCGAATTTTTGAAATTATTTCGTATATTTAAGTACAATTCAAACTTTAAAAGTCCTAGTCGTGGCTTTACTTGACTGTTCTCACCATCAGAGACATTTATCTTTTCCAATTTCGCCTGATCCTCCCATTCCTTCTTGAAATCTCCTTATGCTCGTATATTTAGAGAAAAAAATCTTCAACTAACTGATCTTTCTCAGAAACCACAGTGTGTGTTCCCGGAATCGTCATTTTGTACTTCGCCACTTTTAGTCGCGCTTCCTCCCAATTAGTAAAGCACTTCTTTACTATTTACACCGCGGCGCTGGTAGATGCGAACGGACGTTTAAAGGAAATCCTTAAACGAATGCAGCGCCAAATCTTTCAAAAACGTTTGGATTTAGGGGGGGAAGGATAAGTGCTAGGAATGGCAGAGATCTCCATTTTTGGAAGGAAATAAATTTAAATTGGAAGGAAATATATTTAAAAAGGAAGGATTGACGAGGATCGGCTTTCATAACTCCTCTTTTTCGAAGGTAAGTTATGTTTGAGGACAAATAGAATTCCGGAGTACATCAGGCCAAGTAAAGGAGCACAAAGATATAAAAGAAACCACTCGTGAAAAGGATCTCCCATTTTTAGGGTTCATATACTTCAAAACATGCACTCTATGAAGAATGAATACGTCAAAATGTCTACACCAGAACAAGTCTCAATAGATGATAAATTAAGAAATATCTGAATTTAGTTATAGGAATGCCCCTGATATTGTATTCTACTGTACTTTTTCGAAGAATAAAGGAACAACCAAATAATACCTAATAATTTCGACAATTTTCAGCCAAAGCGTGGATGAATAATTATGAGGTCCTCATCGTATTATTTTTTCTTACTTCTTTGCATCGAAAGACCAGACTAAAACTTCTATCTGTACTGAAATGATAAGGTTTACATAAATACACTAAATCGCCTCCATGACTTTTGAAATGATTTCATATACCCTTGAGCCCTGTGGTGACTACTTTCCAATTGAAAACGCTCTCGTAACTCTGCGCATATCCAAAGATTAACCAAAATTTCTTGTTACTGATTCTTAGAACCCTTTTGATGATATACTTTGAATTCAGCAACTAATCTCCAAGAAAATGTATTTTATCCAATCCCGAAAAATCGAATTCACTATACTCGATCTAATTCTAGACTTTAACAAAACATGTATCTAGTTACGTAGCACTGTTGTTGTTTTTAAGAAAAATGTAAAATTAAAAATCTGTGAATGCATTAATCAAATTCAAAGCACCAGCACCCATTTTTTCAAAATTCAGTGCCAATGTTTGTTTGTTAAATTATTAAAAAAACATACGTTCATCATAAAAATTGCTCTTTGGATTGAATTTTTTCTTTTCTGTTCGTATGGAGACTTTTGAGATAATGTAACGTAATATCATAGACTCTAATATTCAACATTGACTAATTTTATCAGTACAAATAACAATTTTCTCTGGTAAGTTTTCCGAGGACATAGCTTATGCCCATATTTGAAATCAGTTGGGCTGCTTCGAGTCCATCATATTTTTTTCGTTACTGTAACAAAGGTTATCTATCCATAAGAGTGAATTCGAAATGAAAAGTTCGTCCATTTAGAAGAAACAATTTTCGTCATTATTACTCTACGTGTTACTATACCTCTCACTCAATGCTAAAGTGTACAGAAGAGTTCTACAATTATTTGACGATTATTGTCTAAATTTTGGAAATTACTCGAAAAAATCAGTCGAAACAAATATTAGTTTTTTCATGAGGCCATGGGGCACAATCTAGGTGGTAAAATTTTTTCCTGCAGCCAATCGTTTTCAACTCAAAATACTCATAAATACGGTAAAGGGATACTTCGAAAGTTTAAAACATTTTAGGACTCCGTTATATGCCGATTCCTTTTTAGAAATCATCTTCAGTTTAATGTTTCCTTCTCTATACACACGAAAAGTTCCGTTCTCATTTTTAGGGCTGCATACAGTTCCTTAGAACAAAATAGGATGAAGAAAGTACTGCAGGCACTTTAATCGCGATTTCTCAACACTGTTACTAACCTTCCGAGACATATACTCATATCCTCCTCTATGTAAGCACATGAAGAACTTTTTAATGGTTTCAATTTAAGTTCATTGGACTTCTAACCTTACCACGAATCATATTAAATGTGAGAAACATTGGGATGGCTTACTGCTATGAAAAACAAGGTCCAGGCCTATAAAGCAATGCTGCTTAACAATGTACACTTAACGACTGTGAAAAGAGGATTAAGTGGGGTAAATGGAGTTTTTACCCCCTGTTGTAGTGAAAAGGTTGGAAATCCCATGGTTTTTGTTTAAACTGTGCTTGAAAATCTACGGTAAAGTACGAAAAGATGATCATTTCTAGCATTTCAAAAATTAGCTGGGTGCCATTTCAACAATTAAGCTTCTTTGCATGTGACCTTGGACGCAGCTTTTCTTCAAGCAGAATAGCCCTCATCCTTGGTTCACCCATCTCACAGCCCGCAACCGTCAGCCAAGAGTGGAGATGATGTGGCCAAAATATAGAATTCCTGGAATTGTACTTGTTATATTCCAGAGCCTTGGCTTTTACTTACATCAATCACTGCCAGCGAGTGATAAATCAATAAAAAGTAACCACAAATTTGTAATGCTCGATCAAAATTGAAAATATCGTGCAAACGCCGGTATTAGGGATCTTCCAAACTAGATATTTCGTCTATTATTCCCAACAAGAGTTCTCTGTGGACCTGAGCCGAAAATTGAGTACCACAGCGACATTTTAATTTCTTGTTTATGATTGATATAGTTGCATACTTCCATTTTTACACTTGCATAACTCCCCTGCCAACTTTTAAAGTCTTTTGTTCTCATAACCATGAGAAATAGGGCCTACGAAATAGTCTAGACAAAAATTCGCCTCGGCAGATATTAACGGCTTTTGCGGTTTCCCGTGCTAACCGAGTCCGCAATTGAGCTATATGAAAGACCCATTACTCGCGTTTTGCAGACGCAGAGGGATGTACGGAGACTCTGCGTTCGATGTATGCATGTAAGCTCCGGTTTCTTCAATTTAAACGGCTTAAGTGAGCAAGAAGCCCTTCGGTCTTTCGGTTGCCGCACTGGCGGAATTCTCACGATTGCTCGATTGATGAATTGAGGAACTAGAGAACGAAGCGCAATGGTTATCGAGCTAACCCGTTAATTCAAGCTATGTTATGATGCGGCGCCTCGCATCCCTAACAGGTTGATCAGATCTGGAGGTTATGTTCTTCACGCACGTTAAGGCTCTCAGTGAGATTCTTTTTGGAAACTACACAACTTTTTTTGTCGTTTATGGGACATCTACTGGAATTACGTGCGGATTTGATGGCTCATAGGGCAGAATTATACACAAAAACCATACAAAACAAGGGTAGGCTGCTGTATTTCGCCGTGGGCTTCATATATTGCACAAAAGTGCAGATAAGCAGCCCTAGTTAGTGGTCATGAGGGACTTCAACGCGTGTGCCACTACGGCCACAAATGGTTTCACTGCCTATTATTTCAGACGATGACCACCTCTGACGGCTTGATACTATATACGGGTGCGCCAGAGGTTGAGCAAAGGCATGATATGGCCCTCTTTCACGAAAAAATTCTGCCTGGCGTGCTATCAGCCAGCATGCATATCAACGACAAGCAATAAGCCTTGTATGGAGACTCTGCCTATATATTGCGGCCTTAGTTGGCCGTGGTCAAGTCTCCGTCGACAGAGCCCACGAAAAGGCAGCGCAGATGGAATTCCATACGGCAGTGAACGCGGTTCGGGAAGCAGTGGAATGGCCCAACAAGGACCTCAAGCAGATACGGTAATCACAGGAAATTAAGAGGTTTCTCAGCGTTCGCAAGGCAACGATTGAGTTGATGTACTAGAAAGTGACTTTGCTCAACAACTTCAAGACATGATTGCTCGTTGGGGGATTTTCTGTGTCAGACAACGTCTTTGCAGGCGTATATAAACACATAGTAAACGCATAAAAAGAGCTGATCGAATCGGCGAGTGCGAAGTCCGTAGCGCATACGGAGCTTGGTCAAGAGCCGCGTAGCGAGATCAGCAACACACACCCAATTACTGCAACTTCTTCGCCAGAGCGTAAGGGTCGATAAACATTCCCTTTCCTACTATATAGAAGAACTACGCTCTTAAATTTTCATTTGGTCCTTGCGCTCACCAACTTATAGACATTACTCCTCTAAAGTGACACGCATACTCTCCAACTCTTACCACGCCCCTTCTATCTTGCAGCGATTCAGATCAGTTTCGAGCCTCTCCTAATCAATATTCATGCGTTTTTCATCTGACTACTTACGTTGGTTCATTTCATCGATAAATTAATCACGCTTCTCGTCGTCGGAATCCAAGCGTATGGGTCCACGCTTGCGCTGCGGCTTGCGAGCTAAAGAGATTTCCATGGACAGGTTCCCTTCCGTCTCGATCACGACACTAACCTCTGTCTAGTTATCCTACTCCCCCCCACTATGCCCTTTCAAACGAGACAATGCTCCTCCTAGCTTCCTCTACATCCCCGACCAACTGCATTTCCTTCTCATTCCGCTCCAGTTCCTCCGCGCGCTTCCACTCGAGATTCGCCTCCATCTCAAGAATAATGTCTTCCATAAAATACTCTTTATCATGAATTTACTCCTCTAAATCCGACGCCTTCGCATTACGCTTGGCCTCACCTTTACGATTTACGATGAAAGTAGTAAACTATTCCCTGACAGTCGACATCGAAGGGATCTATACTAATACTTATGGGCCAACGAAATGGAGATTTTGCTCTGAGTAAAAGGACTATGGAAGTACGTCGTGGATTCTTCAAACGATTCAACGTCCGCTGAATTAGACCAGGGTCCCGAAATAGAAGGGAGAAAAAGGGACTCTTCTTTTTCATATATAATTATGTCCATTAATCTGTCATGTAAGGCATCTGTGCTAGGATTTAGAGATCCAAAGTTAATTTGGGAGACGCTTCGTAAGACTTACCAAATGGTGTCGGAAGCCTCTATCGATGCTAAGCTATCAGCACCACAAGATGCATCAATAGATTCGCCTGAGTCAATTATTGAATATTCCAATAGAATTGAGAACCTAGCGAATGAACTGGCAGCAATTGGCCACAGTGTATCCCCAATTGAGAAGGAAAGAGCACTTTTACGTGGGGTTGCATCGGATTTTTCTGTCACAGCTCAAGTTATTAGAGTGAACCAAAAGACGTACGAGGAGGCAGTCGCAGAATTATTAGTGGCCGAATCTGCAATGTGCAAAGTTCTATGTAATAAAGCCCTAGTAACAAAGCCGAAAGGTCCAGAAAGGGGTCCTGTTTTATGCTCACACTGCGGAAGAAACGGTCACATTGCAGGTAGGTGCTGTCATAATTCGGCGGGGCCAATGTATAAGAAACGATGGTCTAAATTTTATTCAAGCAAAAAACATTATAGAGGCTCAAAACATGTAAAGAAAGAGGAATACAAAGTAGCAATGCTTTTGTTATTTGATCCTACTGTCGGTAATATTCCGAACTCAATGGTAATGCAGGAGGATATGGATAAATCATCTAAATGGATGATATACTCAGGATGCACTTCTCACATTACCAAAAATATGTCTAATTTTACATCCTTCAAGAGAAAGAGAGGATTCATACAAGTGGGTAAAAAGGAAACACTAAGAACAAAGGAGTGGGTACTGTTATTGTATCAGCTAGCATAGGAAGTCATCGCGTGAAAATTGTTTTCAATGATGTTATATCTGCTCCTCAGATTTTGAATAACCTACTATCAGTATCAAAAATCCGAAAGAAGGGATTTATAATTGTTTTCGAAAGTGATGAGGAAAATTCAATCGAAGGCGTGTGCAATTTACAGGACAAGTCAACAAATGAGGCAAAGTTAATTGCTAAGGAGAACAGTAATGGACTATATGAAGCGATAATATCTTTTGACAAGAAGGCCTAATTTGAAGCCCATGTAGTCAAAGGAGTTTCTGAGTACCAAGAACTATATCATAGAAGACTTGGCCATTCTAGCAATACTACTAGCGAGCGATCGATTCCACTACCAAAAGGAATTGACTTTGAAAAATGGCCTCGTTTATAAGATGTATGTGAGGCATATAAGGCCGCTAAATCCGTACGGCATCCTCGAAAATCTGTTCCAGATTTTCAAAAGGCATTAAATCCACTAGATCACGTTCATTCAGACGTGGTTGGACCTGTTCGAGTAAGATAGTTCTCAAAATTCCAATATTTTGTCACTTTAATTGATGAGTACAGCTCATTTTCTATGGTAAGATTTATGGAAAGGAAGAACCAAGTGGCTCATTTACAGAAAGGAATGACGATTTAATTGGGCAATCTGTTCAACGGTAGGGTGAAATCAATAACAGTGCTGAACCGCAAGGAAGTCAAGTGGCTGCTTTCAGACGGCGGGCGTGAATACGTCTGTACTGTTCTAAAATCATGGTTACAAAATCGGGGAATAATACATGAGCTAACGAAACCTACCCCCGGGGTCTAATGGTTGTGCCGAACGTTTAAATCTGACTCTCCTTGATATGGCTCGAACTATGATAATGGATGTATCCGGGAAATATAGGGAACGATACTGGGCTAAGGTAGTAAATACTGCCCACTATTTGAGAAAACGTCTATATACGTACAGTAATGGAGGTCATTCCATCCCCTATGAAATAATTTATGGACATCCGCCGGACCTTCGAAAACTGAAGGTGTTTGGTTCTAGATCCTTATACGTATTCTTGAATCGAACCGCAAAGGCAAGTTTTCTCCCCGAGCTGAAGGAGAATTTTTGGTCGGATACGAACGAGGGAACGCCTACAGAATAATGGGCCCTAACACTGGAATGGTCAAAATATCTAAAGATGTTGACTTTAATGAGAACGTTACAGGCTCGATGCCTGTAGACTGCGGGTCCAGTAGGACTGGTATCGTTTCGGTATTTTGTATTGGACTAGAAGATGTCGATGTTAAACTTGAAGCCCAGGGTACGCAAAACTACACCATGCACCACTTGTTGATCGAATGTTAAGATACTTCAGTATGCCAGATTGTATTGTATCAGGAGTCCCATTCTCTCCCGGAACGGATTTAAGCATATATAAACATGTTCGTGAGGGGAGAGCCGAAATAAAGTGCAGAAAACTCCGTTTCAGCAATTTTTTGGGTGTCTTCTACATATTTCTAACACGACCCACCCGGATACTGCCTACGTTACGGGCTATTTATCTCGTTTTATGCAAAAACCTGACGATAAACTATGGAAAGCAGCTAAAAAAGTCCTTCGTTACCTGAAGGGTTCTAAAAATCTTGGAATTATGTACTACGAGAATAAGGAACAACCTGAAGAAAATGACAGCATAGCTGGATACAGTGACTCAGACTGGGCGCAAGAGAAACCCGAGCGCAAATATATAAGTGGATATTTATTTAAGGTGTCTGTTGAGCTTATCAGCTGGCTTAGCAAGAAGCAGAGCTGCGTTGCACAGAGTTCTGTTGAAGCAGAATATATTGCTCTATCCTTTGCCATAAAAGAGGTTCTTTGGCTTGGAAATTTTTATTCTATTCTGAAGGCGACCAGAATGTCCACAAAGATAATAATTAAGAAAGACAACCAAGGCTGTATCAAGCTTGCAGAGAATCGAGCCGTCAATGACTGGACTAAACATGTTGATGTCAGATATCAGATAATTATTGACAATGTAACGAAAGGTGTGACAGAATTGAAGTAGGTCCCTACCTCAGAAATGCTCGCGGATATTTTGACAAAATAATTACCAAGAGCAAAGTTTGAAAACGTGGTTATGAAGTTGGGAATGAAGGTATTACCTTTGAGGGGGAGTGTTACAGTACAAAAATAATACTAAATCAACGTGCAGTCGTACTCTATGTGCTGTAAAAAATACAGCACTATGCATTTATATTTTAGTGCGTTAGCTGAGTTGGTCTTCGGATCACACTCTGTTAGGATACTCTTATCTATCTTGTATATAATGGTCTGCGACAGCTAAGACCTTGGTGATAAAGTGTAACGAACTACGGACGATGACCATGACCACTGTGAAAAGGTTCGTAGGACCGTGCCGCCTGCTAGGAGAAGAATCTGGGAGCTACACCAGCGCTTCGGGAGGCGCCTACGCCAGCAGTGCATCAGGGCTGGATGGATTGTCCCCTTTTTTGGAACCGCGCAATTGCGACGCGAGGTGTCTGGTGATTTGATAGTAGGGGAGGGGATACAGAAGCACGAAGGTAGGTCTGAGATGTGACTGATGTATGCATAAACAGATATCGTTGTGCCTCTGTGTGCTCTCATATCAAATATTTTCTGGTTTCGTGAGATAAGAAGTGTCCATGAAATTCTTTGAGGGCTATCCTCTATATTTGCGACCATGCTGGAAACTTGTATGTGCTGTTCGTAAATTTTGGCGTTTCTCACGAAAGTACATTTTTCATAAGACCTATTTCAAGCGAGAAACTAAAGGCATTCTGTTTTCGAGCAGAAATTCCCTCCCGTTACGTTCCTCTTTTCACTTTAGTTTCCTTTGTTTCTGTTGTTTTCATTTGTTTCTCCCTTCCCTCTCTTTTTCTTTCACGCGACGAAATTTACATTTCTTTATACTCTTTTCTTTTTCTCGTTTCTCTTTTTATGTTCGAATATCTTCTCCTTTGACAGAAATTATTTTAGTCTTCTCCATTTATTTGATCTTCCTAGCCCCTAAATGTTTTTTCATTATCAATATTTCTACATGCGATTTTCGCCATTAATCATCCTTTTAAAGGCAGTTTTCACCAATTCTCACTATAAGACCAATTTGTTCCCACTTTTTTGATTCAGCGGGCCTGTTAATCTGAACCTTTTGGCGCTATTAAAACAAATGTAAGGCGCCGCCCAAAATTTACCCATGCCTCTGCAACGACAAAAACTTGACAATTCACACCCAACTTCTTAGCAGCCATCATGTTTGGACTACCCCTTTCTTGCCCCCTTTCCAAATTTCGTTATCCTGGCCCCATCAATGTCTCCCCTTTATTCCCTTCGGGTCCAAAAGGCGTATAGGACTACCTCAGTCTCCAAACCTGGAACAGTCTGCCGGAGCTCGTTCCTCGTGACCTGGTAGAGATCGAAGCACATGCATCAGTGGAGGGGACTCAGGGGAGGAAGGGGTAAGCCAAGGGAAAGCTTCGAAGAGTGGGTGGCCCCAGAGCTGGTCTAAGGAATTAAAGAAGAGTAGGCCGAGGACGGGTCCGGGAGGAAGGATAGGAAGCTGAGGAGTCCGCAGATGAAGAGGGAGATGTCGAACCGGGTCATATAAGAGGGAAAAGAATGAATTGCTTGAACCAGATAGTACCAGCCATGGAACCGGTTGGAGGGGACTCAAGTAAGATTTATTCGTTGCAGGGAGGGGAAAGCCGCTTGTAGGCCATCCATGGGTATATATGGGGAGTAAATGGGTACTTATGATGTCTTAAGGGAAGTGCTAGGTTCTGATCCAGAGGATGAAGATTTTGAGGAATAAATTTGTTTAGTTTCTTTCAAATATCTTTTGTCAAACTCTTTGCGTCCAGATGAAGTCTTTACGTACTTTTCTGGTAGTTCTAGTAGTTTTATGCAGATTTTATTTTGGAAAAAAAGTCTACATAAACTAAGTAAATTGCTTCTTCCATGAGGCAGAAAGCAATTTGGGAGTCAACCTCAAACCAAAATCTTTAATAAGCTCCCTATCCTCTAAGCTAGGTGGTAGAGACTGCCCCTTTAGAGTTAGTTACTAAAGCAATCACTCAGCTTTCACGTTCACTCCTCTCCATCGCCCGTTAAAGTCTACTGTAGTACTTCAGTCGCTGGCAACGACTCTCACCTCGGGTATTCAGTGGTTCCCTTTTCCGTTGGCGCCAATTTTACCCTATCATTTGGTACTTCTGTCGAGGGTTGTTGTAATCGTAGCACAATATTTGATGGTTTGTTTGTAAGGCCGAGGACTTGTTCAGTCACTACAATAGCATTCGCATGGTCGATCGTACTAAAGCTTACTTGCAGTTCTATGGTAGCAGAGGTGAAGACTTGGAAGAGCTACTTTATACATACGTTAATGTTTTGATAAAAAGGCAAGAACGACGAATGGAAGGCCGCAAGCTTTTTTTCCTATTTGATTGGTGAAGTGGGTGTGGATTCTAAGGCAAATTTTATAACTGGAAGGTCCATAAATGAGAATGGCAGTGACATTAACAAAGTTTGTGCGTGGCTCGTCAAGGAATACACAAGAGCGGTAGAAAACGATGAGATGATTCTTAGTGCAACTGAATATCGTTTAAATTTCCAAGATTTGATGGGCTACTTGGTTAGGTTGTGCAGTCTGTATGGTAAATCAGGTTTCATCGACGAATAAAAGTACGGGATGCTCCGCAAAGCAGCGACTGTCAAAAAAGTCTGGCGGGTTTCCTTCTTTCTTAAATGAACTCGCGCGTTTGGCTATCTGAAGGATACGATCGCTTAATACATCAAGAGCTACGAAAACTTCCAGTCACTGAGTTCCAAGCAAGAGGAAAGCTATAGGAAGAAAGTTGTCTTTGACGTCGAGCAGAACTATTCTAGTCCTGCCATGAGTGCGGCTGTATCGGATTCTGTTCGGAGCGATGTCAGGAAGTTCGAGGAGAAAATAGCGAAAAACTTCGAAAACCGCTTGGAATTGATCATTTGGCAACTTGAAATCCTCACCATAACGATCAGGAAGAATCAGAAGACGAAACCGAAGGCGGGAGAAGTATTCTTCTGTTACTAAAAGCCCGGCTATTTCGCTGGGAGGTGTCCTGAGACCCCACCAGAACACACGTTGCGAAAAATGTGGTCGGTACGGGCATCATGGGAGCAATTGTTGGTCGAAGAATGGGCGTCAAGTTGGAATAACAGAAATGAGGATAGAATCTAGACCAGAGCTGAAGCTGTTAAAAAGCGGACAAGAAAAGGGCCCTGTTAACGCGGGGACCATTTCAGTCACTCGGGATTCCGAACAAGCTACAGTTACCAAACGACATGCTGATGACAATGCGCTATCGAAAAAATAAAGACTATAGCAATAACCGCTAGAACGCCGCCAAATGTCTTAAATTAGTCCCAGTCAAGGTGCTAGTAAGATATTCTCAAGCCTTATGTGACTCTAGAGCAGTCCGAAATATTATTTGGGCGGATCTGGTCGAGGAATTGGGCCTCGACATCCTCCCGACCACTAGAAGGAGAACTCTCCTGGATGAGCCCATATATCACTGCCTCGGAATTATCGAAAAAGTTTCAGTATTCTTTCCGCGAATGGAAGTGAGTTTGGACTTACTCGTCATGCAAGACTTTACTTTTGACTAAATTATAAGGTTCACAACAATGGATCAACTTGGAGCTTCTATCGATCTGGGTGACTAAATTGTATCCGTCCAGTTCGACGGGAAAAAAGTGAGGCCGCAATTAAAACACGACAAAGGAACGTGTTTAGAGAGATGGAGAGGAACAAATAGCGAAGATTTTACATCCAGGTATGATAACGATGGCTCCGAAGCTATGGCAGAGAAAGAGCTACAATAACAGAATCGGACGGGGAGAAAATTACGAACTTCGCTTGCGGTGATCCATATATTCCGGCTACCGTACAGTCATCAAAAAGACGAGCGGCCCAAAAAAATCTACGAATACGCAGCCTTATGCGAAGACCGCACTTGAGATATCAAAGGAACCCGCATGATAGCAGGAGAAGGCTGCAAGTATTTCCCCATGGCGCACAATGGATTTTTAAGTACTAAGGGTTCAGAACATATCTCTGTGGCGATAGTTTAGCATATCTTACCCGCAGCCAGCGGAATAATACAAAATAGAACTGGTTGGTAAGGACATAAACGTGATGAGTAAATCAGCAAAATCGGAGGCCATTCATGAAAAAATGAAGCACTATTCTCTCCCTAGAGCGGAGAAAATTGCTGCAATAATTAACTCAAAAGAATTGATGTTTTGGAACGCTCGGAACTAACGAATGGGCCAAGAACCTGTAAAGAACTCATTCAAGCTGACTAATGCTGACCCGGTTCATCATAGAGCAATACGTCAACCACCAAAGTGGGAGGTAATCATACAAGAAAACGTCATTTCTATGTTACAAAATGGAATTATTAAGGTGACTTCGTTATCTGGGTCTTTTTCAGTTGTGATCGTTCCCAAAAAATATGTAAGTCGAGGTTTTGTTTCGACTAACGCTTACTTTCCAAAGAATGATCCGAGATAGATTCCATCTCCCAGAATTGAAGAAATCCTACAATAATTAAAACAGGGCGCTACTTTACGTCTATAGATTTGTACACAGGATATTTCCAGATCCCACTCTCTGAAGAATACAAGTCCATGACGAATTTTATCTGCAAATTAGGGACATTCAGGTTCGAAGTGATGCCCTTCAATCAAATGAACGCAGCTGCAATCTTTCAAAGAGCAGTGAATGAAGTATTGAAGGTGCTCTCTTTCGTAAGAGTGTATATAGACGTGCTGATATTCTAGGACACCTTGGATTCCAACCTGAAACAAATTATTGTAATGATGAAAAAGATCTCACGGTAGTATTTGAGAGTCAAACTAAGCAAATGATTTTTCGCACAACCTTATATCAGAATACTTGGTCATGTTTTGGATGGCAGTGTTATAAGGGTTGATCCGGAAAAGACCTCTACAATCAAAAGCGCTCCCAAACTGACGTCAAAAAAAGAGTAGAGTAGCTTTCTAGGCCTAGTGTCGTACTACACACGTTTTATTTAGGGTTTCTCTGAGATTGCCCCTCCTATACAAACATGAACTTCAAAGCACGAAAAGTTTATTTGGGGCCCAGAAATGGGAAATGCTTTCATCGAGCTAAAATGGAAAAGTTTACGAGCCATCTGCCCTTGTATATCCGGCCTTCGCGAAAACGTTCATCGTCGAAAATTAAGCTTCGAAGCATCAGTCGGCGCCGTGTTGTCGCAAAGAGATGAAGATGTTCAATTACACCCAGTACAGCTCGCGAGTCGTACAATGAATGATGCTGAAAGTAGGTAAACCTTCTTCGATAAGGTGGCCCTGGCTGTCGTGTTTGCGCTAAAAAGAATTACGTGAATACTGTACCTTATCTCACTAGAAAAAATTAGGTTGATTACAGATCACCAGGCCCTCAAGACTGCTTTCAAGAAGAAATATGTTCACAAAATCTTGACACGATGGCTCGACTTATTCGCAGAATACCGATTCGAAACAATTTAGCAGCCGGGAAGGGCCACCCACCCAGCATAATTTATTTTCAGATCCAAGGATCCAAAGGAAAAATCGAAGAAGCGAAAGAAAATAGCGCCCAAGTATTCGTCGTTGATATGGCCGGACCGGCTGACTTCGAAGCCAAATTAAAATAAAATTTTCGATTTCTGATTGGGCTGGAGATCAAGAATGTTTTTGTGGAACCAAGGGAATGGGTGAGACGAAACCTAAAAGTATTTTCTCTGTAGGAAGGAAAGCTATTTCGGTTGAAAATGCAGGTCCTCGGCTAGTTGTTACTATTGAAAAAAGAAGCAAGATTCTAAGATCCTTCCATGATGAGCCATTCGGGCCTTAGCGTAACGAAAAAATTCATCAAGGAAACATTTTGGTGGCAGGACGAGCACAGAGAAATCTATAACTTTGTGAAAGGTTGCGATGGTTTTCGAAAGTTCACTCCAGTCCAAAAATACAAATCTGCTGTCAGTATTCCTATTACAGGGCTATTTGAGACATTCGCACTACATTTCGCCGGCCCCTTGAAGAAAACCCGTTCTGAGAACAAATATCTTCTCATAGGAGTTGAAAACCTGACAGGATGGCCATCTGCAGTACTTGTTTAGGAAGCTATTGCCGAGTTAGACGTTGAATTTATACGAAAGGAAGTAGTCGAGCTTTTTGGCCTGCCTAGAAGAATAATTTGGGACAATGCACTTTGCTTTACGGCTACATCTTCTTCCAATTTCATGAGAGAAAAAGGAATTAAGTGCAAGAAGGTTCTGGCTTATTCCCCTATGTCTAACGGGAAGGCAGAGAGGATGGTCAGAACAGTTAAAAGGGCCATCTCAAGGTCATGTCGGAAAACGAAATCGCGTAAGAGGACGCTGTGATAAAGATCCTGTAAGGCCACAGGCACAGAAGAGCAATCGATGGGCCCTCTCCGTTTGAGCTATTATATTCAAAGGCACATAGAATGGTGCACGAAGATTTTGACTGTACTAATATGGAATCTAATGGAAGAGAGATGGAACTTGTAGCCTCTGAAAACTGCAGGTGCAACCGGGCCAGAAAGGGGAACCAAAAAAAGGGTTACCCCGAAATATAGCGGACATTTGCTGTCGGGTTGAAGGTTTTGGTCATTCATGGTAAGGCTTCACAACATACTAAGAAGTGGCCTGCGTTACGAACAAATTATTCTGATTTGTGCGCTATAACAAAAGCAAGGCACCAAAATTAAGAGCTCTCCTCAAGTTCTGGAAGAGGTCAAGGAGGCCTATTATTGCACGACACCTTATTTATTATCATGAGAGAACCGAATACCTTTGTTTGAGCGGAACCTACAACGTCCCAAGTAGTTTGCTAGTGCATAATTACATGACGCTCAGAATTGGCGGCAAGAGAGCAGGGAATGGATTGGTTTATGGACGGGAGAAGGTGCTGAAAATCGAGTTAGTGTACATTTATTCATCAACATAGCACTAATTTCCAGTGCTCTTAGCGGTCCGTTTCTTTCTGGAAACGACCACAGTTTATTGTTAAGGGTCTTTTTTTCGTTTCAGAAAGGAAAGTTCACCGATGCGGTTCAAGAATTTGTAGAAGGCATATAACTCTATGTTGTCGGACGGTACAGGGCAGTTGCGCCTGTTAAATTGTCGCGTACATACTTCACCGTAGTTCGAAACGACTTTTGGTTTCTCTAATCCTATTTATACGTTGAAATTTGGGGCTATGATCTGGATTTAGACGTGGAGTATAAGTTGATCCCCTACCCGCTATTGAATCTATACGTTCTGTCCCCACAGAATGAGAACGTAGAGGAGGTGGAGTAACCCCCTGAGGAAGTAATAATGACCCTAGTTGGTTCTTCGGAAGGATCCGAACACCCGAGAAGGGGCCGCAGGCGCTCTCCGAGAGAGCCGTGAGCCTGTCTAAGCACTGCTAGAGGTGGCATTGAACCTCCGCCAAGAGAAGCTCCCGCCCTCGTTTCTATAACTCAACTGTAAAACTATTCACAACAAATTGTAGCTAGAAAACTAGTTTCTACTTGGATTTGCAACATTACAGACGACAGGAACGACGACAAAGTCATTTTTCTATTTCACAGTGAGTATTTGTCTACGTATTCCTTCGCTACACGGAGCTAACTTGTCAAACGACGATTAATTCCTGTTGATTCATGTATTCTTCTCCTTTGGACATCCCTTTCTCCGCAATTTTCCGGACAAGTTTGCGTACCGCATATATTATTTTACTATTCCCCTCCTCCGAGCCCCCTATCGATTTCTGTGATTTGATCTTTACCAGATTACGAGCAACGAGCTCCGTCAGGCTTTTCCTTGTTTGGAGACGGAGGTATTCCAATAGGTCGGTTGGGCCCGAAGTAAATAAAGGGGAGACGGTGATGCGGCGAGGATGACGAAATTTGGACATGGGGGGTGAAAACGGTACTCCGAACATAATGGTTGCCAACGGGTGGGTGTGGCTTGTCAAGTTCTTGTTGTTTCAGGGGCGTGATAAATGTTAGGCGGCGCCTGACATGTTTAGAAAGCACCGAAAGGTTCGTATTGACAGAACCGCAGAACTAAAAACTAAGAGTAAATTAGTCTTGTAATGGGAATTGGTGAAAACCGCCTATAAAAGGATGATTTATGGCGAAAATCACGTGTCGAAATATTGATAATGAAAAATATTTAGGGGCCAGGAAGATCAAGTGAATGGAGAAGACTAAAAATTTCTGTCAAAGGAGAAGATATTCGCACATAAAAAGAGAAACAATAAAAAGGAAAGAGTATAAAGAAATGGAAATTTCGTCACGTGAAAGAAAAAAAGTGGAAGGCGAAACAAATGAAAAGAACGTAAACAAAGGAAATGAAAGTGATAAGGGGAACGTAACCGGGGGATTTTTGCGCGTAAAGATAGTACCTCCAGTTTCTCGCTTAACAGGTGTCCTATAAAATGTAGATGTCTCCCCGCCAAAAACTGCATGTCTGCCAATTCTCAAAAATTCGGAAATTTTTGGGTATTTTATGGCTTCGGGGTACTGACGGCTGTTTCCAATGGAGGTCCATCTTCGCTCTAAGGACGAATTTTCTGAGTAAGGAAAGCTCCTTACCGGTCTTCTCTGTCTCGTTCTCCACTGCGCTTATGTATCCGTTAATCGCCATCACCTTCCTCAAGGACCCTGTTAGCTGGCAGGCTCCGTTACCTTCAGACTCCCGGTGAAATGATGGGCACTTTAATAACAATTCTATGTACTGAGTACTTGTCATTACTAATGAATCAAATGGCTACTTAATTGATTACCGAACCGCACCTTTCAAACATTAAAGAACCAAATCGATCACCTTAATTAAAATGCCATGGTTGCATGATTGAATTATTGGAAACCTGTTGAAAATTGTGATCACTGAATGGAATCAATTGAGGAGCTGAAAATCCAGTTCTACGAACATTTGAAACAATCTGAACCACAATATTGCGATATATCTGCAGGTAGATAAGGCCTCATTTTCTGCAGTTATTCTTGCTAATATTAAAGGGATAAAGATATCCATGTAACTAAAAAAGCGTGTTGACCACTGGGTGACAACTTTTTTTGGTTCGTTAATATTTGACAGGCTTTGGGCCAGCCCTTTAGGCGCACGAGTGGCACTAGCCGTTATATTGAACACGTTTAGCGTGCACCGCGGGATAGCCGAACCGCACCTTTCAAATGTTAAAGGACCAAATCGATTACTTTGAAAGGTACTCGTCGGCTTTCCCCTGGTATGTTCTAACAGTTCTGTACCCTCCCGTCCCGTCTCGGAAAAATAGGTAGCCGTTCTACATCTCTAATCAGTAAAGCAACCCAATCTCCCCACTGTTCTAAAACTAACTTGAAAGCTTCATTTCTTGAAAGTCTAACTGTTGAGAAACCGTTCATGGTTCACTAGATACATTTGACACATGATATTCAAAATGAACATTCACTCACACTTCAGATAGATCTTCCAAGAGTAAAGCACCCAAATCTTTCCCCCTCACACTTCTGTAGATCGCATTCAGCATCTAAACCGTTAGCAAAGATGGTAGTCGTTTGAGGAGTATAACTTCACAGGACCGTACATGTATTGATGATGCTTGAAAGAAAATAAACTTGGAGAGAAAGATACTGCTTGCGACACCGCAAATTATTCGAGATTCGCTTGCTGCAGTATGATCATATCCGTGAGAAAGTTAATCTCGCTGTCAACAATGAGAAAAAAGGCAAGTCAATTCAAGGGAGCTGTCGCAAGGCCTAGTTTTTGGAGGTCAACAAGTGAATGCTTCACTGTACAGTTGACTGCCCCACTACAATCAAGTAACTAGTCCATGTCAATTGGCTATTTTCTGCCCAATGATGAGGCCCAGGACTCTCTCAGAAAAGTACACAAAACGTTGTCCTATTGCGGGGATGTTGTCGTTTATTGTTCCTTTTCTCTCTATTACTGCTTTACAGAGTTTCCTACCTCAATTTCTTATATGGAATCGTTTCAAGCGGCTAAGCTGGCGTGCTTGATGCCGACTTTTCTTCAACTTTTGATGGGGCAAAATGAATGTCAACGGAGATCGCAGTGATGTTAGGGCCACAAGCAATTTCTAGACTGCGTAATAAAAGGCCATCCAAATAATTCCTTCGCCCAGGTTACTTCGTACGGTCCATTGGCGCCAGTGCAAAAGGACCGTTGTAGGATGCACTGCTCGCATTTCATTGCCTTTACGAATTCCTCTCCGTGGCACGGGACCTGACACAGTGGAACCCAAGGGGCCTTCCGCGCTTCACTTCAATCTTGTCAGATCATCAAACCTATGAGAAGAGCCCTATAACTTGGAAACCTTGGACAAGCTCTGCTTAGCGAGAAACACTGCTAGGATTCAACCTCCTAAATGGAAGGCGTTGCACCGTCCACGAGTTCCTGGTCAGTATGTTTCGCTCATCAGGTATTTCCTCGTATTTTGAGTTTGTTCACTACTTTTAAGCGTAAATGTACCTGTCGAAGGAAACTTCGCCACTTCTTCTCGCAGCAACAGGACTCGCAATACTCAGTATCTCAGTATCCTTCAAGCCATTTCGACTAGAAACTCCTTACCCTGTAAGGAGCAACTATCAACATGGCATTTTCAATTTGGGCGTTTCCTGCGCAGAGGTGATAGGGATTGATCACAAGCGCCACTATGCTTTGGCAGAGCTTTCTGTGAACTACCCGAGAACGAACTGCGAGAAACTCATCCTCATGAGAAGCACGGCGGCGACGTCATGGCGCCGAGCAACATGGGCAAAGGTGGATGTGTTGTGGGAATTCAGAAAACAATTAAAGGATTACGATTTTATTCTCGTCCGTGATATCGATACGAAGGTAAATGTTTCTCATTTGGTCTCAATTCTTCCCCGGGATGGAGAAAAGCAGTTTATAATTGGCTACACTCAGAAACGAAAAGGCTCGCCATGTGAATCCGTTGAGGCTGTGACGAATTGGTTTGGGTATTGGAATGGACACAAATTGGTCAATGCATGGCGTAAAAGCAGACGGTCGCAAGCCGATCAGTGGATATTTAATGAAAAATTCCGCCCTTGTTGTAGGGACGATGTGCTATGCGTGGATAAATGTGTTAAAGAGGTGAATGAAGTACACTGTCGTAGGAAGCAGGGTGTCCAGAAGGAGCATTACGGAAACCAGAGGGCATGCATTCTCAATGCAACTGAGGCGAATCACCAGTACTACCAAACTACTGCTAACTACAAATGCGATGGAAGCGCTGGGTTTATACCTGGTGCGTAGTTTTACGGCCATGAAATACAATGGGAGCTTGGTGCGGATTCTCTTTGAATGGTTTCAGCCGTGGCGAAAACCACGCAGATTTCGTCATTGTGGGGCGCCATTATGCCACAGTGCCCAAGTGTTGAATTCAGGTTGTTCGGAACTTGGGTTGTTCCAGTGGTTAGAAATAGCCCTAGAGCCTGACACTGCTAGACAAGGTTAATGATAGGCACAGAGATTCCTCTTCGTTTTGCATCTGTAGCAGACTGAAGCCTGCATTACAGTGACAAGATTCAGAAGAAAAGGACATCAGCATCAAACACAACAAAGGTGTCCTGCAACACATCAAATCTGGATATTTAAACCGCAATAATAAATCTGGGCACGGGGGGTTCGAATACTGTAACGTATATGCTGGCTGAGACCCGGTCTGTTGGTATTGTAGTAGTGAACGTGCACGTGAAATGTTGCAGGAGGCGCTGATGGTATTTCACTCTACAAGCAAATAAAGCCTGCTTTTACCCGGCAATTCAGCATTAGAGTATTGCATTTGCCACGATCTCGACAAATTCCCTCCTCCCCGTCATGCTGTATTATTGATCCACATTCTCATGAGAACAAAGCACAAGACACATCAGACTGGAATATATTAGGAGAACACGGGAGGATTATTTAATGTAACAGACTCGCTGGCTGAAACCTAGTCAACTTGTATGGTTGTATTAGCTCTATCCATTAGGGAAAAAGAGCGGAGGAGAAATACTGTAAAAGTTGCCAAGCAAGAAACTGAGCGGCACTCCGCTTTGACAGTAACCTCCAATGCCGCTTGTTTGCTGGCTGGCCTCCCTTCCACCTTCTGGTAGATTGGAGTGCCATCCACAGCTTTCGACGCATCGTACGGTTTCGCAATTGGCTTGACAATGATACGATATCTACGCTTCGGTACAAATTTACTGGATACCAACCCACATATCCACCACAGTAAATTAACCCCCCAGTTTCAGAAACTGAGGGTATCCTCTATACGAGCAGAAATTCCCTCCCGTTACGTTCCTCTTTTCACTTTCATTTCCTTTGCGCTCTGTTCCTTTGTTTCTCCCTCCACTCTCTTTTTCTTTCACGCGACGAAATGTACATTTCTGTATACTCCTTTCTTTTCCTCGGTTCCCTATTCATGTGCGACTTGATGTGCGCAAAATTTGCACACGAAAAAAAAATCTAGAGGACCAAATTTGGATACAGTATCGGGATTTGCAAGATATTTTTACAGTTCCTGAATTTGCAAAATATTTTTAATTTGGATGAGTGTGGCAAATTCATGAGTTGATTTTTTATTTTAAGACACAGTGTCATTAATAGATGTCATTACTGTACACGTCCAAGGTCGACATACTTTTCGAAGACGTCGCAGTATTTAAACTTCGAAGTCGGCGTCGTTGAGGCAACCCCCCGCCATCAACTACCCATCGGCTCACCCCTTCTTTTAGCCCTTAACATGACCAACCTCCGTCCTTCCCTCACCATCACCAAGTAATCCCAAGGCCGTCGTCCACTCAACGCTTTGGCCCTGATGGCAAATGGTCCAACAGACTACGATGATTACTGTAGAAGGTTAGACCTGGAACGCGTTCGGGAGTGGGTCCGCCGTAACTGCTTCGAGCAGGCAGAAGAGGCAGAGGAGGAGGAGGAGGGAGAAGAGGAGATAGAGGAAGAGGAGGATGAAGAGGATGAAGAGGAGGACTGGGCGGATCCGTGGGAACCACTAGTGTATAACGGTGGAGGGGCCCCATGGAGAAAGAAGGGGAGACTGAGGGAGTAATTGTGATCTCTGACTCTTCTGACGAGGATGAAGAGAGAAGAGAAGAGGAGGATGAGGGGGAGGGAGACATCGAAAGTGCTGGATTAGTGGGGAAGGGGCCAGAAAATATGGACCAGGTGGTTCCGACTCCAGAACCGGATGGGGACGTCCTCAGTGGTCCAGATATTTCACAGGAGGCAATGGAGAATTCTAAGCCGTTCGCGGATATTTGTGTGGACTGCCTGGGTGGACTGGATATTTTGGGGGAACTGTTTGGCTCTGATGTAGAGGACTAAGATATGAAGGAAAGAATCTAGATATTTATCCTGATAGTATCTGCTGTTAGTCTTTCTCGTTCACACGATTCCATTTGATGCATTTTGTGGTTCTTAGTATGTTTCTTTGAGACTTTAGGGATACCCAAAAAGTCTATATAAGCTGAGTAAACTGTTTCCTCTTGTGGAGGTCAAGCAAGTTGGCAGACAACTTCAAGTCAAGTCACGAGTAGTAGGAAGTTGAGAGTCAACTTCAGACCCAAGAAAACGTTTTCCTACGCTGCTCACAGAGCATCAGTAGTAGACCCTGCCCCTTTCATACTTGCTTGTAGCCCTCTCAACTCTCTTCCATATACACTCCTTCTTGCCCGTTCAACTATACCACGGTAGCACTTTTGTCGCTTGCAACACCTCCTTCTTGGGGTAGTTGGTTCTGAGTATCTCTTCTCCCGACGATTTACCCCTATCACGACTATCTTCTCCTTTGACAGTAATTCTTTTATTCTTCTCCGTTTATTTGATCTTCCTGGCTCCTAAAATTTTTTCATAACCAATACTTCTACACGTAATTTTTGCCATAAATCATCCTTAAAGGGAGGTTTCACTAATTGCCACTACAAGACCAATTACAGGCTACTTTTTTGATTCAGCGGACCTGTCAATCTGAACCTTTTGGCGCCATTTAAACACGTGGGGCGCCGCCTTGATTTTAACCACGCCCCTGCAACCAAAAAAACTTGATGACAATTTACACCCACTTGTTGGCAGCCACCATGCACGGACTACTCCCTTCTGGCCCGATTTCCGTAGCCCGTCATCCACGCCCCATCAAAGTCTTCCCTTTATTCCTATCGAACCCAACCGACGTATAGGGCTACCTCCGTCGCTAAAACAGGAAAAGCCTGACGGAGCTCGTTGATCGTCATCTGGTAGAATTAGAAGCACAGTAAGTGACGTTGTATGATTTCCAAAAGGATTTCTGTGATGCAGGGGAGTGATAAGGGGGATAAGTGGCCCCGGAGATCCTCTACAAATTAGATGAAGAAGATTTCAGCAGGTTAGAGCCCGACGTAGAAGAAGACAAGGACAGCAAGTCCTAGGATGATGATGAAGTGCGGGTTCCGAGGGTATAGGGATGAAGAAGGGGAGGGTGGAATATGTAACAACGGAAGGCAAGGAACCCACGTTAAGAACCAGGTGGTCCTGACCATGGGTATTGCTGAAGGGAGACTAGATGAGTTGGATTTCTCGCAGGGAGGAATAAAAGATCATGGGCCGCTCAAGATCATTTCTGGGAATACATAGGTAATTTTGATGTTTTGAAGGATGTTCTCTGATATGATCTAGAGACTTGACTTAAGATGGTTGATGGTACCGTAGAAGAAAAAAAAGAAGGAACTTTTTCTGAGGTGACTAGAGACCATTGTTAGGCAATGGTATGGGCTTTAGAACAGCAATAAAAGGCGTGAGCCGTAAGTTGCAGGGTGAGGAAATAGATCGTGGTCGGGAGTCGGATGTATTCAGAGGAGTGGTTCGGGCTTTAGCAGCGGGCAAAATGAGAATTAAAGAGGACCAAAAGAACCTGTATGGGCTTACTGAGCCCACCGTGAGTTCTGATACCCAGGGGTGGTATTTTACGTGTAAATTAGTACAAAGACCAGCCTAACGATGGGAATTCAGAGCCTCAATGCCAGTTGTGGTCCCTACCGGATGTTTATTGGAGGTAGGGAGGGTGCGGAGGGTATGCGGGCTGGTAATGATATGTTTCTGGACTGCAGGCGTGAGGAAAGTGCGATGAATCTCATATATGCTATGAGATCTACGACGAAATCTATTTCCATGCGGAGTCTATTGAAGGCGAGGAAGTGATCTTAGCAGGGGAATTTATACTCTGTCTGAGGAAGAAGGCCGGTGATGGGGTAGCGAAGGATGGAAATACGCTTTCCATAGATGTGGTTGTGCTGCGATTATTCCTTTCTACCAAGAGAAAATGGTATAATACACAGAAACTTGGTCGAATAGGGGCGAGGAGCCGGATCGTGACTGAATGTAGCCGAGGCATGGTAGATTTCCGGCGAATTATAGTTTCAGATATATATAGTCCACTAAAACTGAAGCAGAGACTAGAAAAATAAAGCCAGGCAGAGTAACTCTTAAAAGATACAGATAATCAAGGATGCAACGAGATCTGTGCCACCAAAAATTATATGAAAAATTATTCAATCAATTCTTGAACATAAAAGTGTACTTATGAAAAAATTCGATCAGATTGGTAGGATAAAACTGGCGCTAACGGAAGAGAGAACTACTAAATATTCTAGGTGAGAGTCGTTGCGAGCGACTAAAGTTCTATAATAAACGTTAAAGGGAGATGGAGAGGAACGGATGTGAAAGCTGAGTGACTGTTTTAGTAAAAAAAACTCTAAAATTGTATGCTCTATGACCTTCCTAAGAGGCTAGGGAACTGATTGAGCGTTTTGTTTTGAATTCGACTCCTTATTTGCTTCCCGTCTCATAGAGTAAGCAATTTACTCTTCTCATATTGACTTTTTTCCAAGCTAAAAGATAAAACTACTAGAAACACAGAAAAAGCAGGAAAAGAATTTACGTGGGCGCTAAGAGTTTGACAAAAAATACTTGAAAGAAACTGCATGAATATTCTAGTCAAAATATTCATACTATAGATAGAACCAATCTCTTCCCTTAAGACGTCAAAAGTACCCATTTAGTCCCCATACGTACCCGTGGATGGCTCATAATTGCCTACCTTTCACTGCAACGAATACTGCTCACCTGAAACCCCTCCAACTGGGTCCATGGCCGCGACCACCCGTCCAACTAATTTATTCCTTCCCGTCCCATATAACCCGGTTCGGCATCCCCCTAAACATACACGAACTCTTCATCTTATTAATCTTCCTCCCGGGACTAGTCCCCATCTTCCTCTCTTTTTCCCCTGGACTAGTCCTCTGCCTCCTCTTTTTCCATCCCATAGACCAGCTCGGGGCCACCCACCCCTGCCAGCACTCCCCCGCCTTACCAACCTCTTCCGAAACCCCACCCACCGATTCATGAGCTTCGATCTCCACCAGGTGACGAGCGGAGAGCTCCGGCAGACATTTCCTGATTTGACGACAGAGGTAGCTCTCTACATCTGGGCCCGAAGGGAATAAACGGAATAAGGTGATGGGGCGAGGATTACGGGCTACGCAAATGGGGCTAAAAGGGGGTAGTCCGTGTATGATGGCTGTCAGGAGGGAAGGGTGTGAATTGTCAAGTTTTTGTCGTCTCAGGGGTGCAGATAAATTTAAGACGTCCCATGATGGGGTTAAATACCGCCGAAAGGTTCAGATTGGAAGACCAGCTGAGTCAAAAAAGTACGCGGTAATTGGTCTTGCAATGGTAATTAGTGAAACCCTCCCTTTAAGAATGATTTATTGCGAGAATCATGTGTATAAATATTGATTATGAAAAATATTTTAAAGGCGAAGAAGATAAAAAACGGATAAAAATAAAAGAGTTACTTCCAAAGGAGAAGTCAATCGCATACAAAAGGAGAAACAAAAAAAGAGAAGAGTATAAAGAAATATAAATTTCGTCGCGTAAAAGAAAATAAAGTGGAGGAAGAAACAAAGACAAGGGCGTGAAAAGAGAAACGTAGCGGGAGGTAATTTATGCGCGTAAAGAGAATCATTTCAGTTTTTTGCACTACACAAATCACTGTACTAAACCACTTTGTAATACATAAAAGAAGTAAATACATTTTTATAAGTTTCGAATGCGCAAAGCTATTACAGGGCCTTAATAAAGTGGTTTATTGTTTAGGAAGAATGATCAGTTTCTTTTATCGAAACATTTTTCTGTTTTTCAGTATTGCTGAAATTAAATACTAAAAATAGTTTTTTCAATATCTTCATAACCTAAAAGCACTCGAGGAAAAGAAAGAAAGTGCTATCATCCCTAAACCCAAATTCATAATCACGCGTCACAGTTTACCTCAAATGTCGCGCATGCTGGCCATCAGAACAGGAGGGTTGGGCTGATCACTTTCTTCTCCCTAACCAGCTTGTTTTGCGGATTAAAAATAGCACTGAGGAAATCTTGAATGCTGTCCGTCGATTATTTCAGCGTGCAGAGCTCGACTACCACGTGCATATCAATATTGATCCCCATATGGCTCTTGAACGTATTTATGGCCGGTGTGTACTCAATGCCATCAGAATTTTTGCACTCCTGGTCTCGCATATTGAGTGCATTTCTAATTTTGAGGCATTAACGAGCTAAAATATAGCACTTTCTCCGTCCTAAATGCAGATGGTATGCAGCAGGTGGCACCCCCAGATGAAATATTGTTTACACTCACTCGATAGTTCTTTATCTTAAGGTATTGGTACTTTCAGGCCTCTTCTTTGAACGTTTTGGTACGCCAATGATAACAATTTTGGCTTCAACGGTTCCAATCCGCGGTCGCTCTTCGATGTCTTTCCGGACAGAAAGAACCTCGTTGACTTGAACTTCAACTTGGAAAAGGCACGAGTCTACCCTTTTCCGCATCTTGTGCGGCTCTCAGTCTCCCGCTCCCGTTCTCCATCGCTCCTACCATCCGAATCTTATTGTCCCCATTCGACTTAGATCAATGCGTAGCCCAATCTTTTGAGACAGTACAGTACGAAATTGATCTTGTCTTCGCGGCCCTTCTCACTTCGACGAATGCTCTTCGGTCTTCGACATGCACCACTTCCAAGTTATTATTGGAAGGCCACGCACCTGCTTTGGACCCTTCTCCGACATCAATCTACGACTTGGGCGGACTTAGCTTCCTCGAAAGGTGTCCTCTAGTCGAAGTCGCATATTCGGCCTCCCTTAGCGACTCCTTTTCCCTCCTCCCAAGGCTTATCAATTCTGTCATCTAGGTCCACGTTTTCTACGTCCCGCGATCTGCTAAATCTGTGTTCTCTGTCCGCTATCCCTACTACTCCTCTCCCCTGAATAGTACCGCTCTGTCTCAGCGTTTTCAGCAGCCCATCGCTGGCGACAGTATATAGTCTTCCATCAATTCTGAAATACATTACCGGATGCTCCTGCTGCTTCTTTGCCTCCGCTGATGCCGCAAAACGTCCACTTCTACTCCCTGCTCTCACAAAGGCCTCTTGTACAGTCTTTTTGGCTCCCCAGGACCCTCAACGCGGTACCCACCTGGATTCTAATACATTAAAAATGGTCATAGCCCTTCGCCTCTTTATCCCTCTATTCTACTACTAATCTATATTCCTCTTTTGCTCCCGCAGTTCTCCGGAAGTCTCTATAAACCTAGAACCACTGGGAAAGCATGCTTTGATATACAAATACGGCGAAGGACAAACCCGCCGTCACAATGATCTCCACAACTCTCTGCATCGCACCGCTAATGTATGGAAGACTGCGTCGCTGCGCTCTTATGGCGCCCGCTCCCGTTTACCGTTTCGCACCACTTCTTCCCTCCATCACTCCGTACGGAAGTTTTCATTCGAGGTGCCTATGGGCTTGATTCTCACAACTTCTTTTCGACCGTCGCTGTTTGCCATCTATTCGCCTGCGACCACATCTCCCAATTCTTTCATCCACTGGGGACGCTTCACCTCTTGCGTAACATGGAAATCCCTTGCCATATGGCCTTTCTTGCCTCGCTTACAACATACTATTGCTCTCAGTTGGAATAAACATCTAAGACGCTTTTGGAGAAAGTGGCTTCAAGTTTTCTACCTTCTCGCGTCCTTCTTTGCCTTCTGCTGAAAATCTCCGCCCGCCAAAGAGTTTTGTACTTTCACTACATGCTTTCCTCTCTGCCTCCACAGCATGCGCTCCCACCAGGTTAGCACAGGCCAATTCCCTGATTATTTTTCCTTCTTAAGCCATTTGTGCAAAAGGAAGAGCCTTGATTCTCAATCGAAAAGAACTTTCCATCCAGTTCCTTTGCGCAGGTTAAACTTCATGGGTAATCGCCTGTTGGGTTCTCTTCACCTAACTGTCTGTGTCTTATTCTATTCTCTGGAGGTCTTAGAGTCAAGCAGTTCTACTCATACTGATGCATACTCACTACTTATTACTTGTTATTCTGTACCCAAAACTCTGGGCAAACTTAATATTGTCAAGAACAGAGAGAACAGTAAGGCTCTCTCATTGTCACTGCATATCCCTGTATGCATTTGGTTTCAACAAGTTGAGCATTTGGTTTCAACAAGTTGACCAAGTAGTCCATCTTCAATGTACCAACAAAATCTAGTGATGAAATGAATTCATGGCAATGCATACGTGTATCCTCATTATGAGAATCATACCTTCTAAATATTCACTCACATTCCTTTGAAGATCTATCACATGTATCACGATACGAATAACACGACGGAACTATTCAGCAATTGCATTCCAAGAGGATACAGCATGACAGGTAAAAAATCTCCCACCTGCTATCTCCATCAACTGTGGAAATAATACCTTCTTAACACAGTTGAGATCAGTTACTGGTCATTAAAATAGGTTTCCTCGTGGTGGTGGTGGTGGCAGATCTTTACTAATTAAGAGTATTAAAAGGTAGGGAGGGAAATGAAGGGTCCACTACGCAGGCAGGCGACAGGTTGCAAGAGTTTCGCATTCAAAGTTGATTTTAACAGATAATTCTGGTAATTCATAACTTTTCTCACCATGGTAGTTCCTATCGGACCATATTTCTCACATAACGAACAAATTTGGGGCTAATTTTTCAAGTAAAATCTTCTTTCTCTGAATTTTGGTACCCCAAACTTTCAGCAGTAGTGAAGCTCGCTCAAAATAAACTTCTCGGTAATTTTAGCGCCAGTCAGGGTATGGACTATATTTTCCACTTGATAAACTTCGATTTTAGTGCCAATTTGCCATATTTTATCCTTAAATACCTGCAGATGAATGCTTTAGCCGAAGTGGTGTAGAGTTGAAGCCACTGAGCACCTCTTAACTGTAATTCTATGTTTTAGAGTATACAGTATGCGAAACTGGGATAAGTACAGCAACATTTTTTTCTATAGTGGTAGCAAGGTTTGGTGTACGAATAGAAAATGCAGTCAGTAAATACACCGAATCACCGCAAATGCAAGCACAATGTTTTTTTTGCCGACCAATCAATACTTTAAGGCAGAAAAAGAAAATTTGGTGCGAAGTACCATAAGTACGCGAAATCTCATATGACCCATGGCCTTCATCGTTCAATTCCCGCCATTTCGAATGGAACTACGCAGAATTTAAAGGCTGCGTGGTGTGTCAAATATACACCTCGAACCCCACATGCCCTAAAAATCTCTCAGTCAGGGTGCGAGGACCTGCATTGACAGAATTCGAAAATGGGCGAATCGATGCCTACTCTGAAACCGAAAAGTCAATGCGGGAGATTGCAGCGGCACTCGGACGCTCCAAAGGTGCAATCCAGAACTATTTGAACTCAAAGCGATTCCCAGAGCCGGTTCGGACTGTGCCTAATTTCCGGAAATTGACAGAATGCGAGCACTGTCGTCTCCTTCGGAATGCCTCTAAAGGGGAAAGTAGCGCAAGAGAGCTGAAAACTGAAATGGGTCTCGGTATTTCTGTTCGTCTTGTACAGCAAATTCTTTCCTCTTCCGATAATTTAAAGTACCGGCGAATGAAGTCAGATCCTTTTCTGGTTGAACGTCACAAAATTGCCCGCATATCTTTCGCAAAAATTCATGTCACATGGGAAATATCACAGTGGAAAATAAGTTGTTTTCAGTGATGAGAAGAAGTTCAATTTAGATGGTCCTGATGGGTTCGCACGCTACTGCCACGATATACGCAAGGAAAAAAAGATTTTTTCGCGGCGCCAGATGAGAGGTGTCTCGTTGATGCTATGGGGCTCGATTTCATACTACGCACTTTCCAATTTATGTGCGTTGAATGTTAGAATGAACTCTGAGATGTACTGCAGTACATTAGGTGAAGAGGTGAAACCTTTTGCTGATGTCAATCTCGGAGAGTAATGTATATATCAATAAGATACTGCCGCGGTTCATACTTCCAAGCACACGTTAAACTGGCTGGGAAAAAATATAACATCCGTTCTACCTTGGCCTGCAAAGAGCCCTGATCTAAAAATTAAAGGCAATCTATCGGGAATTCTCGCGCGTCGTGTTTACGGCGGTGCAAGGCAGTTTGGTTCGGCGGAAGAGCTCCGTTCTCCTGTGAACGAGGCTTGAGCTGAGATTGGATTAGAAACCATTCAGTCTCTGTATTCATCCATTCCTAGGCGTCTTATTGCAGTCGTGGAGCGAAAGGGTGGTGCGACCAAGTATTAGCTCAATAAAAACTGCTGCGACAGTGCTCCAGTACTGTGTAGACCTAGCGTGGTTCATATCTTATTTCGTGTACTTATCGAATTTCGCAGTAACTTTGCTAACTGTAGGGGAGGCAATCGGAGCTCTGGATGAGGTAGTACCTGAAAATGTTGTAACTCTGTATTTTTATTCAGCCTTTATCACTGACAAAAGGTCAACTGTTACACAAGCAAGGGTAGGTAATTTTTGGAAGTGTACCGTACTTATACCTATTTCGCACACCGTGATTTTCAGTTAATATTTGCGGGCCCCAAAAAATTATTTCAGTAGATACTGAACGCATTAAACTTCTTTTTTCGTTATTGCAAATTTTCGTATGATAAAGAGGTTTGTATTCATATTGTCAGAATGGCTAACTGCAATGCCAACCGAATTACAGTGACCTGAAATCGAAAGCCACAACGGAGCGTTCTCATTGGCTATACCGAGAGCACTCTGAGCTCCTGAGGTGTGCAGTTGCAGACGGTCTAAGCCATGTTAAGAGGGTCGATCCTTCCCTTAGAGAGTGATGAGGCAGAGCAGCAGAACAATAAAAACCACTGATTCATTTATGGTAGAATCGCGACGTTTCTCATCTCTATTGCACACCTCGACTGCGCTTTACTGACAGAAGAACATTATGGAGTCTGACAGCAAAAAAATGTTTCGAGTCCAAAAGCTAAACGGCCCGAAAGACTACATCGTCTGGGTTCGTCGAGTGAAAGCCATACTTCGATCAGACGATCCTCTACTCGTTGGACTTCAAGACTCGCCCACTTTTGGATCTGCATCAGCTCGTGCAGACTGGTTAAAGAGAACCATGAAGGCGAAGAGTACAATAGTGCTCAGTCTCGGGGAGTCCGCCTTATCCCAAACCCGCCGTATTTGCGATGACGATGGCAAGTCTGCCCTTGACCTTTGGAATGAATTGAAGAGGATCTATACAGCAACCAATGAGCAAGCTCTTCAAAATCTGCGCAACAATTTGGACTCCTTGGTTTTCGATGATACCAAAGACTTTCAAGATCATGTCAATAAGTTTGTTGGAATTTGCGGTGAACTTGCAACTTACGATGAATCGAATAGGAACTCTATTCGATGTTACTTACACCGTCAAATTCATCTCGGGAACCTACTCCTCTGACAGTGGCACTCTGGACGACCAAGAAAACACCAAATCTCATGGAATGGCATAAGAAAACCGGTCATCCCGGGCCCCAAAGATATCACCAACTGTCACTTTCGTTTAAGGACGTTCCAACATTCAATATGGAGTTGCTTAAAAGCTTTGATTGTGTGCCTTGCTTCACAGCAAAGATGAAAAAGGGGACAGTTCTCCCCGCCATATGTCGGTCTGTTCAGCCTTTGTCGGAAATACACATGGACATATCTGGTCCGTTTAAGGCATCTCTTGGGGGCAATCGCTTTGCCTTGCATCAAATGGAACTGCGTACAGCTAAATCTGATGTCACTTTGATTGCAGCGAAAAGTGAACTTCCTTCCATCGTGCAAAACTACAAAGCCTACGTCGAGAATCATTTTGCAACAGACGGTTACACTATTCGACGTGTAAGGCTCGATAACGCCGGCGAACATTTAGGCAAAGAATTTGTCTCTTATCTTCTCTCTAATGGCATAGAGGCATAGAGATCAAGCCATCTCCCGCTTATTCACCCGAGAGCAACGGTTTAATTGAACGACTAGTCCAAGAACACTGGACTCGTGCTCTGGTTTTGCTGTTTGACACACAGCTACCGACCGAGCTATGGGGTGAAGCTATTGTGCACGCGAACTGGTTAAGAAATCGAATGCCATCAAGCAGAATAGGAGGAGACATTCCTATCAAGCGATGGGACCCTAATAAAGTAATTGATTTTGTCTCTTTGCTCCCTTTTGGGCAGCCTGGTTTTGGTTTTATCTACCGTTCTAAGTCAGCGGCCGGAAAGAAACTGTTACCTCGCTCTGAATATGGTAACTTTTTGGGAATGGAAAGTGACACTCGTCTGATTAGAATCTACATTCCGGGTGAGAAGAAAGTGAAAATTGTGCGCCGAGTGGACTTCAGACCAATGGAAGAGGATAAACTGCCGAAAATCACTAGCCTGGTTGACGGATTGTCCCGTCAGCATGCATTGGAAACTGAAACTCAAGTGGACGGTAATGCAGAGGAAGACCTCCTCAGGTGCATGACAGCACTCCATACTGATTACGTGCACCGTGCCTTACTGACTGTCAAAGATACTGTAAGGACATCGTATGAGCCGCAAACATTTGCTTAGGCATGCCAAGTACCTGAATAGGCAGCTGCCATTGATCGACAGTACGATGCTCTCATTCTTCGTAAGACCTGGCACTACACTCCCAGGACAAGGTCCATGAAACCTTTGAAGTTCAAGTGGGTTTTCCGAGCCAAACCGATTGATGCCACCAATACAAAATATTTGCCAAAAGCACGCTGCAATCTACGGGGCGACCTTCAAGCGCCATTTATTGACTTCGATCCATCCGCATTGTAT
This sequence comes from Kappaphycus alvarezii, assembly GCA_002205965.3. Classification (NCBI taxonomy): domain Eukaryota; phylum Rhodophyta; class Florideophyceae; order Gigartinales; family Solieriaceae; genus Kappaphycus; species Kappaphycus alvarezii. The sequence continues at coordinate 133,883 of NADL03000486.1, forward strand.
CCGCCAGTTGCAACTCATGAGAGCATTCGGCTGTTGTTTTCTGTTGCCGCAGCAAACAACCCGATCCTGGAAGGGGGCGATATCTCTAATGCGTATCTCCATGGTAAGCTGGATGCGCCTATACTCATGGAACAGCCTACCAACTCTTCCCAAAGCCTGTCTGTACCAGGACATGTTTGTATTCTTGACAAGTCCACCTATGGTGCTCGTCAGGCCGGACGTCTTTATGGATCAGTACTTCACGAGCACTTGTTATCTATGGGTTTCCAGTCGTCCAGCTTTGATCCCAGAGTTTACTATGTTCGTAGGTCCGAAGCATTCTTGATTATTGCGGTTGTGGTCGATGACCTGGCTTTTGCCACAAAATCCCATCGACTGTTAACGGAAGTCAAGCAGCGCCTTACCGCTACGTTCGATGTCAAATTTTTTGGAGCTCTGACATCCTTTGTCGGATGGACAACCACCCGCTCTGAGGCTGGAATTTTTGTAGACCAAACGAGTTACGCTCGCCGTTCACTGAAGTCGTATGGCATGGAACAGGCCAATGCAGTCCTCACACCATTACCGGCTGACACAAAATTACTCCTACCTGCATCCCGCAAGACATTCCTTTGTCAGCTGTGTCTCATGCAATGTATCGTCGTATGATCGGTAGCTTCTTATATCTTGCAGTCAGTACGAGACCAGACCTATCGTTTGCTGTCTCGGCGCTTGCCCGTCAAATGCACGCCCCTACCGCTCGTCACTTACGTTTGCTGAAGCGCGTCCTGCGCTATGTTTCCGGCAGCCTTACTTTGGGCCTACACTATTCACCCCGTCCTATACACGTCAACTCCCTCAGTGCTTCCGTTGACGCCGACTGGGGAGGATGTAAGGAAACGCGCCGCTCAACCACAGGGTTTGTAATCGCCGTAAACGGTTCGCCTGTATTTTGGAAAAGTAAGAGACAGTCAGTTATCTCTCTTTAATCTGCAGAAGCAGAGTACGTGGCACTTTCATCTTGTGCAAAGGAACTTTAATGGTTTCGCAAGCTCTATTGGGAAATATTTCATAGCAATCCTTGGTCCGATGACGTTCCTTCACCTTTGTCAGTTGCGACGCGTATATGTATGGACAGCACGGCGGCAGAGTCATTAGCAAAGAACAGTCAGGTGTCAGCACGAAACAAACATATTGACCTGAAGATCCATCATGTAAGAGACTTATTGAACAATGGAATCATTGAGCTGCAGCTTGTCCTTCGCACCATAATGGAGCAGATTTATTGACAAAAGTTGTAAGGGAACAATTACCCGCATGATATCCCTCCTGCATTTGAACGAGTTTTAAGTGAGTTTGTCTTCTATCCTTCAGAAACAGTTGCAGTCATCTTTAAACATTTTTCTTTCTATGCCTTGTTTTTATTTTGTTTTACATGGTGCAGTACCCGTGTTTCCAAGTCTGTTCTACTATAAGTAGCTTTGGATCTAATGGTACTGAATGCAGACGCAGACCATAGCAAAAGCTGACAGAACCACCTTAGTGCAATTGACTGTCATCAGCACTCAGAAGCAGCAGCAGCAGATGGCATTAACATAACAGCCTATTTTATCACTGACTTTGGATGATGAGTATTGAGTTACTTTACTGACAGAAACTAGGATGTCAGCAGCGGAAGCAGTTGACCAAAAAGACGTAAGCAGCAGAGGTACTTGATCTGAATGATGCAAAAAGATTGTTATTTATCCGATAAGACACGTTAAGACCCTAGCAGATGCGCTATTCCCGGTTTGAGTCCGCCTTGCACTACACTTTGCATCCTGACGTGGAATTACGACTGCATTGAACTGTTCGAAGGACTTATTTATATGAGATGTCTTATAACGGTCATAATAGTCCGTGTCTTTCGAAGGGGGAGTGTCAGAATGGCTAACTGCAATGCCAACCGAATTACAGTGACCTGAAATCGAAAGCCACAACGGAGCGTTCTCATTGGCTATACCGAGAGCACTCTGAGCTCCTGAGGTGTGCAGTTGCAGGCGGTCTAAGCCATGTTAAGAGGGTCGATCCTTCCCTAAGAGAGTGATGAGGCAGAGCAGCAGAACAATAAAAACCACTGATTCATTTACATATGAGGACAAAGTGTGCCTCACACTGTACAGTATGAGGATAGTGCTGTCGCGGATAGACACTTCTGTAGTCTATAATTTACGAATACCCTCCGCACGCTTCTGTGCAACATTGTACAACCCATAAAGATTTACCACCAGGCTATGGACTCAATCATATCTATTGTTATTCACACGAACATTTTCCGGCTTTTTTTACGCTGTTATGGATAATACGGACATACGACCCATCTGATACCTTGAAAGTCTACAAACTATATCATTAGGGCCACATATCGAACCTGTTTCAAACTGCGATATGCCGCGCCTGCGTCATTTTCAGGCCAATCGCGAACAGGTAAAGAAGAGGGGAAGGTTTAAGTGTTTTACTCGACTCTATCCTAAAGTACTCCAGACAACCACAATCGACTCAAAAAGCACTCCGACATAGTAATAGGGGAACAAAGAGGGATTCACTGCTCGGGGAGGAACCATGACGGGACGTAACGAAGGTGGCCAGGCATCGGGAGAAGTGCTGGCCCTCTTCGACCGAAACGATATAGATATTGACCCCGAAGTGGGAGAGGGTATTTTCCTGTGACAGCAACCAATTGAAACCGAACAGGGATTTCGGACGTATTCAAATAACTAGTCTGCCTTTGTCTACGGAAACTCCCTATCGGCACTGTCCCCACGCTTTTCGCAACAGCTCAGCTGCCTGGCTTCCTGTTTCAATTTGAAAAGTCCTACATAGTCAGCCGCACATTCGGTGCACTCAAAAAGGCACCTTTTTCATTAGCTAACCTCTACATATACTCGGTTTTACTTTTTGCACTAAGAGTGCTGAACACATGAGGTCAGACAAAAAACTATCTCTACCCTCCCGAAATGCGCAAAGTCACTGTGTCCTTTGATGGTCCCTGTGAAATCTTCTAAATCTTCTAGACCTTCTAAACTGTAGTCAGTTTGATCTAAGGTATTTTATCATCCTCTCTTGGTGCAGCGAGTGACTAACATTAGCCTCTTGGATCCTAATAGAAATCGACAAAGGTGTATCGGCCTGACATCTATATGGAAGGCTAGTTGAAAGAAGTACAATACAGCTGAGCTGCAGAAACCACCTGTAGCTGTTATTATCGCCACATTTTGTTTTCGAATACTTATTTGCTTGTTTGAATAGTGAATCGTCCTGGGAGCCGTGTTGATGAGTACAGCACTAAAGCAGCCAATTCTTCTTTTAATGGAACGTACTGAAATTGGAAATGTAGTTTTCTCCGTTAAAGAGAGGCAAGGTTTTGGAAACGCAATTTGGTCTTCATATAGAAAGATCGAGAAGGGACGTCTGGCCAGCATACTACTAATCTGTCTTTCCAAGATAATAGTATTCCCCCTAATACAAACAGGGGGGAAATGGGATGCTTTACTGATTAGAGATGTGGGACGGATATTTCCAGAGACGAGTTTGGGCATTTCTGTGTATTGGAGGGTTTGAAAAGGAGACAAAGTCAGGCAGAACTATGTCACAAGGTTGTTGTACGACGACCCATAAGACAGGCTGCGTTAAACGAAACCGTCGCCGCAGCATGTATTTGTACGAGAACGGATCGCACCCGCCCGAAGGTCTCCATAGCTAGGGGTGCCATGGCAGCCCTGACGTGCCAGGCCACGTCTGCCGGCACCCCGAATGCGTCAGGATGCCACCCTCCAACAGTGGATATTGGAACTGGCACTAAAAAAGGCCACCATCAAAATATATGAACTGGTATCTGGTGTATAAAGCTTTCAAAACAAGGTATATCATCGTTTCAGAATGTTTATGAGGGCGTTTGGATTCTTGATGAAAATGCAAATTTGTAAAATCCATTCCACACTTAAATCTACCACATGTGCGACGTCTGTTCAGCACGTTAATCTTAGATGCCGCTGTAGTTTATTTTTGCAGTGTCTAATATTGTATCAACGGCATATAAACCAGAAACTTTCTTTGGACGAACTGCTTGTTCACATAAAGCTGGTAGGCAACTTTTTATCTCAAAGTGAGCAGTACGTATGACCTCCTCAGTGAGGTAATATAAGTGGAAAGGTTTTGGTGTTTTTACTCTTGGACGATATATTCGATCTCGATAATTTAAGTTTGTCCGGTTTGCCAGGGAGCAGATGACACTGCCGTCCCTAGGAACACTGGCTGCATATTGTTCATTGAATAACACACTTAATCTTTGGGTAGGAACAAAGGCTCTCGTTAGATTCGCCTGGAAGAAGGGGGGGGGAAATGAACCAGTAGTATCAGGTCCGCAGCAGGTGACTTATTCTCAAATGAAAACGCCTTTTCGGGGCTTTTATTGACACAGCATGCTCAGTTGCTCACATGAAGATTCTGTAAGTTTCTAACCCTTTACCCAATTCGATGACTGTACAAACTTGTTAGGCTTTAATACTGTAAATAAAGCGGAGACAATTCCCTCTTGCTTTCATTGGCTTCCTTTTTGCACATAGAAGAACTATCATTACAGTGGAATCGTCAGTGAGTGATGTGGCGTTTGGCGCGTGTGATGCTTTTTTGAATTCAACTAATCTGTACCACTAGAGTGAAACCCTAGACGCAGTGGAAGCGCTTAGTGGTGATTCCGATTTTTTCCCACGTCACTTTTGGACAACTTTGTGTTCGGGTTCTTCTAAGATACACGTTTGAAATAGCGTATGCTGCGTAAAATGAAATAACAAAAGTTGCAAAATATGAAGCACGCGCGGTGGAAAATCAGAGGTGGACAGCATTTGTCTGAGAGTGAGTAGGGCGCTGGTGTGCTTCATGGGATTTAAAATTCATCTCAATTGCCTGAAATTTGTATTGCTTAATTTTAGTCTTACACACTTCGATGCGGATCAACCAGAAAACGCCCACTCATTTCGAGGGTGCGGTACCCGGCATTTGCCGTATTAGTGCTCTACGAAAATGTCAAACTAAAGTATAAACTTGTTCCTGTGGCAATTTTTTAATCTTGTTTGTACTTTTATTAGTGCTGTATGTATGTCAGTTGTCGACGCCATCGATATTATACAGCAATTTACGGAAAGTATCTTGCTGATAACTAATGAATCTGAAAGAATCCCTTTTTACAGCAATGTAATATTTCTGTTATCCAATAACCCCACTACTGTTCCAGCAATCGTCTCATTCAAACAGGAGCTGACTCAATCATTCGCTTGAAATTTCCCAGCCTTTTAGCTGAACTTTTTATTGCTGTGCATCCTATAGCTCTCTGTAGCGGCGCATTTGATAACCTGTTTACAGAACTGAAGCACTAACGTGTAAAGCAGCCCCACCTGAGATACCATACTGATATCATTTCTTTCCCCGATTGAATAAACCGCCATCCAAGAAGAAAAACCCGAAATCCAGGCAACAAGGGCATGGTAAGCTTGTGCCTTCAAAATTCATTTCAATCCCCTTCCTCAACCCACAGACAAAACAGATCGAGCTATGGCGGGCCATTTCCGTGTGATGGCCTGGTAAAGTATAGAGACAGCGCCTGCAATACCTCCCCTTTTGAGTAGACAACTATGTGATGCCAAAAGTCCTTCAATTCCTTTCGCCGGTTCACATAGAACGGCTTTCGTGTACTTGCTGTCCCCGCTGTCGATGCCTGTAAAAAAGGCAAACCGCAGTAAGTTGAAAGAATATAAATACATTTCCCACGACCGCACTTCCCAGTACAACCCACACATCAACCAGTTCCCGAATCGTTCGTCACAAAACCAGGATCTAAACAGAATCAACTCGGAATGATGACCAAGACATTCCTTTCCCTTTTCTGTCTACTCGGAATTTTCTCCGTGCTCGCACTAGCGACCGTTGCACTTGAGGCTGCAAATGAGGGCACCCTCCAGAGCATCGACAACGTCAACAGCCACGAACTAACGCTTGCGGAAGATGCAAGTGCCGGTGATACAGAGGGGCTGACTCTCGGCAACACTTTGATACGGGATGATGATGATGATCGGGATAGGGGAAGGGCATGCGCTAGGAGGGGGTGTATGTGTCGGAGGAGGAACGTGTGCGGGTGTAGGCCTGTCTGTAGGAGACGATGTGTGGCGCGGAGGTGCATGGATGATGATGATGATGATGATGATGATGATGATTGTAGGTGTTTGAGGTTCTCCAGGGTTTGCGCGAATACTTGCGGTTGTGTTATGAGGTGCGTTTGTAACTGCCCCAAGGTTAAGGCAAAGGCGAAAAAGTCGATAAAGTTAAAGTTGAGGAAGACGGCAAAGTCGAAGAAGACGACGAAATCGAAAAAGTCGGTGAAGAGGCGCCGGGGCGATATGGATGATGACGATGACGATGATCGACGTTAGATCATTTGTTTAAGGCGTTGAGAAGCATTCCTGCTTTCGGAATAATGTGGTGGCAGTAGAATTGGAGTAATCGATAAGCGATGAGATATGATTCAAGACGCTTTTACATGCTAATGCCTTTGATGTCTTTATTGGCGTGAAGCAGAGTAGCGAATGATAATTCGAATGATAAATTATTGCGTTTTCCTCGTTTGTTGACTTACGGTACCGTGCTGTACTGTACAGTACAGTACAGTACAGTAGAGTGCCGATTGCCTACATATTAGTCATCGTGTGAGAGGATGATTTCGTCTCTGTGTGCGACTGTCGGTGTCAACATTATCAATTAGGTAAAGCTTCCTCAATGAGAAATCCTCGTGCAGCACACTGAGCCATACTGTACAGTACTGTACTGCTAATCGCGATGCACAAGCATTTGAAATGGGTTTCCCCAATCACTGCCAACATAATTCCCAGACATGCAACAGATCAAGCCCTCTACCACTCCCAACCCCGCAATCTCCACATAACCCGTCCCCTTTACCCCCTACCTCTATCTTTTCCTACTCGCTCCTGCTAACCTTCCCCAATAACCTGCTTTCCCCCCAAACACAACCACTCACTATCCAGCAAACAGTACTTTTGCATTCGAGCGAACAGTTATATCTCGAGTTTAAACTGTCTTGTGTTTTGTAGGACAGCACATTGCCAGCGTGCATTCCTTGTTTTTTCGATGGCCCATAATTTCGTAATAAATTAAAATAATAATGTAATCAAGTTGTACTGTACTCGCAACTGAACAGTCGAAAGAAGTTTAATGCGTTCAGTATCAACAGAAGAAGAAAAAAAAGTGGTTACCCTACTAACAAGAGTATTCTCCTCCAACGACACGCGGCGTTGATGGTCACTTCTAACGCAGCCTGCTTGTCAACCGGTCTACCAGCTACTTTCTAGCTGGTACACACGCTCAAGCACTTGCAATGTAGGTCCCGCCAATGGTTTGATTACAAATACAGAGGACTCTCAACCGTTCCATTACTCGCAGTAAACTAAACCAATTTCCCCCCTAACAAGAGTGTTCGTCTGCGATTGCTCTTATCAGGAAAATAAGTATACCAACCCGTTGAAGTAAACGAAGAAACTTTACTTCAATGAGTATCTATCGTGTACACTGCAGGTCTGACTATACGGCTAAGAGCTAACCGGATGTTCCACGTCAGGCACGTGCAGTGGGGCTTGCGATAGAATCGCCACTGCGACAGAAGACCACAGTGTGCAACTTATGCGCTGATAAATACGTCTGCGGATCACTCCTGTGGTTGTGTGAAACTTCTGTGCGATGCGCGGGATGAAGTCTTCTAGGAACAGAATAGGGGCGGGGATGGGGCACCCAAGGAATAGAAAGCCAGGGGCTGATAAGGAAGTCCGAGATCATGATGAAAATATGCACATACGTAAAGAGGTGGTGGGGGATTGCCCCATAGATTACATACTTCATATCTTTTCTGCTGCGGACACTGTCGGAACTGCACTGTACTATACAGTGGTTGATTCGACAACTGTAACAACAACAGCCTGATTCATCTGAGTACCGTAAATGGATCGATTAGTGCTCAGATTCCTGCGTGCAGGATACAAATATACTGTAGAATTGGCAAGTATAGCTAGAATCAGCACGAATGCTGGGCTCTCGAGTAAACCTTTTCCTCTCCGCCGTTTCAATTCGGTGGCGTTCCTAGCCCCGTCTTAAGTACTAACAAAATTTCACACTATAACATTTGCAAAAATAAAATAGACCGCGACCGGTCGATGCAAACACTTTCGTTCTAGACTTTCCTATCCCACAAACGCTTGTTCGGAAACACACATTCTTAGCATTACTAGTCAACGGTTGCTTGTGCGGAAACATAAATTCACAGCATAATATCCGTACGGTCGCATGTCGGTAAACAAAACTCACGACATAATTAACCCAAGTTCACGAACAGGAAATGAACTTTGCACAGCGGCATACATTCAATGTATAGCACAAATATAAGAAATCCACACAAACACGAAACTGTCGGAATGACTCAGGTCTGAGTCATCCAAAATCTAATTACCGAGAACGGGAAGCCGGAACCTCAATGGTATATGCATATGTGCATGTATTCTCTGTTTTATTTCACCGTTCGGAATTACAATGGGGCAACAAAACACCGGTAAGGGCCAGTCTATTCGTATTTTGTTGTCGTCTCACTTATCCGAACGGTCTAGTGTCGCTCTCACTGCGTCAGCAGTAATTAATCCGTACGGGTAAGAATCATTGTAGTGGCTCCCTTAGACTTTTGTTCAAGTCGTTACCGATCGGTTAGTATTTAGTTTGACTCAGTAGGTCAACTTGTACCCGACTCGGGTACCGAAGCGGTAAATCAATTCATTCTATTCAACAGGTTATGGGCCCAGGTTCTACTGTCTAGCCCTGCATTTCGTATCTTAACACCGCTTAGTTGTCCGTTTCGGTCGTCGTACAGTATGTCAGATCAAGAGAAGCTCCGTATTCGTCCTCTTGACGAAAAGTCCGATTACGGTTTGTGGAGAATCCGTGTGGAGGCCACGTGCTCGGCCAAGGATCTCGATGAGGTACTGTCTACCTCTACCGTATCGGGAAATACAGACGCTCAAGCAAAGTTCGCTGAGCGTCAGCGTCAGGCCAGCAACATTGTTGTTGGCGCCCTCAGTGATCACACCCTGCGTGTCGTCCGTACCGTGATAGGGAAACCTAAGGAGATGCTGGAGAAGCTTGATGCCCGTTATCGGTCTACGTCAACTGCCTCCAAGATTACCAAGATCTCCGAGTTGGTTTCCGTTCGGTACAAGAGTCTGAAGTCAGACATGGCCAAGCACATCGACAAGATGGCTAGCATCGTCGAGGAGCTCCGCAACATGGATGCCAAGCTCGACGACACTCTCACCGTCGGTATTCTCGTGGCCTCTGTAGGGGTCCCTGAGCTTGCACCCGTCACGGCCGCTATCAAGACGTTAGCCGAGAAGGACATAACGTGGGAGTCCGTTGCGGGAAGGCTCATCGAGGAGTGGAAAGCTCTCAAGTCCGATTCGGAGAAAGGCCAAACGGCAAAGGTAGCCAAGTTGAAGTGCACCTTTTGCAACCGTCCGGGACACAAGAGAGCGGATTGTTGGGACAACCCACACAACCCAAACAACCGACTCGGCCGCCGCAAAGGTGGCAAGAAGCCGTCTAAAGAAGACGAAAGCTCCGCCTCAGAGGATGAATCCGTCGAGGACAAGAAACCGAAACGGAGCAGTAGGACCAAGAAGGAGTCTAAGCAGCGCTCTGCTATGGCCAAACCGAAACGGAGGACTGACCAGATGATGTTGGACTCCGGAACGACGTCGCACATGACACCGTTTGCGGACAGTGTGGAAAACGAACGGATTGCGACGTCTCCATCGCACTGGCAGATGATTCGACTGTAATTGCAGATGAGAAAGGAGTCCGTCCGGTAACTTGGTACAGTGAAGAAGGTCCCGTTCGGGTGTCACTGTCGGATACGTTGGTCGTACGGACACTGCAATGAGTCTGCTATCCGTCCCGGCCCTCGTTAAGAAGGGAATCAACGTGTTGCTCATGCCAGGGATGGCGTTGTTGATTGACAACGAGGACGATAACTCCGTTATCGGGTATGCAAAGCAAGGTCGAGATGGCTTGTTCTACATCTCTGACCGTCAGGAATCCGTTCCGGTTGACCTTACAGCACTGGATCAGGATCAAGTCCGCGCGTCAATGGCTATTGCCAGGGAGTACAGTGCCCAATCAAACCGTGCGGAAGTAGAAGTTTCGGAGAAAGAACCGTCCGAAGAAGGGGACAGTACTCCCGAACTTTTGTCGGATGACGAAAGTGAGTGCACCGACACGGAAAGTGAAGGGGAATTTGAATCCCCTGATGAGACCGATCGGGAAGTCGTTCAAGAAGAACCTGTAATCCCCGTCCAGCAGTCGAGTACAGGACCGTCCGGAGAAAAGAATACGACAAAGACCAATTCGGCAAAGGCGTGGCACCTCCGTTTAGGCCACGCCCTCACTCTGCCGCAGATCAGGCGGCACATCAGAGACGAATTCTTCCCAAGTTGGTCCCCACACCGAAAGGCTGTGTGGTATGCACCAAGTCGAATTTCCGTAAACGGTATCAAGGAAGTCTGACCAACGCAAGAGCGCTTGATGATTTACACGCTGACACTAAGGGGAAAATCCGAACGGCGTCTGAGGAAGGACATAAGTACTTTGTCACCATCGTGGACGAGTACTCCAGGTACGTCCACACTGTGCCCGTCCGGAAGAAAGGTGAAGCGTCAGATGCCGTGCTCTCGTTCGTCAAGAAATTCGAGAAGCAATCGGGCACAGTTGTCCGGTCCTTGCACACCGATGGCGGAAAGGAGTTTCAAAGGGCACAGGCCGTTCTTCGGGCGGATGGGGTTGAAGTCAGTACGACTACAAGCTATACCCCAGCATCAAATGGGCTGTCCGAACGGTATCATGGAATTGTCATGTCAATGACCCGTGCTGCACTGTTGCAAGCAAATCTACCGAGCGGGTATTGGCATTATGCCCTCAGGCATGTGACCGCGTGCAAGAACATGGTTCTGCACTCCAAGACAGGGAAAGTTCCCTTTGACTCCGTGTACGGGTATCAGTCAACCGAGCTACAGTACATCAAGCCGTTCGGTTGTCGAATGCTCTATCACCCCGTCGCGGAAAGGCTACCGACCTTCAGTCAAAGGTTAGAGGAAGGCCTGTGTGTGGGATATGACGGTGGAGGTGTCTACCTCGTGTTGACCGCATCAGGAATTGTCAGGACAAAACATGTCTGTGCGTATGAGGATGAGTTCCCTGGCTTACAGTTGCTCCGTAGCGGGGAAGTCCAACTGTCGTCTGACGAAGGAGAAGACCACTCTGACTCAGATTATGTCGACATCCCGCTGTCCGGATCGGAAACTACAGTAACTGACCCAAGTGGGTCAGGGGGCGATGGTGGCAAAAACGACGGGGACGAAGATTGTTCCTCATCGTCATCCTCCTCCTCTAGTGCGGGACCTGGCCATCCGATCACGGAAGACATGCTCACCCACATCCCTGATGAGGGAGAAGAGGAACCCGAACCGGAAACAATAAGTTCGAATCGTCCCGGTTTGCGTCCTGTCCGATCGGTGAGGTACAGTCATAAGGCCATGCCGAAGTTCGTCTCAACCTCGGACGACCCCAAATTGTCCGAGGCACTCAAGTCATCCGAGCGGAAGCAGTGGATTGAGGCAATCAACGAGGAGTACAGCACCCTCCGTGATGCCGGAACATGGGACGAGAAGTCCGTCCCCCCACCAGGAGTTAAGATTCTTCCGTCCGGAGTCATCCTCAAGTTGAAGAGAGATGAAAAAGGGTATCCGAAACGGTTTAAAGGCCGATTAGTGGCCAGGGGAAACTTCCAAGATGAGGCAGACTTTCTGGAGTTCGAGCTGTATGCTCCTGTCGCCTGCATCGAGTCCGTTCGGATATTGTTGGCAGTGGCCGGAGCCAAGGGCTGGAAGACACAGCACCTTGATGTTAAGGGGGCGTTCCTGTACGCACCCCTGTCCGAATCGGAAGAAGTCTGGGTCAGGCTTCCCCACATCCCTGGGACATCGTTCAACTCCGTTCGGAAAATTGTCAGACTTCTGAAGTCCCTTTACGGTCTACGCCAAGCTCCTAAGCTGTGGTATAAGACCCTTGCTAAGGTATTACACCGACTTGGATTCAGAATGTCAAAGTCTAACGACTGTCTTTTTATTGGCGTTCGAGGTTCCGAAACGGTGTTCTTGTTGGTGTATGTGGACGACATTCTGATTACCGGGTTGGAAAGTACAGTATCTGATGTGAAGAAGGAGCTGTCGAAGCAATTCGTGACTTCCGAACTCGGAGAGTGTACGCAGTTCCTTGGTGTGCAAGTTCAACAAACTCCGGACGGTACTTTCTTGTCACAGCAACCGTACATCAGCAAGATCATTGAGGCCGCCGGAATGAAGGATGCAAATCCATCACCTTCCCCGCTACCGCTATCGCACCCTCTATACGAAGAGAGGAAGATATTGACCGCTACGGAGACAAGGGCAATGGAGAACGTACTGTATCGGAGAATCGTAGGTTTGCTACTTTTTCTGGCTACCCGAACCCGACCGGACATTGATACAGCTGTATCAATGTTGGGTAAGTTTCAGTCCGCACCGGAAGTCAAGCACTGGAAGATGCGAAGCATGTAGTCCGCTACCTTATCGGTACGCAGGACATTGGTATCTTTCTACCGAACGGTGATGGACAGGTCAAGCTGAAGGCTTGGAGTGACGCGGACTGGGCCCGCGATCACTCTCATCGTCGCTCCCGATCTGGTTATTTGTTGACCGTCAACGGTGGTCCTGTTGTGTGGAGTTCTAGGTTGCAGTCTGCAACTACACTGTCTACTTCCGAAGCGGAGTTTTACGCCCTCAGCACCTGTGTGCGTGAAGTAGTCTGGGTCCGGTCGGTTCTTAAGGAAATGAATTGTCCGCAACGGAGAGCTACTGTGCTTTTCCAGGACAACCTGGGTGCTATCCGATGGACGGAAGATGTACAGGGACTCCGTAAGGTCAAGCACATTGGTATCCGGTATCACTATGTCAAGGATGCTGTATCTCACCGAACGGTTACAGTACACTACACTCCGTCGACAGAAAACAGAGCAGACATTCTGACCAAGATCATCATTGGAGATGCACTGCTTCAACACCGAGAACGGCTTGGTTGCATATCGGAATCCGCCTTGCCCGGCCCTCGAGGGGGCGTGTCGGAATGACTCAGGTCTGAGTCATCCAAAATCTAATTACCGAGAACGGGAAGCCGGAACCTCAATGGTATATGCATATGTGCATGTATTCTCTGTTTTATTTCACCGTTTCGGAATTACAATGGGGCAACAAAACACCGGTAAGGGCCAGTCTATTCGTATTTTGTTGTCGTCTCACTTATCCGAACGGTCTAGTGTCGCTCTCACTGCGTCAGCAGTAATTAATCCGTACGGGTAAGAATCATTGTAGTGGCTCCCTTAGACTTTTGTTCAAGTCGTTACCGATCGGTTAGTATTTATTTTGACTCAGTAGGTCAACTTGTACCCGACTCGGGTACCGAAGCGGTAAATCAATTCATTCTATTCAACAGAAACAAATGAGCATTACATTGACATGGTTTTCCGCGTCGTTTCTCACGATCATGGTGAGGTGGCAACCTCTGAAATTCGCAAGCTTGGCGTTCTTCACTGCAATGCACTCCAAAGCTGCTGGCTCATCGACACTTGCATTCTGTAAAGACCATAGGACTGCAACCTTGCCTTCGACTTTGAATTACAAGGTAGTGTAAGTTATATAAAAATACAGTACTACAAAGCTAACCGGTTGAGTCATATCCAGGTCATTTTAATAGTAGAAATTGGCACCAAATAACCTCCCGATCCCATAATTAAAAGTGAGCTTGATCCCACTATAAAGTGGGCGCACCGTCGGCCACAAATTACACTTCGGACGTCACATAGCGCGTTATCGTTGTGAAACTGAACACAGGGATGCCCAAAGGATTGAAAACACATTTCCAGAGCAGCTATGACGTGGAATAAGGGCTTGAAGTGATTGAAAACAACATATGAACACAGCTGTGAAGGCGATGAAATGTTGATCCTACGTGAAGTATGATCTTGAGGCGGAGCGGGTGAAAATAGGGGGCTCAAGACTAGCGTAAAGAAGTTCCATGTCCTGTTTCGTATCGATGTGTTTAAGGAGCACCACTAGCAAGTTCATTTCGAGAATTGTAAGAAGAATTCGGCCTGTTTGAGGGAAGATAAGGCTAAATAATTCGAATTTGCCGTCAACCATGCGAGCATATTGTTCGCCCCCTTGGAGAGCGAAGTATCCCTCACGCTAATGTTCAGTAGACCTCATTATGGGGGACATTTTTTAGTCCGAGTTATGAATCGAAAAAGGAAGCGCATGAGAAGTTCATTGCTGTGTTCGACACATTTGACGATGCTGCCCTTGTGCACGATGGCTGTAATTTTGCTGTTAGGGAGCAAGATCTTACCCTTGAGACGTAAAGAGTCAAGATCAAGTCTGTTCGCAGGTTCAAGATGGCTTTCTGATTCATTGCGAAGGGTAAATCGTTTCGTGGAGCTTTCGGATTTTTGTACGTGGCCATTTAGAGCAACCTACTTGTACGGCTGCAGTGAAGTTCTTCATGTCACGTATACTCGTGTCATATGCAAGCTGTTAAGCCATATTAGATATTCTTGGGGACTTCTGGGGCTCCCCTATTGGCAAAGACGTTGGAAACGCTCAAGGTATGTCGTGTTTTGATATGAGAATTCGACTTTGTACAAAGCATGGGAGGTTATCAAATGTTCAACGTCGTCGCGATTCCACTGCTCGTCAAGAAGAGTGCAGAAACCCAGTTCAACCTGGGTCTAGTTTTGTCCAAATCGTATGCCAGTAGTATCCAAAAAAAAGTTTCATCCGACAAATATACCAGTTTTATCGAAAAATTAAACTAGTTTTATCCAATATGAAATAGAAAACTTTTTCCTGAATATAAACTACTCAATTGTTCTTATCTGCTTTCAAGTTCTGGACGTGATTGACCCAGCGCCCCCTCTAAGCCTTATTCTAACGGTACGGATGGAGAGCGTACGATGAAGGCCCAATTCTCCAGTGTTCAAACACGGATTGAACAGGCGACAAAAACTCCTTGTCTTGCGCATCTGGTGTCGATTACATTAAGCCGACTCGTTGCGCAGCGAGATTATGAGACTCTGTGCGACGATTCATTTAAGAAAAACTTGATCGCTTTGATTTAATACCTTCGCCGCCATTGAAACCTGCACACTGAAATGAAAAATAAGTGCTTAGAGTTCTGGAGCACTCGCTGGCTTTCGATTAACCGCTTTAAATCGTGGTTGAAGAAGCATCATGTCAGGACTAGTGTGTAATTGGACGGTTGGATCGTGGTGCTTTGTATCGACAGCATTGCAATCCTTCTTTTTTCTACTGTCTCGGAACTGTAAGGACTCTGCACCTCGCTTTCTCAGAAGAAAGCTGACCTCAAGCAGCTCCGCGCCTCTCTGTGGGAAATGAGTTAGGTCTAGGGTCTATTGCCGACCGAGTAGCTTTGGACACTAGACTCTCACATGGACACCACTTCTGGAAGAATGAGGTAGCATTAAATGATGTTACCATATTTATTAGGGATAAAAGGACGTTTTTTAATTGATATTTTGGCAACTATACCGTCCGAAAAGGCAGCTTCTATCTTGCAAAGTGTTGACCATCTCTTCGCTAGTTTTGTAAGAAGTGATTCTGGTTGTCTTCGCCATGAAGGACTCTAGAAATCAGGGCTTCATGGATGCGTGGCCTCCTGTACTGCCACTTAGCCTTTCCATGATGCGCACTAGTGAGGTGTGCGAGATGATTCAAACACATTTCGCGGAACTCGCTAGTTGGACAAAAAATCATACCTACAAGATTGAACAACACCAATATGATCTTCTAAAAGCGGTGAGCACTGAAAAGAGGTTCAAAGCTGCGCTAGGAATGTTTTTTGAATCAAAAAAACTTTATGGATGGCTAGGCGCCGTGTTATGGTCGTTTCAATAAGCTACTGCTATTAAATGGGCGCCTCGCGTCCATATTTTCCAACACTGCCACTGTAGACTCGGAGATCCTAATCATTGGAACTGAAAGAAAAGTTTACTGACAGTCTTTGATCGATTGTTCGCTGGATAATATTGTACGTGCCAAACAAGTCGGAGCAATGCGCTTATTTTCCTCCGAGTAGGTGTCGTTCTACAGATAATTCACCACCAATTTGCTATTCTCATTCAGTCTCATTACCAAAAGTGAGTTTGATCCCACTATTAGTTTAATAGTAGTAATGGTCGGATTTCGCACCATTAAAGTGGCCCAGTCATAACCGCAGTATGCCCTAGAACACGGAGAACGATAGTCTCGGCCGAAGAGTAACATATAACAGCGCTTAGGCGCTAGTAAACGCGTCGGCGGAATATTTTGTCGGGCGTGTGGTAGCGGTGAGGGAGCGGGAGTTTTAGTCTTCATTGAGGCGAATAGTGGCACGAAATGGTGCGCCGAGCGAGTCAAAGGCGACCAATTGGAATCGGAAGCCGAGAGCTACGGGACCAGGTCGAGGGGCGCGCAAAGAGAAATCTAAAGTTCAAAGTCCAAGATCTTCAAGCGATGGGCCGCGTCCACAGTATCACTGGTGGCATAAGCGGCGTTAATGAGGACAAGAGGCTTGAAAGGAAACATGAAGCTGATGTACCATGCAGCAGGAAATTATTGCGGACCGAATTGTGGGGCAAGGGGTAGACGGGAAAATAGGTTCACCGTACTTCGCTCTCGGGCACGGGAAGGGAATACTTGAACCGCCAGTGAAGCCTATTCGCGCACAAAAGTTGAGAGTTAATTGCGTTACGGAGGAGGTGGTCACTTTGTAGGCGACCCAATCCGTGCGAGCTGTGCTCGGCTGCGTGGCATCTGATAGGGGTAAATCTTCGGGAGAAGAGATGCTCAGAAACGATTACCCCAGAAAGGAGGTGTTGCAAACGACAAAAGTGCTGCCATGGTATAGTTGAGCGAACAGAAAGAAGTCCGTAAGGACGACAGTTGAGAGGGCTACACGCGACTATAGAACGGGCAGGATCTACTACTGTTGCTTTGTGACCAGCGTAGGAAAAGTTTTTCTTGGGTCTGAAGTTGATTCTCAACTTCCGAACTACTTCAGACTTTATTTGAAGTTGTCTGCCAACTTTTTTGACCTCCAGAAGAGGAAGCAGTTCACTGAGCTTACATAGAATTTTTGGCTAACTCTTAAGTCTCAAGAAAACGTGCTAAGAACCACAAAATGCTTCAAATGGAATCTTGTGAACGAGAAAGACTAACAGCAGATACTATCAGGATTAATATCTAGATTTACTCCTCACGATCTTAGTCCTCGAGAGCAGAGCAAAAAAAATGCTTCCAAAATATCCATACCTCCAATGCAGTCCCTGCAAATCCCATGGAACGGCCTGGAATGATTGACAGCCCCCTTGGACATATTTATGTCCTCCAATTTCTCCTCAAAACCTTCAACCTGTCAAAGGAGTCAAAAATAACGATTACTCCCTCACTCTTTCCTACGTCCTCCACAGCAGCTCCCCCGCTTTTGTACATTAGTGGTTCCCAAGGGAGCAACCAGCCCTCCTCACCTTCCTATCCTTCCACCTCAGCCTCGGACTCCTCCTTTTTTACGTCCTCTTCTGCCTCCTCTTCCTCTACCTCCTCCGCCACCTCGAAGCAGTGCCGGGGGACCCACCACAGAATGCGTTCCCGGTCCGTTCTTCCAAAATGATCTTCATAGTCGGTTGGTCCATTGGCCATCGAGGCCAGAGCATTGAGGGGGTGGCGGACTTGGGATGATTTGGCGATGGTGAGGGACGGGCGGAAGTTGTTCATGTTGAGGGCAATAAACGGGTGAGCCGATGGGGCACTTGGTGGCGGGTTGTTTGCTTCAACGACGTCTATGTCGAACTTTAAATAGGGAGGCGTCTTCGAAAAGTCTCACAGCCTTGGACGAAATAAAAAATGTGAGGCAATGCCGTGGCTTTGAATTTGGATTCAATCCGGGCAATAAAAAAACCTGTTTGATAAAATATCGGAACTGAATTTGGAGGACGAAGCCGATAACGAGTCGAAAGATTACTTTTTAAAAAGAAGGACCAAAATCGGCAGAGATCAAATGGATATGGAGTTGTACAGTGAATTTGGATTCATAGTGGAAATTTTGTTTCACAATTCTTGTTCGTAAAAGAAAATAGGTAGGAAGATTTGTTTTTGAAAACCCACGGGGATGAAGAAAACAGAAGTTTGTGGAGAGGACCGCTCTCCTACAGAAAGGACCGTTTTTATAACAACAGAATTATCGGTGGATTTTTTCTGGCTCTTTCCTTTTGTCTCCCTTGTCCTCCCCACTCAATCTAGTACGCAAGAATAAAAAGTCTGCGTTTAACCCTCCGCGTCTACCGAAAAACTCCCCCACGTCACCAGGCGGTGACAAGTAGACCCTATCTTCTACGGAAGCAACCCCTATTATATTCAAGTTTGAAGGCGTCCGTGGGCAGGCGTAAAATGGGCACGCGGGTGAAGTTCTTGCGAGCACGGAGATAGCGAATGATTTTCCTGTACAGGGTCTACACTTTACCTTGCGCTTCAAGAACGATAAGCACTGCTCTTGGGTCCCGCGCCGGATCTTGCAGGCTTTCGCGACCGCTCTTTTCAACCATGTTTAAGACGTAGAGAATGGACGGTCTCAGAGAAAATAACAGCGTCTCGATATTGTGGACTGCACCACGGAGACCGCCCCCGCTATGGAGAAAGTGAGCTCGCCCACTGGTTTTGAAAAAGCAACCGAGTTCGGTTAGAGGGTTGTACACTCTGGTCTTAGACTATTCTAAGGAAAACTCTCTTTCTGTTGCCCTAAACGTCTTTGCGGCTCGGTTCCCTTTATACCAATACACCCGCCCTTCGACTGTATACTTCAATCCCTTCCAAGGCTTTCAACTGTCTACTCTACAACGGTTCATACAGTTTCCCTTTCTTTTATAACATTGGTTGCCGATTGCTGTATCTCTACAGCGGAGTTGCGACTCAGGGTAGGGAAGTTACCCTCTTAAGTGGTACTCGTTACACCTCTTTGTTGTTTATTGTTTAACTCGGAAGTGAGTTGCTCCCCTTCACAAGGAGGTGTCCGTGTGAGACACAAGTTTATCGTTCGTTGACCAAGTTCCAAGACTCCGTTGGAGAATATCGGACCAACTCAGGAGTTGCTCTCCGTAACCAGTGCAAGTCGGCCGTTCGTGGACAGCAATGGCCATCGGCCTTACAACCCGGCTAGAGTGTACCGTTCGCACTTGAGCAACCTTTGCCGTCTACCACGTCTCTACCCAACGTACACACCTTTGTATTTATTAGAGCTAATGGAGCTCGCAACGTTCCTTAAAGTAGAAAGGGGGAATCGAACTCCCCGTGTTCCGTCCTTTCACTGCCCGTTCATAAGGTTTCTTTAACCGTTTTCTGGGTTTAGGTTTCTTTCTTTGGACGTGAAGGATCATTGAACCACAAAACTTTAAATAGGGCGACGTCCTCGAAAAGTATCACGGCCTTGGACGAAATAAAAAATGCGATGCAATGCCGCAGCTTTGAATTTTCATGCAATCAGGGCAATAAGAAAAATATGCTTGACAAAATATCGGAACTGAATCTGGAGGACGAAGGGGATCACGATTCGACAGATTTCTTTTTTGAAAAAGGAGGACCAAAATACTCAGATATAAATGGAAATTCATTTGTACAGTGAATTTGGATTGTTAGGGGAAAAGTCGTTTCAAGATTTTGTTCTTAAACCAAAACAGGTGAGAAAAGTTGTTTTGAAAACCAGAGATCAAAGATGAAGAATACAGAAGTTTGTGGAGAGGTCCGCTTTCCTACGGAAAGGACTTTTTTTATAACAAAAAGCCCTTCCACTCAAGACGAACGTCTCGGTTCGTCATTCTTCTTCTTCTGTTTCAGGTAATTTTTTTTTGTCTTATTCTCACAATACAAGGCCTTTCAAATGGATAGGGATGTTGCTGATTGCCGACATGGTGCTCCAAAAAGTACGTTCGTGTCACTGGAGTTTGACTTTGTACCATGGATTCATATGTAGCTTTGATAACCTTAAGCTGAGGCTGAATACGTTCTTCTCCCGAAATTCTGCCGGATCTCCCAGAGTGAAAAAATACATATGATAATCGAGCTCGTCTGGAATATGCCTGAGAAATGGGTGCCTATAACAAAAAAGACACGTAGCAACAAGAATGAGTCCTCGTATGAAAAGTGCGGTCCGTATAGCGCTCGAAAACACAAACAGATACTTACCATGAAATAGACAATAACTGGTGCATCATTTTAGTCCTCGGAAATATTGCGCAGCCAAAAGGATATCCCATAGCTACCGACCGCATTCTGGGCATGATTATGAAGAACATGTATTGATGAAGATGCGGCTTAATTCCTCGATGGACTTTCGCTCCCATTCCTTTGTGTGCTGAGTCCAGCAGAAGGACCTCTGGAGGGACGTCCAGAGCTTCTTCTTGACGAGCTGCGCCCTTCGGAAGGTCCTCCTCGGGTCATCATCACCGCCTCAGGCGGATCATTTTCACCACTTACATTGTTGTTAGGCTCTTGATAAGGTTTCCATAGCGGGTATGGTACTAATCGATATTCCGGATCCGGAAATAAGCTGAACTCTCTAATTTGCACATCTTGATTGTTCTCGAGAAATAAGAAAATCGGGCGGACAATATTCAGATAGGTTTGCGATAAGTCTCCAGAAGCTACTTTCCCATACCTTCCCATAGAGGAATGATATATTACCTACACAAACTTTGGACCTGCTTCCATGAAACTTACGTTTTGGAACGAAAATAGAACTCTTAGTAATTGCTGGAAATCTTCTTCGGGTAGCAATGGGCCGTTTACTGTATGAAAACAAAGACATACATTAATGTAGAAATGGATGATTACGTAAGTTCGTAATAGTCCCGCGCAATCGAGATGATCAATTCCTAGACTCTCTTTCTTCCCATAGGAATCATTATATAGTTATAGATGATTATGCTTCGTGGTTGCACATATTCTTGTGTGGGAAGGAATTTTTCATGCCTTTGGTGGTAAGGGACAAGACGACGTGCGTGGATGGCCCTTATTGATCTCTTCCCTGAGCTTGAACAGAGCTTGCAATGCCGGTGTCGTTCCTCCGTGACGATGTCAGGGTTGTATTACTTTGTTTGGAAGGCCGGCCACTTCACAGCCTCCTGCATGGCTTTTCCGTATATAAAAAGTACTCTAGAGCCCACTGAAAAGGTTTAGACTGGAGTCTCGGCACCCTCCTTTATTTTCAGTATCAACGCGAGGCCTGATTTCCAACCTACTGTGGCCATTAGTTCTATTTTTCTACTCTTTTCATCGATACTATTTGTTTCCATGTCTCTCTTTAGCATTTTCGGAGCCCTTCCGTACATTGGCTCAAATGGTGAGAAACTGATTTTTCCTCTTCTTCGGAGATAACTGTATAAATCTTTTGGTAAGGCATCTTCCATTGGATTTCATTCTCCGACATAGAGTTTGATATTGCTCGTTTGATGGTTCCAACCACCCTCTCCGCTTTACCGTTTGACATAGGAGCGTATGCGAGAACTCTCTTCAGCTGAATCCCTTTTTGTCTCAAAAAATAAGCAGTGACGATCCAGTGAAGCAAAGGGAGTTATCTGAGATGACCCTTTTTGGAAGACCAAACAGTTTAATTATTACTTCTTCAATGAATCACAGGACCACCTCAGCATTGGCCTCCTCAACTGCCACTGCTAATGGCCATCCTGTAGCATGTTCCATCCCTATAAGGAGATATTTTTACAGGACGAGGTTTCCTTGAATGGACCGGCAAAGTCGACTGAGAATTTTTCAAAAAGACCGGAAACCGGAAAGGTTAGAGCTGTGTTTTATTTTCGGGTCGAAGCGAATTTTTGACAGTTATCTCAGCTTTTCACGAAATTATAGACGTTCTAATGGATACTGGGCCACCAGAATCTTTCTGTAATTAATTGCTTGGTTGTTTCGAGATCCCACTGCCCTAACAAATCATGAAAAGTACTCAAAATCTTCATTATTTCTTTCAAAAGGACTTCTACAAGGCGAGAACCAGCTTCGGTGTTCCGGAAGAGTTTCCTATCCCATAGTTTAAAAGCCTTTTGGTTCCATCGTACCTAATTTCAGTTTTCAGGATCAACTTTTTTCATTCAATGTCTATCAAGGAATTTCATAGTCCCTTCGGATTAGTATTTGTACTCGCTACCATGTGGCACTTGCACCTCGGCAACTCCAACGATGTCCTCGGAATCTGTTTTACTTGGATTCATTGAATTCCTCAAACGGGATAGGTAACCAGCAGGCTGATTAATGCGTCCGGGTCTATAAACAATTTCAAACCGATATTCTACAAAAATGTCGAGCCATCGAGCCAAGCGGTGATGCACATTTTTCTTTTGGAATGCCGTCCTAAGTGCTTGGTGATCAGGTATCCAAAAACATTTTTGGAGTGATAAAAGGTAGATGCGAAACTTTTCAGTGCGAAGAAGACAGCTAGTGCTTCTTTCTCGCAGACTGATTATCTCTTTTCCGCATCATCCAGAGTACAAATTGCGAATTGAACAGAGGTTAGTCTTTCGTTTTCATCTTTTTGGGACAAAATGGCACCAGAGACCGTTCTGAGTCATTTGCTTCCACAACAAATGGTCTCTTGAAATCTCGATACATGAGCTCTGGGTGGACACATTGCTTATCTTTGAGCTCCTCAAATAAGTTTTGCATTTACTTGCTCCAGAAAATCTTTCCGTTCTTCGTAGTACTGGCATATAACGGTGCTGTTGCCATGGCGAAATCTTTGATAACTCCTCGGTAATATGTGGTAAGTCCCAACAAGCTTCGAACCTCCGTCTTTGAAGTGGGCCTGATGCCAAATTTACTTTTTTCCTGGATCAGTTTTAATTCCCTCTTGATCGACGATATGACTGAGTGGATAGAAGTTTTCGCAAAGATGCATTTGCTCAACTTAATTTTCATGCTATATGCCAATATCCTAACCACCACTGTCTTGACATGCGAGGTTTACTGATCCAGTTTTTTGAGAATATTACCACACCATCGATATAAACCCTCGCAAATGGAAGTCCTTTCAAAATATCGTTCATCATTTTTATGAATGTAGCTGGTGCATTCATGAGACCAAAAGTCACCACTTCGAATCTGAGGGTACCGTTTCTACTGTAAATGTAGTTTTTTCCTTCACTTTTCATCCATAAGAATCTACTAATAGCCATTGTAAAGGTTAATTGATGTGAAGTATCTCCTGTCCTTGAAGTCCTTGAGAATTAACTCCAAATTTTGGAATCGGAAATCGACCAGGTATCATTCTTTGGTTTAATTTTCATCGGTCGACGCAAAAGAGAAAATTTCCATCCTTCTATGGTGCTATTAAAACAATAAATGACCATGGAGACGAAACAGGCCGTATAATACCATTTCAGCATACTTGTAACATTTTCTGAGATAAACTGGTCATAGTTCTTCGGCTGGCATCTAGGTCTATGGTAAATTGTTTAATTATTGGTAAGCTCGAATGAATGGGTGACAGGTACACTTACTTGTCTTAGATCTGAAACGCTCCGTGCAACTACTTCAGAAGATGTTAATATGTCGGATATTTTCTTTGATGCAGAAGCGGGTAGATGCTGCACATTTTCTTCAATTCTACGTTCTTGGGGTCTTTCTCTTCTTAATATTTACCCTCCCTATTTTGAAGGACCTCTTCCCGTGTGCACATATCTTTATATATGGAATTCTACATATTCTTATTCTCTTTGAAAAAGTTGTCACTTTTCAAACTCTGAATTCTGTCCTTTTATTCGATATTATCGCAAAATTAAACACCTTTGGGGCTAGGCTTGGCCCTAGGATCCCAGTTTTCGTCTTTTTCAAGCCCGGAATCATAATAATCCCATGACATGCTATGTACTCCTCCAGTGTATCCTTTTCCGTTTCCGAAAGTGTTTGTTGGATCCGAATCTTCGCTTTCATAGCTGGAAGTGAAATATTCACTGTCTGCTTCTCTTTAATCTTCCGTATGTATGCTTTTGTAGAAGTCCAGGGGCATATTTACGGTTCTGTCATTAATAGGAACTGAAACGCTTTGCTTGCCCAAGTCAATGCATGTCCCCAGATTTTCCATGGTAGGACAACCAATGATTGCATCTAAGGGTAGATAAATCATGAAAAGAAAGTTAATATCAACTTTAGAGTCCCCTAAGAACACGGAATCTTTGTCAACCGTGTCCATACATTTTGATACGGTTGCATCCGCAACAGTTATTCTTGGCATAGTTGGAATAATTTGGAGACCTAGGTCTGTCACCAAACTTTCTGAAATGATATTTGGAACAGCGCCCGTATCGAAAAGTGCTTGGGTTTTCATGCCCAATACTTTCACTGTTACCAACTTAAGACGTCTTGGTGCTGTCGAGGCCGACTGAAGAAACAGTTTATTACCCTTAGCGGACTTATTAGGCCTTATATTTTTTGAGTTCTTTTCTCACATCCTATGTTTCGTCCTTCAAAAGCTGAACAAACGTTATTCCAGTTGGGGCCGATGCAAGCTCAGTTACCAAATGGTACTTCTTCAAATAATACGTCCTTCGGGATACTCTTGAATTTCTTATTCTTTTTAATTTTCTCGGCCGGAGTGATTTCCATTCCTAGACTCGTTTATCCGCCCTGATTCCCCTTCTTTTTTCCTTCTCCACTCAATAAATAACTACCCATTTCATAATTTACTGTTCCTTTCATCATCTTCGGTGTTGTTTACTCAATCTTGGCACCCTGGATTCCTGTGTCTATATAGAAACAGGAACTTCAAGGTTGTCGTTGGTGACCATACCTTTATCTCCGAAGGAGATATTTAGCACCTCTGACGCACTACTACATCTTTTTTGTCCAATGTTGCACGCTTGGTGTCTAAGGTTCTTTGGAATCGATTCCTCTCAATGTTCTAGCTTTTCGCGGATCCCGGCCCGCCCTACCAACCCGGATGGCAATTGAAACGTGCAGCTGTCCAATGAATCACGCCCTCTCTACATTACCAACTTCTCTTCGCCGTTGGCGAGCTGTGCAACTGCATCGAATGGTGCTTAGAGAGAAAGAGAAACCGCGAACACCCTGCGAGTCTTGGTGTGTGTTTGTTGGTTTTTACATTGTCTAACGGGATTAAGTACCTAGACGAGAACAACTGTGCACCGCGCATTGCACTACTGTACATTAACCCTCGCATATGTGAGGTATTTATTGAGGATTGGCGTAGGTATATTCGCTCTCTTGCAAATCTCCATATGAAGGTCATGATAGGGGTTGAACGAAAACTGGCGGTAAGTCCAGGTACGGAGCTGACGAACATCAAGATGTTAGTCTCGGTCGTGTAGAACTTAGATGTTAAACTAAGTAATTCGTGCTCGTTATCAATTTGTTCCGCTATTTGGGATAATTCAACCTGCATTTATACTACTCCCATCTGGTAGTTCAGATTCCTAACAATAAAGTACCTAACATTAATTAAGCGATGCATAGGTTGGTTGAATAGTGCTTGGCTAATTATTCAATGCATGTGCATACCATTGCAATGACCAACCTGTACAAAATAATAAAGTTTTATGTGTAACCTAAAACTCCAACATTTCTTCAAATAGGAGATGATTGTAGCCATTGAATTCCACGGCGAACCTCTTCTTCATCCTTATCACTCATCTTCTCCGGTGTGATTAGACCGGCAAAAGACTTGGTTTTGAGGGATTCTAGTTGGCGATAGATTCCCATTACTTCAGTTTTTCGTAGGAATAATTGCCCTGCAAATTTCCGTTGCTCCAGTGTAACCCTTATCCATAAGTATGGTCCACATATTTGGGTGGAGCCTGGCCCATTCTCCCTTGGTCATGAGATTCAATCTTTCCTTTCTCCTTTTTGAGTTCCAAAGAATGAGACTCGAGATTTTCACGCAAATTTTTTTAATCAGAAACAGACCCTGGATAGTGTAGACAGCAACCAATCGCGAGACCGCTGGGAAGCATATATGCTTCAATTTTATATCCCTAAAGTTTATGCTTCCCACTGAAATATTTATTACCTTCCTGTACGTTTCCTCTTGGCCGGTGTGACTGCGAAAAAATCACATCAGTTCCGTAACGACCGTATGGAAAGGACTGAAATTTCTTCTAATCTAAAATTAATTTTTACTTGTAAGCTGCATACTAAAGGCTCTAACTGAAGCTTCAGAAATAAAATCAGAATTTAATATAACAAACTTGTTCATAAATGATACAAACGAAGGCCCATTTTTCCAACATTCGAACTATCCAGTCCTATTGACAACCAGCCTTCAGGATTGCCAACATCATAAAAAGCGCATCCTTATCTGTGATATCGCTTTTTCTCCGCTTTCGAATATTATAGTTTAGTTCGATGAAGGCTCCAAAAAGATCCCATAGTTTCTGGAATTTTTCCATGCTGAAATTTGTAATGCTCAGAATAGCCCCAGCACCACCGGTCTCATTAAAATTGTCAAAAAATTGGCATGTAGAGCCCTTTTCTTCATCGCATTCGTAAGCTAGAATCACGCTGTAATTTTCTAGTTCGGAATCGCGCTCTGCTGCCGCATTCGCTAAAATTAAAAGCGCCTGAATTGCCTGGAATGTAGAAATTGGGCACTTCTCTCGATCAGAATCTGTCTCACTATCCGAGGTAGGTTTAAGAGCTGTTGGGGGAATTCTGCGAGCCGTAGGTTTTAGATGAATCTGAATCAGTGGTCACATGTTGATAATGGGGGATTTCAGGCGTTTTTGCTGAGTTTGCAGTAGTTTGGCAGAGAAAGGGTGTGCAAGGTGCAACTGGTGTCTGTTTGCAGGATAAGAGATGGCCCAAATATTTAAAGACTGATTAATACGATTGATCGCCTTATTCGATAAAAAGCGGTCTATTTTTGTTAGTACTATATTCCCGGAGCGGTATTTTGAATTTTGTGTGGTTGGTGGTCTTTACAGTAGAGCTGCATAAAATTTGTAATCTCCTTATATTTTATTGAAAATCATCAATGTTGCTATATTCAACCCTATTTCTACTGTAGAAAGTATTGAATCTTTCGCAATAACCCTCGATTTTCGTTGAGAGCCCTAGTGTGCAGTTTTTGAAGCTACCTCGATCTCGTATTTAGAATGTGGAATTTTCTTCTGGTCCCACCTTTGGATTCCTTAGGAGTTGTTGATGGTTCAGCCGTCGCTTAGATATGTTCTGTCTCCTACTGTAACCACATTACCTATATGGTTCAAATATTTGAACAAATTAGAAGAATATCCCCCGTGCGCCGTGTCTCGGACTACAAACGCACATCGAGGCCCCGTAATTTTCCCAGTGGCTCCGATATCACTGCCAAGTACCATATCCAAGACCAAATTGCCTTCACACGCTGGACGTTTATGTTGACCATTTACTCCGCATGCCTGCGCAGCTCCCATTGGAACATTCGCCACGACCGGCAAGATAATTTTTTTTTGTCTAGGAACTTGGCCAAAACCGCCCGCACTCCACCGCAGAGCTACGAGAGGGCTCCACCACGCGAGCCCTGATATCAGGACAATGGGAAGCCGCGCAGGGACTGACTTCTTCGACATCACCTTTGTCAATCTTCTCGCGCAACCGAACAGGAGAGTAAACACGTGTAACACGCTGACCTCCCTTAACACAGCCCGGGCTGCGAAGCACAGAAAGTATCAACCCTTCTCTGCTACATCCTCTCAAGGCATACTCGTCCCCGTGCGCATATCCACTCTCGGCGGTTGGCATACAGAGGCATATGCCGTCATAACCGTAGTGACAAGAAGCCTTGCGGTAAGTGCCATGGAATCTGTGACGTGAAGGTTCGCGAGATATTCATGCAAAGGCACGCTGCGACCACTGACACATCTGATGCGGCCTGCTTGCTAGCTGGACTCGAGCCAGCCTTCTATCGTGACTAATTGGTAGTCCAATAACTCTTTATTTCATGATGCTCGCACCCGCCGACGGGTTTTATATTGATTGTCTGCTGGGATATTCTGTCCTGGTTGTTTTGTTCGTGCAAGTCTGATTTGCGTTTCCTTGTTGTTTTCTTAGTTGTTCCGTCCGTCCGGGGTGAAAACAGTGAGTCAGACTTGCGTTACTAATCGTGTAGGGGTCTTCGTTAATTATGAGCATATTGTTTTCCATTGTGTGGTTGAGGGCTGGGGATAGGATGCGGATGTTGGAGCTCTGTCGTTCAGTGTTGACGAGGCATGGCGATTTGGTGAGGATGTCAGCTGTGTTGAGGCTTTTTGGAACATGATTGATGGAAATATTACCTTGGCGAACGTTTTGGGCTAGATGGTGGTGGAACAAATATCTATGAGCTTGCGCCGCTTGGTGGGAGATATGTGTTTGGCCAGCTGTATGATTTATATGTGGTCGATGACAATTTTTGAGTGGGAGGTGGTTCGGGTGCCGCATTCAGTAATTAGTCGTCTGATCCATCGCACTTGTTGGTTGCATTGGATGCGGCTAAGTATTCTGCCTCGCAGGTTGATTTTGTTACATTCGTTTTTTTGCGGCTAGACCATGCGATGAATGTGCCCCACGCAGTATGAATTATGCCGATTCGGGAGCGTCGGTCCCTGTCGTTGGCAAATTCTGCACCACTGTATTAGTGCGGGGGTGCGAAACTGTGGTGCTCGGATTGGGCATGGTGAAGAGGAGTCCATGTGTTGGTGTGCAGTGAAAATACTGCACGAGCCATTTGAGTAGTTGTTGATGGCGGATTGTGGGCTTGTTCATTTGTTCCGCCAATTTTTTCACGGTAAAAATGATATCGAGGCGTGCGCTGTCGGTAAGCTATCGAAAGTCCCTAATAACTGTTTAAAATTGCTTGACGGTGTGCTTCTGAAGGGGTGGGTATGTTTTTGCAGCTTTCCAATCGGTATTTTCAGGGGAAGGGATGTGACGCGGTTTGGACTGGTGAATTCCGGTTTTGTGAAGTAGATTTTGAATAAACTTTGGCTAGGAGACTTTATTTGGGCCGTCTGGGGTGCGTTTATGACAGATAAATGCTAGTAGTGTGTTGATTTTCGCCATGGCTACAGTGGGGGTTGTAATTTAGTACGTAACTTTGATTTCTTCCGCTCCAGAATCCTTTTTCCAGTATTTTTGATTTTCCTTGTCTGTAATCGGTTGCTATGGCATGGTGGCATGTAAACAGAACTGGTACATATTTGGTGGCTAGTGAATGTACTGACAGGAGGTTTTCTCCAAGGACTGGCTGACCAAGGCCGGTACAGTGAAGTTGCTATTGGGCGTCTGTATTTTTGCAATGCAAGAGTGGTTGCAGTGTGAGGATTCAAAGGTGGCGGTGATGGTGAGGATAGTCGCGGTGAGTTTCTGCATATCTGTGGTAGGTTTTCGGAGAAGAGTAGGGTGGGTTCGGGAGTCTAAGACAAACTTAATGTTATGCTCGTCTGCAGTGGAGTCCTCGTTCGTCACAGGGGAGTATATGAGGTGGCTGAGTTCTGCAGCGAGTTGAGGGTAGTTGATGCTGACTCCTTTTGCTGTAGCTTTGTGTTTTCTGTTGCGGGGATGGTTGGGGCCCCTGTACTTCTCATCTGAGTGGCGGGTGCAAGGCACACCTAAGTAGATATGGAATCGGCAGAGCTTGAATGTCGCTATTGAAGGACGGCGGTCTTGGCAGAATGCTCGGAGAAGTTCCTGCAGGGCGACGAAAGTGGTTCTGCGCTATCTGGCGAGAAAATTTCAGTTCCCTGCCATTTACTTCGTGAATTTGAGGCACTTTTTGTACTTATAAAAAATTCTTTTTGGTTTTTCGGTTTGTTAAACAGAATGTGAACTCCAATTTGCTCTGATTGGACTGTTTTTACCGAGGCTAGCGATCTCAAAGTCCACTGAAGTTGTGGGGTCTTCAATTTTTCGATACTTGGCGGTGAGCATGCAGGCTCGAACGGACTGATATTGACGATGGTATTGCGTGATGGGCATATCTGCAGTAAGGAAGATGTTGCCCACCAGAGACTTGAGGCACTCATGGCCCTCTGTTTTTGATTTGAGTCGAGGTGCTTTCAGACAGCCCTAACTATCTTGAACGGAGTGGGCTCTTCGTTGCGTGGCAATATGAGGGAGCAGATCTCTTTTGGAATAATATCGATGAGCACCCGAGTAGGATAACGCGTTTGTCTACGTGTACTACGAGTTGGACTGTATCTCCAGGTTGCGGCGGGCCTGAGGTGATGAAATCTCTTGCTTTGAGCATGTCAACCGCGGCCGCGGCGGAGATTAGCCAATATTCGGCATCGTCTTGTCTTAGTTCGGTGCTTTTGGGTATGATTTGGGGATACATGATTGTGTTTTGGCCTGTTTCTGTTTTTTAGTGATTTTCTGTATATGTAAGTTTTGCCAGGTGGAGGAGATCTTGAGAGATGTCGGTTTGCAGGGCGTAAGTTGCCCGTTTGATTGCTCGCAGGGAGCGCGGCGTAGGCGACGGCAGATCCAGTTGGGATACTTGTGCTACGTCGGCTAGATGCGGTTATGTTGTGGTGAGTTGGGTGTGATCTGAGTGGTTAGAGTGGTTTTTGCCCATAACCTGAGGAAGTCGTAGTCCGATAACTCTTTATTTCATGATGCTTGCGCCCGCCGACTAGCTTTTATGTTAATTGTCCACTGGGACATTCTGTCGTGTTTGTTCCGTCATAGCGACCGTGAACCGGATTAATCCAGCACAGTACCCCTACTATATAGTGCTACCCTCGTATATGGGGCTTTTACAGGCACTAATGGGAATCGGCACTATTCGGTAAAGCTCTCGAGAGCATCTCAGGAATCAGAACTTGACTCTTTTTCTTCGTGTTGGCTCGTTTAATGGCGCCAGAGAAGCCGTTCAGAGCGCGACGAAGTCCGTCACATGCCTCTAGAACGTTGTAGTCGTGCGCAAGATTCTGAGGCGGTTGAGAAAGCGCGTAAACTTGAGACGCTGATGGTGGGATGAAAATTTTATTTACTGCCAACGAAGAGCCGTCTAGGGCTATTTTATCGGCAAAAAATGAGATGGTAACCGTAGAGTTTTCGGTGCGAGGTTCGAGTGTAATTTTTGAGGTCCATGCGCAGGCCCAAAGAACAGTAGATAAAACAGGCCTTGTCGAACTCGAAGCAGATCCTCCTTTTCTAGCGCTTTTATTTGCAGAGTTAGTACAAGGTGATGTAGCCCTTGTCCAATAGTCAGTGCTTGAGCTTTTGTTTGATCTTTTCCGCTCTTCCTTTGCTTGAGTTATTGCTTCCGCGTTCGTGGATGACTTTTATGTTAGTATAATTTCACTTCTTTGCCTTTTCCTGACAGCTGACAACGCGCAAAGAGGCTTGCAGTTATTCCTATACTTTACCGTTCATCCTAGAACTTTACCGTTATGTTTATGCACTGTACAGTGCTGTAAGCTTGAGCTAATCTACTTTAGATCAGCTCAAGCAAGTTTAGGGATAAACACTCACCGTCGTCTACATGTCTTTTGGAAACTTCTTTCGATCAACAGAAAGCATCATTCGACCCGCCTTGAAGTCTATATAAGCCCGGTCTCTCTCCATCTTCTACCTGAGTAAAATTCCTCACCACCTTCTCCTCTCTCATCTCTCCATCTCGGTCCCTGAATCTTACTGCCCTTCTCTCTCTCCCTTGCTCTCCTGCTCTCGCCGTCACTCCTGTCTGGCTCCCTCACTCCCTCTCTCTCGTCCTGTCCACCTGGTTATGGGCCCAGGCCGCTAGCGCTGCACACCGACTTATCTTTTTCGCGCTCCCTGCTCGACGTGAGCCACTTCGAGGCTATTCCGCACTCCGTGTAAGGAGGGAAACACAGAAGCCCCGAAAAAAAGAAAGAAATGCACCTAAGGTTTGATCTGACTTCTTTGTCGTCTCTGCACTATCTACTGACCTTCTGTCTTGTGGCTTGTCCAACGCCCGTCGTCTCTGCACTACCTACTTTGGTTGGTTTTGCGGCCTGTCGTCGTTCTTCATCCCCGCACCACAGAACAAAGTCCATTTTGCGGCCCAACTCCTCGTTGCTACTCGCCTCGTCTCTGTGTCACATACCTCGGTTTGTTTCACAGCCCGTGTCTAGTTTCAACAGTAATTCCAAATCTTCTCCAAACCTCTTGCTTCCTTATATCTTTCACGCTTCTTCCTCAGCCTTCGCCTAACCTCGCAACGTCCTGCCTCCAGTGGTCATCTGCCGCTCCGTCTTCCTTCGAGGAATCAAGATCTCTCCAGACGACCCTGTCGTCCGCCGTATCAATTTCACTTCCGACGACGACTTATTAGACCCTGTCCAAGGCCCTCCACGATCGGAGAGGCTGCAGCTTCGCCCGAAGTGCCGTTTCATCGACGACTCCGCTATTGAGTCTGACGGTGAAGGCGGTGATATAACCTCCACTGCAACCACTCCGGACGATGCTTCACTCCCTTCTCACTCTCACAAGAAGATTATCTCTCCCCAGAAGAGGGATTTTCTTCAACACATCTTGGCATTGGGTACAAAGAAAAGGTCCGCAATCGGAAAAAACTCCAATAATCCAGTCAAGCTCCGCTCAAAGCCTCTACCCGTCTCTGCAAGCCGTGTGTCGAAACCAAAGTCTTCTATCCTCACCTGTGATCTCTGTAAGCTCAAACTATCGGGTCCGAAGCAACTTGCTCAGCACAGAGGTGGTAGGAAGTGCCGCAACAGATCTGAGCGGAAGTCGGCTATTACTCCTTGTGCCCACTGTAACCGCGCCAAACTAGAAACGACCGGAACAAACACATTGACCACAAACACAAAAATTAAATTTTGATTCACTTGGTCCCATTATATTCATCATGGACACCTCTGCCGGACTTCGTATTGATAATCCAGAGAAGCTCCGTGATGATAACTTTCACATTTGGGAAGCTCGAATTCAACGTGCCCTATCTCTCAGGGAGGTTGACAATCATCTTACACTTGATCCACAGGAAGCATCTTCGTCAACTCACTCCGCATGGCAAAAGGCAGATGCCAAGGCAAGAGCCATCATTGGACTCACATTTTCAGATGCTCACCTTGAGCACGTTCAACATGCCTCCACGGCCAAGAAAATGTAGAAACTCATTTGTGATATTTTCGAAAAGCATACTCTGCTAAATAAGCTCGCCGCAAGACGTCGCTAGTATACCGCGCAGATGCACCCAAATGAGAAAGTTTTACTATTTGCTGCCGGTATTCGCCAACTTGCGGCAACTCTAAAATCCATGTCTGTGTATGTTGAGGACAGCGAAATGGCCATAGCCTTCCTCAATGGCTTGCCCGATCGCTTTGGCAGTCTCATATCAGCCCTTGATGCTTCCAATATCAGAGATGGCAAGCTGTCATTCGAATTTGTACAGAGTAAATTTCTCCAAGAAGAGCAGCGTCATGCTCAGCGATATAAGGACGCACTCAAAGTCGCTGAGACGGCTGCACTCCTGGGGACCCAGTCTTCCAAGCCTCGAACAGGAACTTCCGCAGAAATGTGCATACACTGCGGCAGGCATCGTGATAGCAACCGATGCTAGAAGAAGTTCCCTCATCTCGCTCCCAGAGGTCATCCAGCTAGAGCTCATCTTGATGAGGCTAGAGGAAGTGGAGGAAAATCCCTCAATTCAACGGAGGTTGCTGAAACTACCGAACACCCAGATGTCGTTTGTCTCTTTGCGCCGACTTCCCCTGCACAAGTAGTAGCACTTCAATCTACCGGATGCCCTCCTCTCTCATCTATGCAATGGATCATCGATTCAGGATGTATCTCGCATATCACTTACGACCGCTCAGCTTTCACAAGTTATCACCTTCTCGCGTCCCCTTCAACTCTCGACCTTGGGGCAGATTCTAAGGCTATGATTATTGGCTCCGGTGACGTTGCTCTCACGTTACGACGGAAGGGAGAAACTGTCAAGTGTGTAATGAAAAACGTATTACACGTTCCAGACCTTCGCTACCAACTGCTCTCCGTATCTGTCATGGCAAAGCTTGGATTGAGACGCGCTTTAATAACGATACAGTCACCCTTGTTCTTCATTTGGACTCTACTCTTGTGGCGACGGGTACGCTCACTAATGGCCTATACTTCTTGAATGTCACCAAGCCTGCACTAAAGCCACAGACGGGATCTCAAGTTTCCTTGATCTGCCCGACTTCAATCTGGCATCAGAGATTGGCGCACATAAATGCTCCCGGAATCAAGTCAATGATCAGAAGCGGTGTCGTGAAAGGTGTAAAACTTTCACAAGGAAACGAAGAAGATGATGTTTGCGTCGTTTCCATACTTGGTAAATCTCACCGTGCCCCAATCTCGAAGAAAAGACAAAGCGGTTCGGCAAAACCTCTAGAACTGGTTCATTCTGATGTCTTGGGACCGGTTGAAACTCCTTCTCTGGGAGGGGCTAGGTATTTTGTATCATTCATCGACGAATACTCCAAGTGGACGGTTGTGTATCCTATGAGCCACAAGTCAAAGGTGATAGAATGCATTGAAAACTACAAAGCCTTTGCGGAGAAACACAGTAGCCAGACTCTGACATCTCCAAGTCCATGAGTTTCCTGAAATGAAAACTCCATTGGATGAAGCTAAGCTTCTCATTAAGACTTTACGGTCTGATAATGGCGGAGAGTACCTCTCAACCGAGTTCAAGAACTTCCTAAAGGAGAACGGCATACACAATCAGCTCACTGTGGCTCACAACCCCCAGAAAAACGGGACTGCTGAACGGATGAATCGAACCCTTCTCAATCTGGTCCGATCGATGTTACACCACAACGGTCTTCCAAGCATTTCTGGGCTGAGGCACTTTCCACGGCTGTCTATGTTCTGAATCGCGTTACCTCAAGCTCTTTTCCAGAGAGCACCACTCCTTTCCACCGCTGTAACTGCATTGCCGCTAACATATCTCACATACGGGTATTTGGTGCACAGTGCTGGTATGTCGTGCCAAAGAACAAACTCAAGAAGTTGGATCCCAGATCTCGTGCAGCCCTTATGATGGGGTACTCCTCTCAGAGCAAGGGATATAAGCTGTGTGATATCGGCTCAGAAAGAATGGTAATATCCAGAGATGTAAATTTCAATGAAACAGCAACTTGTACACAGCCTGAAGTCACCTTTGAGCTACCGAATGGAGATCACGGCCAAAAATTTCCTCCGATGATGATAAATCTCCTTCTGAAGAGTTTTTCGAAGTACAGAATTCCGCTGACAAAAACGAAGATTCTGAAGAGTCCACTGCCGGTGAAGGAAATTTACTCTCATTTGAAGAAGCCCATTCAGTAGCTCCTCGTCGTTACTCTCGGATCTCAAAGAAGCCCATCCGCTGGTGTCCTCCTAGCTCTTCCTCAAATGTGTCACTTGTCGCAGAAATTGCACTGCTCTGAAAAGGTGTTCCTGCAACATAAGAAGAAGCTATTTCTGCAGAAAACATTGATTTTTGGATGCCAGGGATCAAAAAGGAAGAAGACTCTATCCGTGAGAATAGAACCTTCGATCTCTTTCCAAGAAAACCAGTAATGCACGTGATTCCATGTCGCTACGTTATTCGTATCAAACCAGACGTCGGTCCTAAGGTTCGTATCGTCGCTAAAGGATTCAGACAAGTTCCCGGACTAGAGTACACAGACACGTATGCTCCTGTCGTTTCAATTGCTGTTGTACGAATGTTCCTCTGCTTGAAAAATCTGTTAGATCTGGAATGCGATCAGATGGACGTAGTAACCGCGTTTCTGAACGGCGACTTGGACGAAGAAATATTCATGGAAACTCCAGCTGGTTTCCGAGATCCAAACAAGCCCAACCTCGTCTGTCGACTTCTGAAGGCCCTGTATGGATTGAAGCAGGCTCCTCGCCAATTGTATGCAGAAATGGATGCATTTCTGACTTTGCAACTCAACTTTGTCAGCAACACGCACGAGTCATGTCTTTATGTCTATCGGAAGGAGACTATTTTCTGCATGATAATACTATATGTTGATGATCTCCTCATTTCAGGAAGCAGTCGAAATATGCTCAACAATATTAAGGTAGAACTGAAGAAGAGATTCAAGATGAAATACTTAGGTCCTGTCCAGGAATTCCTTGATATTCAAGTGCAGCGAAACCGCTCTGAGAGAAGGCTGCATCTTTCGCAATCGATATACACAGAAAAGATCTTGGAAAGGTTCCAAATGGCGGACTCAAAACCTGTCGATACTCCAATGGTCCAAAGCAATTCCAACAAGGACGGAACTAATGATCAAGAACTTCCTTCATCAGTACCACATCGTTCTGAAATAGCCAGTCTCATGTATTTGATGATATGCACTCGTCCAGACATTGGATTCGCTGCAGGCAAGCTGTCGCAGTTCTGCGAAAAGCCGATGTTCACTCACTGGAGGGCTGTCAAATGTGTGTGTCGCTACTTGAACGGATCTAAAACTCTTGGAATTCGTTACGGTCCGTCTTCATCTCACACCATCACTGGATTCAGTGACTCTCACTGGGGTGGCTGCCACTCTACTCGCAAGTCTACCGAAAGCTTCGTGTTCATGATGTCTGGTGGACCTATCTCATGGCACTCCAAGAAGCAAGGATGTTTCGCGCTGTCGTCCTGCGAAGCAGAGTACATATCTCTGTGCACTGCCTCTGAAGAAGCTATTTGGTTCTCAAACCTTCTCTGCAGTTTGATGAATGAGAATTGACCTACTCCTATTAGGATATCAGTTGACAACCCGGGCGCAATTAGCTCGTCCTAGAACGAATCAATCAATGAACAGAAAATCACATTGATATTAGGTATCATTTCGTTCGTGAAGCTGTGTCGTCCAAATAGATCTCTGTTACTCACTGTCGAACCGAAGACCAAGTCTCTGACCTTCTAACGAAACCTTTGCTGCGCGTCAAGTTTGTGAAGTTTCGAAGTGAGTTGGGCATTTTTCCTCCTGGTATTTCAAGTTAGTATTTTATTTTTTACAGATCGAGGGGGCGCAACTGAGGTCAGTTCTAGTTTGAGGGGGCTTGTTGGTATAATTTTACTTCTTTGCCTTTTCCTGACAGCTGACAACTCGCAAAGAGGCTTACAGTTATTAACGTACTTTACCGTTCAACCTAGAACTTGACCGTTATATTTATGCACTGTACAGTTCTGTAAGCTTGAGCTGATCTACTTTAGATCAGCTCAAGCAAGTTTAGGGATAAACACTCACTGTCGTCTACATGTCTTCTGGAAACTTCCTTCGATCAACAGAAAGCATCATTCGACCCGCCTTGAAGTCTATAAAAGCCCCGGTCTTTCTCCATCTTCTACCTGAGTAAAGTTCCTCACCACCTTCTCCTCTCTCATCTCTCCATCTTGGTCCCTCACTCTTACTGCGCTTCTCTCTCTCTCTTTCATGCTCTCCCGCTCTCTCCCTCACTCCTGTCTGGCTCCCTCGCTCCCGTTCTCTAGTTCTGTCCATCATTTTACGCCTTCCCAGGGATAGTAGTGGTACATGGCCTTGCTAGAGGGACTAGTAGGAGTGTAGCACAATTCAAAGTGGCACTATATCGTGAGCTCCCTGTATCTTATTTCACCCATGCCACCACTTCTACCAATTATGTAGTTTTTGTAGTTGATGCGCTTTGGAACATAGGCTGACATATTTTTCAGTAATTAAAACACCGACATTTTTCCCCACACACACATCATTCTAGTCTTCCTGCAGTAGGGAAACGAGAAGAACTGCGCACCGCGCATTACACTACAATTACTCGTGACTGAGAGAAAGATATCCGGGTGACCCAACTTGTTCGAAATGGCAATCAAGTCTTGAAGCTGCTGCCTCATATAGTGGTCGCCGCAAATGTAGATGGAGGGTAGAACGATGAGTCTACCGGCTCTTAAGTCTGCAGCCTCGTCATGTACACGGCCTGGGTCAGAAAGTTTATCAATGGGATCAGTGTAATCCGAGGCTCGGAGCTTATCTTGATTGAGACGCAGGTACAGCTGCCGTTCCGATTCAACCTTGCACTAATGATCCACCAGGTACTGCTGAAAGAGTCTCTTGCCGTGAAGAATGGTGAAGAATGGTACTGAACCCATCTTGTCTCTGAAAGAGGTGCCAGGAGTAGAAAGCCGCCGGTGATACCTTGGTTCGGCGGTCACCCTCGGGTGAGGCACCCGCAGCAGATGAAGACTGATTCGTTTCCATATGCCACCCGTCTCGACCGGTAGGGAACCGGAGTACATAATCCAATGGGTCGTGCGACCTGTGGTTCACATCAATCGCTCGCAGCCTACCCCCTGTCCATTCCCTGACGTCTCAGTATCATGCCGGTGTTGAACGACTATATCTCTTCTCGCTATGCGTCCATCGACATTCCCAGGGATAATCGCAGCTACATCGGAGCATGATGGATCATTATAACGACGTGCGTGCTCTTCTGCTGGACGTTTGTCCGCATGAATCACCAACCGACAGTTGCTTGCTCCTTCGTTCTGAAATATCCAGGCGTGAAGACTCACAAACGACTTTACGTACGGTTTCACCTGATGTAACATGGCCGTCAGAGACGTTAGAGTGTCAAAGTGCAAGCCTATTGGGAAAGAAAGTCGAACATCAGACTGCCGCTCGTAGTCCGTATCATCGATATATACGGAAATAAAGGCGGGCTGCGCACATTGTTGTGGGCAAAACCCACCTATTTGGTGGTAGATGCGACCATGCAGGGTCACGGTGGGATTAAAATTGGAGGAGCCTTGACCCCGACGCACCCAATTGGCACTCACGGACGCCATGGATAGCGCTATTTTGTAGCTACGAATGTGATCTCCGAAGCGTCTTGACCGAGTGTCTGCCTGAGTGAGCAAATCCAGTAGCAGCTGGGGAGGTTCGGGCATAGGAGGAAGGCTGAATTTTCCACCTTGATAACAGTTGAAGAAGTGTGGCTCTGAATCGCTACCTCGACCGGTAACTCTCTCCTTCAAAAACCTGAGTGCACCGCAGTTACCACATGATACTTTCATCTGTCCGTGGCGCAAGTAGGGCATTCACTGCTGTTCATCGCGTTCTGTGTCTGCCTGCAAGGCGGGAAGCAGAGACCTCGCCACTGTCCTTGCAGCACGGTCTTTCTTTTGGCGTTTTCTCCGCTGAAGAGGTGGAAGGGGCCGAAGCGCGTAGTAGGAAGAGGCGTGAGCGGTGGAAGTGAGTGGAGATTTCTTCCTGGAGGGAGCAAGCTGCGTTGTGGTGGATGTGGTTCGATCGTGACAAGAGTGCCTCTAGTCGTAGTTCTGCAGGGAGGTCCAAACTTGGGGCCATGGTGTCGTAGGATGGGGCCAAGAGCCTGGCAACATGCGTGGAGTTTGTGTGCAGTAGTCGCCGAATGAGTGGCATGTTCGTCAGGTTGGAGACCCTGTATGCGACGACGTTGACGGAAGTGCAGGGGGTGAGCCCAAGACCGCCGTGGCGGAATGGCAGCGTGGCTTGTAGCCACGCAATGTCCGACATCTTCCGGTGAACTTGCTCAAAAACCCCTCGCAACCCCTTGTCAAAAGCTTTGGCAAGTGGTGAGGTAATGTGCGGCGAGGTTGAGCGGAACAAGTACATAACCAGACATGAGGAGGCACAGAATCGGAGAATATGCAATGAGATCTGAGGCTCGTTCATGGCTGTGAGGGATATCCAGAGTGACTCGGCCTTCTGCAATGCTTTGATGGCCAAGGAAGTGCATCCATCCGGGGTGATAATCGGGCTACCAAGAACCGTGATAGCATCAGAGGCGAGAACGTCGCATGGCAATTAATGTATGAGAGGGTGTGGTGAGAGAGAGGGCCACCAGGCCGACGTTTTGTTGAGGTTAACATGGAAGCCGAAGTTCGGGCCGTTCAGGCGCAGGTAGTGGAGAACGGCGTGGGCTCTTGAAATGGGAACAATCAGTGTTCCATCTTCCGCGTACTATGTGTGAAGCTGGAGGGCAGGGAAATTGGATGCTAGCCCTTGTAAGAAGGAGTGGAGGGAAATAGCGAAGAGTAACATGCCGAGGGGGTCTCCCTGTTGGGTGCCAGTTCGACTCCATATGAGGTGACGGCCGACAAAGAGGCGGAAAGGAGCCCCGTAGAGAAAGTGGAGCCATCATGCGGCCGCTGGGATGCGGCGGATTGCCTGAGAGAGAATTTGGGAACACCCAATTGAGTTAATGGCGCTTCGGGCATCAACTTGAATGAGCACGTGGGCAGTGTCATTGTTCTGCAGTTCGTGTATGCGTGCCCGAGTGGCATGTACGATGGCTTCTGTAGCACACGGGACACCTACATAGAGTTGATAGGGCTGCAGGTAGTTGGCCAACTCTTGATCGCCTCGAATTCGTTTAATTACATTATTTGATAAACGCGACAATTCATAGCATTGGCTTTGGGTGTTAATTGGTTACAAATACTTTAAAAAGTGTGATTGCTAAGGAAATAAAATTAAGATACATTTCATTTATGAATGTACTGAAGTTATTAGTGCCAGAATGTTTCTCACATATAGATTAAGAAACTAATTATTTTCCAAAACTTTTACCAATGCCACTTACAAAGTAGAAGAGTTTTGATGTTCGTAGCAATGTTGTGAGAATTAGCGAAGAATAGTACCTAAATACATTTTTTGTAGGATGAAAAGTATCCCAAAAAGCAAGTAACAGTACTATCGGCCTATTTGGGCGGTCGCAATTATTTCTTACCATTATTTGGCAGTGCAATTACTCTAAGTTTTCCTCAAAAGCCATTGAAGCTACTAAAAATAACGTCCATTACTCATTGAAAGGATCTTATTCCGCTTTTTCAAATGTAGGATAATAGTTAGTTACTCTCTACTGTACATAATTGCGTCAGATATATTTACGGACTAAATTATTTT
This sequence comes from Kappaphycus alvarezii, assembly GCA_002205965.3. Lineage (NCBI taxonomy): Eukaryota > Rhodophyta > Florideophyceae > Gigartinales > Solieriaceae > Kappaphycus > Kappaphycus alvarezii. The sequence continues at coordinate 174,990 of NADL03000486.1, forward strand.
TTTACACACTTTGTGAAAGGTCTATCTCATATATTTTTGATTTTTATGAAGACTCAGTAATTTATATATTGAAAAAGATATTTGAAAAAAATATAACAGAAAGAATTAAATAGACATTTTCCGAAACAAAATTTGCAATAATGAAATTATAATATCAAAATTATTAATATGATTTAGAAAAAGTTCATAATTAAGTTTTCTCATGATTTTAACTGAAAATATCTTTTTTCCAGATTTACGGATAAACTTTATCTTCCAATCAACTTTTTCAGGACAGAAAATTAAACAATTACGAAAAAAGTAAAATTTGAGATGTGCACAGTTTACACTCTGAAAGAATAGGTTTATTCCCAAGAATCATGATAAAATATACATAGCATCCTGGATAGACTATATTATACCTAAATAAATACAAATCAATGGAGAAACCTTTATTCTCTCAAAAAGTTAGAATGGTATAGCATTTTCTAAAAATTATTTTTGGTATATTTAAGAAAGAGTTCCTCTGTACCATGGAAGGTATTTGGGGTTTCAAGAATAGTATATTGAAAGATTATTGAATTTTTAATCTTCCATCTGATTCATTAAGTTGAGAATACTATTCAAACATATTTTTGAAGGCAATTAATGATACTTTAATAGTTTATCTTGTCACTATAGCAAAAAAGTAATGTCTCTCATTTACGAGATCTAGTCACCTAATTTTAATATACTATCCGAATTTGCTTCTGTGTACCACTTTTAATTTATATTATTGTTGGTATTTTCCAAATAAAGTTGAGCATTCTTCTGACGATTACATCATGTAATATATAAACATCTTATCATCCATTTCGTTGTAATAAACTTATTAGGTTTGAGATCTACTTGGAGTCTTCTTTTTTGCAAACCTAACATAAATACCATGTAAAATATGCTCATCAACTTTATTGACAGTTCTTGTCTCAGCGTTGTCCGCAAAAGAGCGAATTTTGTGTCCTCTCTTAGAGTACTCTCTTCGAATCAAGTCCAACGTTTTTTCTTTCTTTGCTTTCCTTTTTTCCTGAGATATGTATGGGTCGAAAATTAGATTTATTGAACAAAGTTTAGGATCGCAATAGGGGTCTAAAAAAACGTATTCATGAATATCCTCATTCGATTTTATTATATCGTTGTGCTCTTTCCATGATAAATCTGCCATAATTAGCGTTTTTGATCAGATTATACAAAATCTAAACGATTTGAGTGCAAGATGTAGAAATTGATCTTCTCAGGACTTCTCACTGTTCAGGTATTTCAAGGTCTAAACAAAAAATTATTTATACGAACTCTGGCAACCATGTATTATATATCAATATCAAATGGGCATTTAAAGCAAAAGTTTCTTCTTTCAGCAGTCCTTATATCCCAAAATACCTTCCAACGAAAATAGTAACCTTTTCAATCAAAATAGAATGTCCTTCTTGCTTTAAACGTGTTAATAAGTATTTATTATTTGAAAAAATTACTTATACTTTATAAACAGTCATAAGTTCAACATTGGAGAATGTTTTGCGAAAATTCATCTTAAAATTTATTGGAACAGGTTAACTAACTATGAGATGTCTAAAAGATGCCCCATTCATAGTAGAAAAGTTTTTTATCTCTAAAAAAGTTTGTACTAAATCTTTATTTCAATCATACTTAAGCTGTATTTGATGATTAAAATTTAATTGCTGACAAAGTTTTAACTGCAATTTAAATCTGAAAATGTTCCTGACATTTCACTAAATTATCTACCGCAAGATGAAATAACTGGAAGCTGGAAAGTACTTTTGGTTCTTCTATGTTATAAATATACTTCTGTCTTCCAAAAAAATAACATTCTCACAGTTTCCCCATATTAAAGTTGATAAAATTTCTGAATATCATATTTTATTTTTTTCAAATGTTTATAAAGTAGGAGACCCTTCAGTCTGTGCTCAGACTAGTAACATCTAACCACGTGCTTTTCTACTTTTTTAAATTATATAATCTTAGTATCATTTACTCTCAATGAAAATTGTATTTTTTATTTAATAAATGAGCTAATGCCTTCAAATTAATTATGCAGATATTTTTAATTAGAATTGGTAGAAAATTAACCAAAGGTAGAACTTGAAAAACACTTTTCGTGAATATTTAATTCGAAAAAAGGTTTGGACCTTTGGAAAATATAGACGTTATACTATATTTCATAGACTGGGAAATGCTTGAAATATCTTACAGGCAGATGTAATTGCACATGTTTTCAAACCATTTGGAAATGCAAACAACAATTTTTCTAAGAAATATATTGTCTCTTGACCTACTCAGGGTTAAAAGATTCGAAATTATTGCCACAAGTCCATTCGATAACTCTTTGAAAGAGGCAAGTTTTGCTGGCATCGATGCTTTCCTCGAGCTCGAAGCCATCATTTTTCACTCAGGATCACAATTTGAAAACGGATTACCATCTTGACAGAATTTTAACAAATTAGTCGTTCATTATTTCGATTTAATTAACCTCTGATACGTTTTGGTCTGATTTCTCCGTCATCAAGACAACTGGGGAAATTTCATGGAAGACTGGACCCATTAGAGAAAGATGTTCAGTCACGTAGGTACTATCAAGGCCATACTCTATTTTCTGCTCGCAGTCCCGCTGCGAGCAGTCAAGATGCACAGAAATCCCTGTTGGAGGTCCGGAACAAGATCAATGAAAATGTACGTTCACCGAATAAAAGATTACTTTCTGGTTGAATTTGCCTTTCCCTTTCGCCTTTTTCATTATGGCTATGTTTAATGTTCAGAAATATCTCCTAAAGAACTGAAATTTAATTAGCTACGATAATCTTCCAGTTATTATTACTCCCATACAACACTATTCCAGTATCGCTCGAGGTCCTGTCAAGTGCGTCAATTCAGAGAGATAAAGTTTGCCCTTTGGCTATTGGAGAACATATATATTTCTTAAAATCGTTTGATTAAGGGCAGTTTTAAATTATTTATTTTATAGATAAATAGAAGAAGAAGAATTATTCTCGCGCATCTTAAATCCCAAGTTGAGATTTAGTAGCCTCTGCTAAAAATGCTAATATTTCGATTTCAAAAACGATTCGTGCCGATTTTTTTGATTTTATTAGACAATCATACACCTGTTACATCAAAGATGCGTCTCGCACGGATGTTGGTAGGTTTATAAAATGGTAATGTAGCCACATGTGAAATCAGGGCTAAAACAGAGGACTTTATGAAAAAAAAGTTTCCGGGGACGTAAGAGGGATTTTGAGGGGTCAGCGGTTTATGCAAAAATTGCATAACATGCGACAATTGGAACTGGGCCCTTAGTCCTCCATTCTAATCAGTGCCTCCGAAAATGTCCTTTGCTTTTATGTAAATTTCTGCAATTCTACCGGCTTGAAATTTTACGTCCGATTACTGTAAAAATATAAGGTTTGCTTATGATTCTTTTTAAAATATATGATTTTTTTGTGCGTCTTTTTAGATAGCATTAGGAGCTTTGAGGGAGCTGCGAATAAAAATATAGGTACAAGAGTACATAGTGACATTGTTATGCTATTTACACAGGGTACAGCAAGGCGTATAAACCTTTGCTATAGTGATATGCATTTCATGTACTAGTATCGAAATTGGAGGAGCCTTGAATCCGACGCACCCAATTGGCACTCACGGACGCCATGGATAGCGCTATGTTGTAGCTACGAATGTGATCGCGGAAGCGTCTTGACCGAGTGTCTGCCTGAGTGAGCAAGTCCAGTAGCAGCTGGGGAGGTTCGGGCATAGGAGGAAGGCTGAATTTTCCACCTTGATAACAGTTGAAGAAGTGTGGCTCTGAATCGCTACCTCGACCGGTAACTCTCTCCTTCAAAAACCTGAGTGCACCGCAGTTACCACATGATACTTTCATCTGTCCGTGGCGCAAGTAGGGCATTCACTGCTGTTCATCGCGTTCTGTGTCTGCCTGCAAGGCGGGAAGCAGAGGCCTAGCTACTGTCCTTGCAGCACGGTCTTTCTTTTGGCGTTTTCTTTGCTGACCAGAGTCCTGTATGGCCCTCCTTGTCCTGTTTGCTACCCTATCAGGCTCCCTGCGCTCCTGTGCCGTAGGAATATCTTCATCCGCCCTCCTCTGCTCCATTTTAATGCGATTGGATTCGTTCCGTGCTTCCCGAGCAGGCGTATCTTCATCTGCCCTCCTCTGCTCCATTGCAATTCGACTGGACTCGGTACGTGCTTCCCGAGTAGGGGTATCTTCATCCGCCCTCCTCTGCTCCATTGCAATTCGACTGGATTCGTTCCGTGCTTCCCGAGCAGGCGTATCTTCATGCGCCCTGCGCTGCTCCATTGCAAGGCGATTGGACTCGTTTCTTGCCTCCCAGTCAGCTGCGCTCTGCATATCGCGAGCTTCTCGCATACGTTGGCGGTTAGCAAGCGTGATTATTTCCGCATTTATTTCCCTCCTTCGCCTTCCTCTTATCCTGTTGGCGGTGGGCCGAGAAGCGCGCTGCTCCTCCGTCTCCTCTTTTCTCCTCGCAACCATCCGAACCCTATTGCGTTCCCGTCTCTCAGCAGCTTGCTGTTCTATCTCGTTCCTTCTGTAGTGCAATTGGCGCTCGCACTGTTTTGCCATCCGCAGAACTGATTTTGGTCATCTTTTTTTGATCTGACTCACTGTTAACCAGCAGGCACTGTACTATACAGTAAGGGCAATTTTCGCTTGTCGCCCACTACTACTCCTGCTACCGTATAACCACCCGAGGGGGCTTGAGGGCTTGCAATCTGGACCACTCGGCCCCCAAATTGGACCTGATATTTTCACAGGTGCACGGCACCTATTGGGCCAGGTGTCGACTTTACTTATCTCTAACTTGTATCTCCATTACTTGGCTGACCTTACCTTCACTCACCCCGCCGTCGTAGATAACCATAACCTATCTAACTAGTATTTATACCTAACTGGCCACTAGGGCCCCAGATTAAACAGCCACACCGGTGTTGGCTCTGAAATTGACTCCCAACTTCCGCCTTTGCAGAAACCTTACCAACGGCAACTTTGGCTGTAGCCAAATTTATCCGCCCGGGTCCTTCTTTTTATTTCCCCCTCTCTATCCAATATCAAAGTACCCCTTTGTTGTTTTTTTGTGATATTAAATATATATATATAATATATATATTTACCCACTCTTGGCTCCCCAGACTCCGGCGCCCATATACAAATAGGAACTTCAAGGTTATAGTTGTGTGACAAAATCCTTATCCCCAAAGGAGATATTCAGCACTGCTGACCCACTACTATATCTTCTTTGTCCAGTATTATACCACTGGTGTCTACGGTTATTTGGAATCGATCCTTATCAAGTTTATAGCATTCCGCGGACCACGGCCGGCCCTTACAATCCGGAGGACAAGTATACCGTCCAACCGTCCAATTAATCACCCCCGCTCTTCCAGCTCCACTTCTCCTCGCCACTGGCGAGCTGTGCTACTGCATCAAAGGGTGCTTAAAGAGAAAGAGGGACAGTGAACACCCTGTGTGTCTTGGTGTGTGGGTTTATTGTCTTTCTCATTGTCTGAGGTTGTTCCGTTCCTAGACGAGAAGAACTGCGCACCGCGCATTGCACTACATCTTTGCGGGCTAGCCTCACGCACGTGGCTCTGTTGACGTTCCAAGCCATGAGAAACAGAACATGGACCGGAATCTTTAGGCACTGCAAGCGGTACTGCAGCTGGAACTGCGGCCGGTACTGAAACAGCAGTTGGATCCATCTGCTCCTTGACAATCGGCACTGCGGCCGGAACCACAACCGGTATTTGAACCTGCACAACAGCAACGCTTGGGCCGCCGCTTTTAAATATTTGTCTCTCTCTGCGCCTCCGTGCCCTCTCCCGACGGGCTTGCAGCCTCGTAGCTATCTGCTCTGGCGTTTCTTGCCTCCTGCGAGCCGCAGTCCTCTCCCTGTTGAGCCTTCTGCGACGGCCAGCAGCGGATTCAGGGGCACCAGCTCCCGAGGCGATATTTCCTTCAGATCCACGACTATACATGGCCGAAACAGTTCTTTCGTGCCCTCTCACTCCCCCTCCTGACTGTGCTGTTTTTTCAGTTGTAATTTAGTTTTACATATAATTTTTTGCACACTTGGCATTTGCCTTTGAATTGCACACTTGGCGCACACTTGGCACCGACGTGACTTGGCACAATTGGTTCGTCTCAACGAATCAGCGGGCAAGGGACATACAGACGGCGCGTGCGCACACAAACGCACACACAAAAACTCAGACATCACTTGAATTAGTATGGAGGGGGATGAACTGAGCTCTAGGAACTGCAGTACGGTACTGTACAATACAGGTAGGACAGTATAGATCGGATTAAATGGCCATTACAGTAGAATATATTCTGAAAATGCGAGAATTTAAAGCGGGAAGAGGAGAACTTTTATTCAAGGGGGAATTTTGGGGGTGCTTTACTGATTAGTGTAGTGCAATGCGCGGTGCGCAGTTCTTCTCGTCTGGGAACGGAACACCGTTAGACAATGAGAAACCCAACACACACACACGAAGACCCACAGGGTGTTCACTGTCCCTCTTTCTCTTTAAGCACCCTGCGATGCAGTAGCACAGCTCGCCGACGGCGAGGAGAAGTGGAGCTGGAAGAGCGGGGTGATTAATTGGACGGTTGGACGGTATACTTGTCCTCCGGATTGTAAGGGCCGGGCCGTGGTCCGCGGAATGCTAGAAACTTGGTAAGGATCGATTCCAAAGAACCGCAGACACCAGGGGTGTAATACTGGACAAAGAAGATGTAGTATTGGGTCAGCTGTGCTAAATATCTCCTTTAGAGATAAGGATGTTGTCACCAACTACAAACTTGAAGTTCCTATTTGTATATAGACGCCGGAGTCCGGGGCGCCAACCGGGGCGCCAAGCATGAGTAAATATCACAAAAAAACAACAAAAGGGGTATTGTAATATTGGATAGAGCGGGGGGAGTAGAAAGGGGGACCCGGGCGGATAAACGTGGCTATAGTCAAAGTTGCCGTTGGCAAGGTTTCTGCAAAGGCGGAAGTTGGGAGTCAAGTTCAGAGCCAACACCGGGGTGGCTGTTTACTCTGGGGCCCTAGTGGCCAGTTAGGTATAAATAATAGTTAGCTAGGTTATGGTTATTTACGACGGCGGGGTGAGTGAAGTTAGGGAGATCCAAGTTAAAGATAAGAAAACTCAACACTTGGCCCAATAGTTACCTTTCACCTGCGAAAATATCAGGTCCAATTTGGGGGCCGAGTGGTCCAGATGGCAAGCACTCAAGCCCCATCGGGTGGGTATACAGTACCAAAAATAATAGTGGGCGACAAAAGAAAATTGCCCTTACTGTACTGTACTGTACAGTGCCCGCGGGTTAGCAGTGAATCAGATCAAAAAAAAGATCACCAAAATTAGCTCTGCCGATGAAAGTACAGTGCGAGTGCCTATTGCACTACAATTAGGGATGCGGGACGGCTATTTTCCGAAGGCAAAGGGGGACAAGCCTGTGTAATGGAGTCTGTAAATGAGGCCGAGTCATGAGGTACTACCTCACAGGGCTGGTGTGAGGCCAGACGTAAGGCATGGTGCGTTGGACGAAACCGTCGCCGAAGCGTGTCTTTGCATAAGGACAAATCGCACCAGCCGGAAGGTCTTTTTTTATTCAAGTGCAGTACGAGGGATCCATACGTCCACATTTGCTAACTGTCCTTCACACCTGTACATAGAAAAGTCCCTTTCCAATGACGCCCCGTTGTAATGACAAACCCCTTTGTAATGACAGAATGGCCGGGAAGCCCCGGACCCCCTTCAAAGACAGAGCCGTTTAGAGGGGTTCGGCCCTCTACAGTGAAAAACCCCGTTGCAATGGCAAATCTCATACAATGACACTTGTGAAGGGTGGTGTCACTGCTAAATACCTTTAATTTCAATTAAATTTGGGCACACTCTGACTTGAGCCGCCTTCAGTATCTGAAATTTTCCACTCAATTTTCCACTAAAAAGTCCTTAATGCTCTTCTGCCTTAAAATATTGCTGTGATACGAAGAAGCTGCCGCCACCTCCACATCAATTGCTCTGAGCAGCTGTCGGCAATGGTCATTCTCCATGACTGGGTGCTCATCTGCCATGAGAAGCTCCATCTCTCTACACAGCGATTTCCCGGCCAGCCAAAATCGAGCTAGTGCGCCCCGCCAACGACTGCTCTCCCCCGTGTTGGAATCAACGTCATATTGCACATCTTCGTTATCGACACTCTCGCTAATATCTAGCGCACAATTAACCGAATCTTGCAGGGCCGTGGCGTTCTCGATCCTTCTGCACACAGGCACATTCTCCTCTTCATCAAAAAAGACTGTCCAGCGTTGTAGTATCCAGATCCGAAATAAATGCAAACTTTCCAAATCTTTGAGATCTTCCTCCAGGTCCTACAAAGTCGTTGTTAGAAACGGTTCATTCTTGTCCTCGTCGTTTAAAAACTCAGTCTCAGTGTCTCCCTTTTCATTCTCTAGCGACGTTAGATACTTCTCACCTTTTTTGATAGCAGTGAGTTCCCTCTGCTTGGCAACAGCTTTCTCGCTTTCAAATCTAGTTCCTACAAATGGTAGCACCGGCTTCTGTGACGAATTCGTTTCTAAAAACTTCTTGACCTTGAGGAGCAGTTCTTGATACGGAGCGAGTATTTTGCAACACAGCCAACCATTGATAACAACTGTATTCGGCACCATAGTCCAAGCAGCTGCCATCATTCTGACTGAATCAAAAAAAGTAACAGCTTCTGTTAGTTTAAACGGCTTCCGGTCTTTTTCAGGCTTCTTCATTTGCTCCGATATGTAGCTTATGACATGGTTAGCCAAAAGGCGAAGAAATGCAGCTTTAAATGAACGTCCAATTGCGGCGTCTACAGGTCGCAATACTGACGTCATATTTGGGGGAGGACCTCAACAGTGACATTTATATAATCACTGTAGTCCACTGTGCGAGCGGAGCAGTTATCGAGAAGATTGATTATGTTTCTGTCCTCTACCTTGACCTTAGTGTCCATTTTGTTGCATTGTTGAGCCCAAAGTACCTGTGTATTCCAGGAATTCTTCTGGGAAAAGCAGTAGATGCCCAAATCACATTGCGGGTCAAACCTTTTAGGGAAACTTCTAGGGTGCATTGAGCTTCCAATAATTAGCAATGGGGCCTTGGTACCGTCGGCAAACACTGTGAGAACGGTTTTCAAACGGTCTTTCACGCGCTTTTAAGTAGATGCACTGTTTGTACTTCCCACAGTCCTACTCGGAAAAGAGCGAAAAAGTACTGCGATTTCGTCTGTGTTTGGTAGGTCAGTTGGGTCCGTTTTGCATAAACGTTTTCGAAGAAGTAGTCTCTCGCTCTGTATAACCTGCTCACTGAACATCCCATACTGTTCTCGGGACTTAAAGCTAGCGAAGCTGTTACGATTCATAAATTTATAGTACCAATGCTCGCTAGCTTTAAAATCTTTTAAAGTAGCAATTTGCTTTGAGTTAGAACTGTCTTCGCTGTCTCGAGCTTGCTTTGAAAGAGTATTGATAAGTTCATCGCGGATCTGAAGGGCCTTTTCACGTATAACATCCTCTCTAAGTATTGATTATCCTTTAAGATACGAAATAGTCGTGCGCAGATAGACGTTGAGTGCTCTTTCAAGAGCCGGATGATCGCAAACACTAATAATCTTTTTTTTCGTTACTTCTCACTTTCAAGTCAGCTGTCATAATGTCTTCGGAGGTTTTCTTCCAGTTATAAATAGACATGCGCAAAACCTGAAGCTTTTTCGCTACTGTTTGGACTATGTAAGGCTTGTTTTCTTTGTCATGAACTGGGGGTCCAAAGGTGCCATCAGGGCGAGCACCGAGCAATCGCAACGCCTCTCGCTTGGTCGAGAGAAGCTCATGCTTTCTTTTCTGACCAGTCATTGCTCCATAATGAGCAGCCCTCGCGAGCAATCCGAATCCTCGGGGAACAACCAGACTATGAAACCGCCAAGCTGGTTTCATAGTCTTTCTTTCGGTAAGGGCGGTCCGGGACTACTGGTCCGCGACCGCGCCGTGGTCCTGTCCCTAGCTGACACGTGGCGTGCCCTCTTCAGTGACATCCCCGCTGTAGTGACAACGAAAGCGGGATTGGACGGACCCCTTTCGGTGTCATTGGAAAGGGACTTTTCTCTGTAACAGTACTGTATCAAGCGGGACAAGCGTGTGTATAAGGTCCTCCGAGACGACTTGGTTGGAATAATGGCAGACAGCGCTGGTGAAACAGGCGCAAAAAGTAGCATGTGTAACGCGTCATCTCCAGGACACGCAACGAAAACCTTAGCCTGTGATATCGGCAAGTTTTCATTTTGGCGAAATCAGAGTACCGTAGTCATGGCTCACCCGCACCAGGAGAATGGGTACGCAGTTTCACCATCTGCGCTAAACGAGAGTGTACCAAGAGCCCTTACAGCAAGTCCCTGTGGACTTCATCCAAACAATGGGGCATCCACCGTGCATCCGCCTGAATTCAATTACCAACTCAAAACACCAGCAGGGCAAGTATCCCCATCTAGCCCCTGCGTACAACACTGGTACCACGCCACCACAACCACCACATCAAATCCTCATTCACAGCACAGCACGCTTCCCACGTGGCAAAAAACCGCTGTAGCAATGCATCCACCATCTACTGCGATCTCGACCCAACAAAGCCGACACATAATGCGTTATCTACGTAAAGGGCCACCCCGGCCACATCGCGTCACACTCCAGAGCGTAGACACGACGCAGGGTGCGTGGTGGATCCGTGTGTGTGCAAAATGCAAAGGGGAGAGGATGTGGTGAGAAGAGGTGAGGGCATCCCGACAGGATGCGATGCTTTGTTGACACGGGTTTTTTCATGTAGTGGGTATTGGTTTGCCGGTGGTGTAATGTATGGAAGAGTTGTAAGCGGTTGAGGTAAGGGGTTGGGTGGCTCTGTGGGTGTGGGTGTAGGTGGTTGTGTGAGGGGGTGTTGTGGCGCGTGGGTTGTGAGGGTGTAGTGAGAGGAGGACGGTTACGTTGGCATTTCTTGCATGCGTTGTGACGCGCTGTTGGCTGACGGTGTGGCGAGCTGGTTGGGGTTGGGGTGGTGAGGAGGAGGGATTGGTACGGGTGTACAACGGCTGTGTGGAGTGCTTGTGTTGGGCAGGTCGTTTTGTGCATTGCTGCACTGTATTGGAGGGAAGTTTGGAGCTTGGTGGGGCTGAGCGTGTTGTGGTGGTGTCTGTGCAACGCACACAGTGCAATGAAGTTGACTCACGTTATCGTCGATTGGGATTGTAAAGTGAGCGAAGGGCATGGGACTCGTTGAATGGTTCTTTGCTTGCGTGGCTACAACTGCATCTGCATGCATTGTAGGGTGCGGAAACCAGTATGAAGGAAAAGATGTTTGAGAGGGTGAAGCAGGGTTGCAAGGATGGTAGATGGAGAATGCAGTAGTTGGATATGAATTTCTTTTGCTCTCGGCTTTGCAATTTTCGAATTTCCAAGAAAACAATTGAACATGCCAATACATACACAACAGGACTGTGTACTGTACAGCACTGTGCAGGGTGTAGATTTACAGTTGTTATCAGGTTGCGGCGTACAGTAACTATGAACATTACAGCGACGGTTTCATATAATACTGTACAATATCATTCTTGATTGTGGTGGTACAGATAGATTTTGCTTAGGTGAGAGGCACAAAGGTGTGCGGAAAGTGAGTATTCGGAAATCAGCTACGCAGGCAAGCGAGAGGCGAGCGGTTGTGCCTGCATCACTTGGAGGCCAAACGCAAAGCGGGTGAAACAGTCGCCAAGTTCCTGCCTAAGGGAGGAACTACAACGAGAAGCACCGAAGGAAGCGAGGCGTCGGAAGAAACTCTAGCCCTCGCCGCCCAAGGCGCCATAGATATCAATCCCGACGGGGGAGAGGAGGATATCGTTTCGGTCACAGTAATCGCCGTAATGACGATGTTTCTCGCGCTCTGCGAGTGTCGCGGCAGTGCCTGCAGTAACTGTATTTGGTAAGGTGTGGCCGCGATCAGAAGGATGGGCAACAGTAACGTCGACAGCGATATCACCTGTGTGAAGACCATAGGCACCTGGAATGTAGATGTCCGTCCATTCGTAATGAAGAGGACTCAAATGAATAGAGGAATTAGGATCCTGGAGGGGAGCGACTATTCGACGAGGGCGGCGATTCCGACTTCCTTTCAGAAGCGGGCGAGTATGTTGCGAGTTCCAGCTGATCCTTTAAAAACCCCAAGTTTACGGTTTTTCCCTTTCCCATGCCCATTTTTCACTTCCCAGTCCCTTTCCAGCCCCCCCGGTCTTACTGTGCTGAGAGCTCCCAACTGGTTCTGACACGTTTGCGTACGAGTTCCTCACAGGGCGCCAAACCGCCGTGGGCCGTATCTTCCAATCTCTCCAAGCTTTGGACAACGCTAAATTGGCTTTCCACCTTCACTGCTCCTGGTCCGCCATTCCGCTCCCACCTTCCCGCCATCCGCAGCTGTCTTCGTCTCTAAGGGCTACTGCCCTTTTCGAGCGTTGTTCTTCGCCCGTCCTCGGTGAAGGGCTCTAATCTGCGGTCACCACTGAACTCATGGTTTGTAAATCTGACGTTGTTCTTGTGCACAGCATCACCCTACCGAGCACGGCCCTTCTCTGTGGGCACATCCTCCTCCTCTTCCGTTTTCTCTTCGCTCCCTCACTCCCACCGCGGTACGTACACGTCCTCCTTTACGTAGAAGGTCGCCCTGGCTATCCCTCGCGGACTCGCGTTATCGGTGGATCTACTCGCTGTACGGTTCTGTTCCCGGGGCTTTGTCGATGTGGCGCGCGTCTTGGATGCAAGCGGCGAATATGCTTTAACCTGCAAGTACAAAGACGGCATGAGTCGACGACGTCAAGTCCTTTTCATCATTCTCGTCCGCTTCTGTGAGGAGGTCGGCATTGCTGCCCTCTTCGGACATTCGCTCCCGTTCCAGGATCTTAATTCCTCTATTCATTCAGTCCCCTTTATTAAAACTGGACATCTACATTCCGGGTGCCTATGATCTTCACACAAGTGATATTGCCGTTGACGTTACTGTTGCCCCCATCTTTCTGGTCGCTTGATGAGAATGGGCTCTGTTAGAAGGAAGTGTGACTAGGAAACGGAGTTGACGGTGTGCGACGATACGTACTGTGAAGGGTAGCACAGTACAGTACAGTACAGTACAGTACAGTACAGTACAGTCCTGTGGTGGCTATGGGACGACAGGAGAGCCTGAAAGGGGGGATTGTACTGTACTGTTGGGACACAAACTGGGCCTGTTTACACTAGGGTACTTGACGATGTGTAAAGGTAGTACCGTCCCACAATCGAAACACGTGGCTCTAATATCGTCAGCGCGACAGCATTGTAGACATGCCTATTTTACACACGTGGATGTCACATCGACTTTTTATAAAATGGAAAATGGGGATCACTGAGGACAAACTTGCACAAGTGCGCCAACTGGCAGCTCGGCAATAGTTATCATAGACAGTCTCCCAAATATACGTATAGTACCCTTCATTACTTTGCGGTTCAAGGGGGAGTTGCCCCGTACAGTAATTAATTGAGCGTTACCTCTTGCCCTACGTTTAGTGCTGCACTCCTTCAAAACTCAAAATTGGAAAAATGTTTTTTTTAATACTGCTGTGCAGCACTCGGTGCAGTACAGTGTGTTGGTAGTGCCTTGCTGTCTATTTGTATTGTGTTGTGCAGCTAGTCTACAGAAGTCCTGGCGGATCTGCTCGAAAGCTGTGCACTACCTTGCCCTATGAATATTTGTTATGAAACCGGAGCACAAGAGTTTCAAACGGATGGGTAAAGCAATCAACCAACAGCAAAAAGACAATCATGCCCAGACAAAAACGTCATGTTGCCCCAACCAATCTACTTTTTTTCCCGTTACTTTAAATCGTTTCCGTAACTATGCTCTGTCTAGGAAACTACTTGCCCCGCTTAAACCAAATAAATAGGCGTTTGAAACGGTCGAGTTTCACTTTGACTTACCCAGTTGTTTAAAAAGAGTGTCCTTTGACTGACAATGTCAGTCTACAGACACCCGACACTTTCTTCCTCACATACTACGGTGTCACTAGAACCGATACAATCAACAATACAAGGTGTCAAACGAAACACATCGCATCACCATGACAAAATTGTGTCTCGAGTGCCCTAATAAACTTAATAATAGAAGACGGTATGATCTAGAAAGTCTATCGTCCCATATTGCATTTGATTTTGCCCTTTTATTGCAAGGCTTGTAGCACAGCCGTGATACGGAAGGTCTTAAAGTATCCAAATGCACTCAAAATACTACGTTGCTTCATCTTGTTAAAGAAAACTCCCCCTCTACATCAGATATGCCGTAAGTTGCCTTTTTAGATTTCTCACATACTTTCTAAGAAAAATAACTGACGTTTTCACCACCTCAGACAAGGAGAGACGTGTCCATCAAGACCACTTTCCAAACCTCTCAACTCTTCATAACCACAGTCCCAAAAAGCCAACAGCAAACTACCCAACGCGACTGACTAGCTTACATGCATTGCCATCCGCAACACAATTCCAAAAAACCTCTCTGCAACGCCGACGTTGCAGACGACGACCTCAACTCGCGACCCCCCGAAAATCACACCACTGCTATACCCGCCGCATCGCATTGTTGCAGGCTGCCAGACCACACACTCCTCTCCCCATCCAACCTTTGATCAAACACGTTCCCCTCAAGTGCACATTTTGCATATTCACTCATACCCTGGCATCATCCCTACTCCCGTACAAGTCATCTGCATCCGTTGAGGTGCGGAATTATGTACTGTACACCAGGATAGCCTGCGCTGTGTAAATTGGCATACTGTCACTGAGGTGCATTCTTGACCAGAGTGCATGCATTTTCATAGGAAGCGCCAGAGTTTTATGAGCTGGTGCTTGTGTCGAATGTCCAGTTCCTCGTCCTTTGTCACATTCCGTTTACAAGCTTGTGAGCAGGAGCCTTGTGTTTTACTGTACTATGCTGTGTTGCACTGCCCTTCACGTAGGACTAGCCCACTTTGAACGGCACCATATCTGCCATTATGCCACCTTGCACTACAGTATGGTAACTGCTGCACCTGAAAGACTCGATTGAAGGTATCGCTCCATTTCAACAGAAAACCCGCATTCGCAGATCCTGTCTCTTGCGCACCGATGGTGTGTTGTTGTACAGTACTGTACTGTACAGTACAAAGTACAGTATCCACCTCGTGTTCTACAGTGCAGAATTGCGGTAATGCAGTACGTAGTGCAGTAAAGTTTTCTGTAGTCACGAAAAAAACGCTCAAAATGAGATGTTTGTTTTAATACTTGCTAAATACGTGCGGCTCATTCAGGACCTTGTTAGTCGTGGACTACTCTTCCGTATGTTTGTTCGTGGCGTCATCAGGTGCACCCGACTCTGATGCAGATATTCACTACACTGCACTGCTATACAGAACGTAGGTAGTACCGTTTGTTTACGTTTATTTGGGATCGGAAGATGGTCATTGGATGAATCAAGTCTCGCTCATGTCCTGGGGCAAGGGTGGGGAAGTGGGGAGAGATGATTTCAATGCCTGTAGAGATGTAGTAACTTTATGGCATCAGTATTGGACATTGCGTAGCGCTGCATTCTGTTTCAAGTCACATTTATTTACAGTTTTTGCGTAATCGAGAATTTAAAGTCGCATTGCTGTGCAGTATGCGTTTACCGCATCTACGCAACCCTTTACTGTAATGCCATTTGTACAGTACAATGCATTTCACTTATCTTGTTTACTCATCTCTCGATTCGAGTGGAGAATTCGAGCGACTACTGTAAATTTTGCGAATACCAGCACATGTGTAACACGTTCACGAGGTTTAAGGAATCGCAACGTACCGTTTTTCCAATTCTTCGCAGAACAGGCGCAGTTGTACGAAATTGCAGAAAATTCCCTACCCCCTCCCTATCATCCCGACATCCGTACCATAAATCACGGGAGATTGCCAAAGTACAGATCCGGATCGGATGGCACCGGCGAATCTGCAGCAAAGAATCTGGATGTGCAGAACCGTTAAGGCTTCCACAGACAACTGCCGCCCCAGTATTCATTCAATGCAGACGAGAGCACATTTCAATCAAAGGGGGTAATGATAGTGTAATCTACTTCGTCGTCTGACACTTCAAGCGGGGGGAATCTAAGCGGAGTTTGGAAAGAAGGAAAGGAGAAAACAGAAACGGGTCTGCGCCTCCGTGACCCTGTGACTATTTGAATCAAAGTGCATTTACCTTTTATCCTCTCCTGGAAAGTGAATACGCAAGCTTAGAGCTTACAACTTAAGACGTGTAATCAACAGTGCACTTCACACAGTCAGATATTCATCATCTTCATTACATTAAAGCGTACTTTTCCAACTTGGAACGTCGGTCCGGTCAGCTACCCATCTCTTGTGACGAAGTAAAAGTATTAAAAAAACGCTCTGCTCAACATCCAAGAATCAAGATCAAACACTAGACACAATGAGGAACCAACGAGTTGCAAACACACTAGAGAACAGAAATCGAACTATAAAAGCCGATTCCAAGGGTAAAGTACCGAACTATGACCGTCGTTGTCGTTTCTAGTGAGGACTGGAGCGTTCTAAAGGAAGACAGACTGGGCTGCGCACCTTGTTTGTGGAATATGTATATCAGATAATATACTCAATGGAAACGCATTAATAATTACGATCAGAGAGAGAACTAAAACCAGATTAGTTTGCCTTCGCCGATACATCCCGATTAATTTATCAACGCGAAGCCAACAAACGACAGCGAAATATTCTTAAAATAATTAAATTTGAAAATTTAGAAACCGCCAAAAAATCATAATCATTGTTTGGCAAGTACACATCGTAGCAGTATACTGGACGCTTTATATGGGGAAAATATTCCTAGAAGAAATTCGTAAATAAACAAAGTTCTTCCCCTTGTAGCTTAGGCAGAGAAGGAGACTAAAAATTCATAGGAAAAATGAGATTATTCACAGTTAACAGCCTTTATAAATCCAATTACACTTCTAAGAAACTAGTTACCTTCAAAAATTAAAAACAGGCCCCTATAGAAAACTGCTTTTGTTCGTAAAACATAGGCATGGAATTTTAAGTCTATTTTAGAGTTCAAATTACATGCGTAAATCTTCTTACATTCTGCTTAAATATCTCACATGAACAATTTGGTTGAAATTATGAGTGAAAAAAATAGAATATTCATTTTGATGAAAATTAGTCAACATAGGTCTGCATCAATTCATGTAGAAAAATAAAATTGATATCATTTATAAAAATATGAGTACTACCACAGCTAAAGGTGGATAATTTATCACATAGAATGAGATTTTAGATAAGAAATATTTTCTTCGCTCCTTGCACTTTTTTAATTTACAACTTAATCTAACCGATTCTATACTTAGTAACATATGTATAATTCAGAAAAAATTGATTAATCGCTCTCACTTCCGAAATTTTTAACAGAAGTAACAGTTGCCATTTTTTTAATGAGCCTTACAGTTCTTAGTTTTCAGCTGATTTGTATGGTTTGCAAGCCATCAAGTTAAAGAAATAAGATTACTATCAGGGTTATATGAAATTAGTAATGATTGTTGGCAAAAAACTGAGATTCTTCTGTCTTTCTCACGTCTGAAAGTATATTCGTCCATATGTGAGTGATGAAGAATCAAAAAAGATATGTAAAAGAAACGTTAAAAGTTTTTCATCTTAACTGTTTCTCGTCCATCCAAGTCTAAGTTTCAGGTCAAAAACGGATTTCTACGTATTATTACTATGTAAGAAAATAAAATTTTACATCCGAAAATATTGCTTATGACAAGAGCATTTACAGCTTTTATTTCATAAGAAAAAAGAACTTTATCCCATTCATTTATAGTACATGACCTCAGTCAGGAAGTGATAATCATGTTGTATTAAAATATAAGCATTGTAATAGTAAATTATTGTCCTTTTTGCAAAAAATTAAATATGGGACCAAAGGAACGTGTGTGTCGTAATTAACTTCATACAGTCGCGTTATATATGCAAATTTGAATAGGTGAAGAGGCCCGATCAAGCAATCTCAACTTGCAAAAATAAGAATTGCTATTTATATGGATATTTCAAGAAGCACTATTGGACTTCGACGGCATGAAATATGGCGAGGAACTCAATGTAACTAAATGAGTTTGATTGAAACAACAAGGGACCTTTTTGGGAATCAAACTTATCGAGTAAACTAATAGCATGGAGCTTACCTTAAATTGATAAACAACAGAACTCCTTTTTACTAATATGTGTGAAAAGGGCTTGTTTAAAATTCATCAAAAAAGTACAGGGAGTGAAATTTGAAAGAATGTTACCTATTTATTCTTGTCGTCACGTGTTTTGGGGCTAAGTACCCGAACAGTCCCGCCGATAATCTCCCATCTTCCACGGTGGAACGGAGTACATACCCAGACATTATTTTGTCTTCCAACTGTAATGCTCTGTAATGTGCTATCTTGTGACAAAATTGCTACCCTGAAACTGTTTTGTACCTCCTTGGAAGTAGTTCAGTCTATCAAGATTGTTAGACTTGGATGATTCAAAAATATGATGGAAAGATTAAATTGAAACATATGCAATTTTTTGGCTTGAATTGAATACATACACTCTAGCAAAAGCCAAAAATTTTTATTGTATTTGCATGAATAAATTATGTTTAAACTGTAAAAGGAAAAAGTACTGGCTAATAGTCTAGTTTTTATGAATCAGGAAAGAATAGACGAAAGAAGGACTAAAGGATGGTCAAAATCATATGGTATTGAATAGTTGATTTCAATGATCGACATATCTAAGCATACTTTGGAATAAATCAATTTTCCTAGTTTAGTTACACATAACCGAAGGATGTGAAATTCTGGATTGATTCAAATCAGCTTTCGACCGATCGTAACTTTCAACAATCCGACTAATTTTAACATTCAAAAATAGTTACTAGCAGATTAAATGTGGATATATGCAACCTAAAGCGGGAGTTCCTCAGTATCTCCACAAAACTGGAAAGATTATTTTAAAAAAAGAAGTTCACACATTTTTGTGATGATAGTCGATTTTTATTCATGGTTTCACCCTTGTTAGTGACTGAATAAACCTATGTTATATACTATTGCTATTCTTCATCAATCATGGGAACCCATAAATCCTATCATTTTACTTATTGAAATCATTTTAGTACTTTAATATACGTAAGTAGCTATGAAAAAATTAGAGAATGTAATGTTCGTTTCAGTTACCATTAGCTTAAACAATAATCATATGTCTATAGATATAGGCATAATTGTAGAACCCCTATCTTCATATCTCTATAAAGATAGTATTAAGCGATGAATTATAGTCAATTTAGACATCCTTAAAGTGGGAATTAATAATATATTTGTAATCTAATATATCTAGAACAGTGAGGAGCGTCATCGTATGCTTAGAATATGAACTATTTTTTAAAAACATTTGGTACCTTTCTGTATCTTTGCTCTTGTAGCTATTTCTTAATAATTAAAAGAATTAATGTACGTGAAGGTAAATGAGAAACAAGTTTTTTTATAAACAAAAGTTTTAGTATACTCAATATATCCTTTTAACTATTGAAGAAAATCATTTGAAGTACTTTCAAATATTATCGCTCATTTCTATTCGCAAACAATTTGAATTGCTCCATTAATAGAGTAAAATAATTATATATATCACTTTGTAACATAAATTATATAGCACAAATTGATGCAAATCTGCATAACTGAAAAAATCTTGGAGAATATCGTTTGAAAAAATCTTGTAAGCGTTCAGTTAATATTGAGAAAGTTTTCTATTACAATAATCTGGTAAATAAATGATTTACGCCATTTAATATCTTTTTTTTTGAATATTGGCTTATTTGATTCTTCGTAAAGTTAGAATGAATACATTTCAAATACAATTTTTAGAGAGACTTAAAATTCTAATTATTTCTTTGTTATTTGGATCTCATGAGCGCATAATTAAGGTTGGAATTTTTAATTAATTATCTATAGTATTAATAGAGATACGATATATGTAAACTTTATGCTAAAGGTTTCGTGTTATGATCCCATTTCGCATAAAATTCTGTATAAACACGTAATAAAATTAAAAGTTCAATTAATTTAAACCACAGCAAGTTGTGTAATATGCCTTTTGTTCTAAATATCTTTTTCAGGCTCGAACAAATACTCTCCTTAAGAAGAATTAGGGAGAAATTCAAATTTTAATTTTTCAGACGGAGCTCTAGTCTTTTATAGATGTAGCACAATAAATGGCTTCTATTTTCTGTGTTCAAGAAAATTAAATCAAAATTTTAAAGAAGATAAAGAGTAAAGTTCCCCAGCTCCGGACACATAGCTCACACGAATTTTCAAATTTTTTGTTTCTTCAAATAGAATGCTGGACATTATTTATTCAACTTCGAAATAAAAATATTTCAACTTTTATGACGCACTAAGTATTCGTCTATGTACGGGTTCATACATTAAGATAAAGGATAAAGTCTTTTATAACCACAGTTTTAATTTTTTTCTGAAATTTCATCAATACATGGACACGAAGGAATTAAAGCTGAAAAGTATTTCATGAAAAAGTTTTATAGGTAGGAATTTGTGTATAAAAACGTATTCAATTCTATTTTTGCTGCGCTTAATCACCACATATCAAGTTATAGCGGAGACTTACAAGGATTTGGCAAAATGGAGTAGAGTTTTGACAAATATTTGTCTCGGTTACATACGAACAAATAACTACCTGAATTGTTTTCTGCTTATTATATTAGAGTTTATGTCAAATTTGGTACTTTAAGGTTATCAGTTTCAAGTATCTAGTTATGTCTTTCAGGTTTAAGCGGTATGAGACGGTATTTAATTCCAATTGAATGAGCTAATTGAAGAACGGTTCATAAAAAATAAACGATATACTGCTTATCAGCATTAAGAAAAGTTACAAGGAGCAACATTAAAGGAATATTTTTAAACATTTTATGATGAATAAGGGTTCATTCAATTCCTCCCATAAACAGAAAAATTAGGAATTATTTCATAACGTAGCTTTTTACACAAATCCAGCGAAATTATTTCGCACCTCGGATAGTTATACATAATTTATCACAAGAGGTTTCTAATAATGGAAAATAGTTCTCACCAACAGATTTAGAGTGATTGATAATTGATAGATTAATTTAAATAAATATTAGATCTTGCGCAAACAAAGTCACGATAATTTGAAATTAAGTACCCCGTTGAGCTAAAAATTGTTTGATATCTCTCTTTTTCTATCTACGGGGAGTATTTATCAGTTTACATCTTGACTTGTATTTTTGTACAAAGTAAAAATTTCGAAGAAATAATACTTAATGCCTGTGCTTCTCTTATGCTCAATTGCAATTGACTAGGGTTTATAATTTGATTTATGCCACCAAAATACAGTATTGAAACCCGAAAATATAATTTTTGAGCTCTCATTGATGAATCTTAGAGATGAATCAATGTGAGAATATCTCAAATTAACTAATAGACAAAAAAATTCTTTGCATAGAGACTTTGAGGGGGAACAGGAGGGGTTCATATACTGTACAAGAAAATCTAGCTGATACCTAGTTAGCTTTTACAATATTTCGTTTACATGAACCATTGGAGAGTTTCTTTTATTCCAATTTCTAAATATCTGAATGCTGATTTTCCTGTTGAAATTTTGAAACTAGATATTTATTAAAAGAAATCAATAAGTCTTAGAGCCACTTGTACTACGCTCCTGGCAGAAAAGAACTTTAGCAGCTCCTATCTCACCCAAAAGATGCAAGTTTTAGAGTGAATTAGATTTTGTTGCAGTAATGATGAAACCTGAAACAATTTGAAATTATGTCTTTTTTGAGATGAGAGAAAAGCTAAATATGCTGAGTTAAGAATGATATTCCTGTGGATTCGAAAACATTTTTGATACAACTTCACTCTTTACGGAAAATATCTCCCAAATTGCAGATTTCTGTCAGGTATTCAGAAAAAGCAGGAGAAGCGACTCTCACGGCAGAAGAACTATACATTAATTTTGAGCGGATTTATTGAGTAATTGCTCAAAATAATTCAAGAATGTTTTCGTGGAGATATTTTCCAGTAGATATTTATCACTAGGAGAAAAAAGAGTTTTATGTTCAAAACTTAACTACCGCATTCCGCGCGATATTCGCACAAAGTTTTCTAAATTATGAACTTGAACCTTCCAAAAAAAATTACGTGCATTTCTTGGGATCTTCATGGGATAACAGAGGAACCTGATGAAGTATTCAATTTGAATTGATAACTTATACTTTCTGCCACTAATACCACGTGCAGTTTCTGCTATGTACGAACAATTCGATAAACAAAATCAATGAATGCCTTGCGTGAGAATGTAACTTTTACAAAAGAACTACTAGGAAACAAAACGTATGCAAAGGAGCAGGTCAAATTTTCGTGAGCAGGTAATGAATAAAGATCTTAAAACATCCCTTAATGAATTATTGAAAGTAAACTGTACTTTATTTTCTAAAAAGATGAGGAACCTTTTTCATTTACTGGTCAAACTATTTGAGTTCAGAAAAGATATTCATCTGGAAAGTATTTTTTCCTTCCAAAATAATTTTCGGTGATAAGAGAACTGATCACCGCGAAAAATATTTGCATCTATAAATATTGCACCAAAAACTCATTTATTAGATGCTAGACCATTTGAACCTATTTGATGGATTAGGTTTCGTGCTATTTATTCTTAAGCAAGACCTGGACCGTTTCCGTCTGCTTACATTTACTAACATCCTGTATTACCATACTTGTGCGCTGAAAAAGATTTGACATTCCTTGAAACCTTCTGGGAATTGCATTCTTTCTTAGATACATATTGAATTCTCACTGATTATGCGATTTTTGCAAATGAATTTAAGCTTAAATAGTTGCATTACTGAATATAAATCAATCAAACTGCTGATATTTGAACCTTAATTTTATTAAAATTCTCTTGAGTATGTTTCTTTTTATTGAATGGAGCCTACAGCACCTTTATCTTATCTAAAGTTTCCTCATAAGTATTTCATATTTTTGTAGGTTTGCTGACATTTTAATCCGGGAAAAGATAAATAAATAATGAAAATACCAGAAAAAGGGTGCAAATTACGATTATTACTATCACGTTTTAATATTTGAGTAATCATATGGTTCAACGACCAGTTCTTTAGAATTGTGGAACCTTACCTTTGAGAAATCTGTATTAAACTGATCATATCTCCTTTTATTTTTAATCACATGTGCTTAAGGGAAGCTACCCTATTTGTCATTTCGATATATTCATAAGGCTTATATCGGCCTTTTATGTCTTCACTAAACCTAAAATTACCTAGTTTTCATAAAATACAATAAGAAATAAAAATAAAGTACCAGGGAGGTCTATGGGGTAGAGAATTGTAACATATCGTAATATTTCGGTAAGACTGCTACTGAGAACTGGCTACGGAGAAATTTCCCCAAAAGGTTCTGTAAATTTTGTTTACAATGGCTAGCAAATCGAATGCGAGATTTCCTTGGGCGCTCAGCATTTCTGCGGTACTAAAATTTATACAGAAATATCTGCGTCTGCGCAAATACTGTGTTACGCAAAAATTCCAATTCATATCGGTGGGGTAATAATGTATGGAGTAGTGAAAAGAACCTCAATTACAACAGTCCTTGTGGTACGGACCTTATGATCTACTCAAATTGAACAATTTGACGATATATGCAGTAGTTCTAGCAAAAAGATTCCATTGACGGGACTATATGATGATTTTAACAGATTTGCGAGTATACTGAATGAGAAAATCAGTGCTTAATATTTTGAATTGAAATTGGTGTACTACGAGAAGAAGCTTGAGAATTAATACTGGTATGAAATTTGATGAGTTAAAGAAGCGGTAGCTGGTTCTATTTCGAAGAAAATAATGTTTGGTTCACTTGTTCAAATTGAAGGAGAAATTATTTAAAGATTAGAAAATTTACGCATATCAGTCCGGCAAGTCTCTATATCTAAACTTACCTGAAGAATTTATTTTCTATTGATTAGGGTATTTTACCACAACTTGAAGCAGATTTAGTACGTCATTCGGTGATTTTTTACCACAGAGTGCTCGAAAAATATTTATGAGGACGAAAGCCATGCCTACCATTTCATAGGTGCTGCATGGAGATCATTGGACTGCAGTCTAAGATGGAAGATCTCTTGTTGTTATAGTAGCTACAGTCAGGATTTTTGGAAAACGAATGATTTTTTAAATACTTTAAACCTCGAATCAGATACTCGGGGGGTAACTTTGACTGTGTGAGAAAATGACGTAAATAGAGAAGGGGAGAAGAGACGGCAAAGATTGGACCTATGGGATAAAAATTCCAAAAAAAGGATGGAGTTAGAACTGGAGAGATTAGAAGCAGGCCTAAAACTGATACTCAGAGCATAGTGTCCATATGAAGGGGATAATGGGCAATTTTAACTGTTTCCGGGGACTTAAAAGCCTTTCACCTTTTTTTTGCTCACCATTAGCGATTCAGCGCTTCAATCGGAGGTCTTGTTTTGGAAAAGAAGGTATAGAATATTGGTGGTGATTCATCTGGAGTTGGAGTGAGTAAAATGGCTTGTTCGAGATGAATAATTTGAAAGAGACGCAAACTACGTCGTGAAGCTTGAGATTTGGCAGCAAGATCATGGATATGACTAAGTTCTTACTCTTGAATGAACTGATTGTTAGCAGTGCTCTTTCCTTGTACCACTCGGTTTAAAGGAAGTAAACAGTACTCAATCTCGCTTGGAAGAGCGATGCTCACCTCTGATAAAACACTAGAATATAAGCTCTACGATTCCCGTGGAAACTACTAAGGCCCCGATCTGGGCGGGAAGAGTGAGCAGTGTCCAAGTTGCAAGACGATTGTTGAGATTACACAATAGATTCCAGGAGCGCTCTCGGTTTAGTGTCTACTAGCCACAGAAATTTCCTCATAAGAGGCACCCTTTGAGGCACCTTTTGTCCTTATATGAGGACAAATCTCTTTTTCACACAAATTTTTCATTGACGTGAACTAGAATTTTGGGCCCGTGAATATTTTCTAGAAACGTAGAATTCTACAGAAAAGTTGCTCAGTAACTTAAAAATGTATATAACTTTGGCTCACACCCACTCACCTCAATCCCTAATGGAATATGTGGCCTCAATTTAGGCAATGACATTACTTTCCAAATAATAAACTACCCAAAGTCCCCCCCCTTCCCTTGGCTAAAGCATCCGCCTATGGGTACTGAATGGGTAAAATGTGGCAAATTGGCACTGAAATCGAAGGTCATCGAGGGGTAAAAGTGGTTCGTATTTTGATAAAATTACCCGAAAGTTTGTAATAATCGAGCTTCACTACTTCTAAAATTATATATTAGCACAAAAATGACAGAAAAAATTTACTTAAAAAATTAGCCCTAACCTTTGCCATCTCTAGCTAGAGGCTGCGGGACAACGGCGTGGGTTTTGTGTACTGTATTGCAGGCAAACGCTTCACGTAGTAAAGCGTTCAGTGTGTTACGGTATCAATCGCCCCAACCTGTAGTTTTTAAAGGGTACGGTGCACTAAGTACTCAGTGCACAAACAATTGTCCAGTATTCTGTTGAAAGTTATGAAACTCGATTGCAACCAGTAATGGTATGGACTGAACAGAACTTACACTATTCAACTAGTGTGCTCTTGTAATAACAGTCTTGATTCACTAGATGGGCGTATCGAATCTGTGCAAGAGGCAGGAAGATACCGTGCCATTAAAGATCTCTCCCTTCGTCATATTGCTAATGATCTTTGAGGTGCGGTAATCTCCAAGCGCTGGGAAAAATAGCAACTCACCTCGCTACCCGTGGCCGCACCAACCCCCCGACCGGACAGCACCTCCTCATCACTACCTTTTTCCTCTCGTCTTACGGGTGACAGCCCACGCTGTCTTAAGCCTCGTCATTGCTCTATCCTCCCCGGATTGAAAGGCACCTGCGCTACAGACTGAAAATAAAATAAATGGTCGCTCCATGTACAGTGCAATGTTTGATCTGACAAGCGGCATGGTGGGTGAGGGATCAACCTGCCAATAGACTAAAAATTTCGTTACCTGAGAAAACACTAAACGCCCCGTTCGATTGTTGGGAAGTGTCGTGGAATAGGGGGATGCAAGCTTCTCTCGGCATCAATCAAGGGATTGGCAAACAGTGCAGTTGAGTGAAGTATTTGAGCAGGCCTGCAAAAGTCGGCGCCATGCAATACACTCGGTAGTCGGTATGTGAGGGAGGTAAAGGGTTTTCAGAATCCAGTCCCACTAGATACGGTAACGGGACGTCAAAACGGTCCAATGAAACGAAATGTACCCTTTGGAATAATGTGGACGTGTTTTTCATCCGAAGAACAAGGACCACACGGGTTTCTACTCGGGACGGTATTCATCGGACCGTGAGGATCATTATGTCACGTCGCAAGTTGCAAATTGAATGAATGCGACCATTTCACAAGACCATACAGAAATTGGCGTATGGATGGCCGGCACCGAATACTAAACACTGAAATTCACCCCATGTTCAATACGGCCTTACCGCTGGCCCGTGACCGCGGTGACCACGATGCACAACACACTCCCACACCCCCCTCTGCAATTCCGGCTGCGAAATGACATACGGATAAAAAACGCATGTGTCAGCAAGCTCAAAAGCAAAAGTCACATGAGGGTTGTGCATGTCGTAACCGACAGAATGCAAGCGGCAACAGGTCAACACAGTTGCATTGATTTGCAGAGCATGCATTGCTGTTGCATCAAGCACAAAGTGCAGTACAAGACCAGGCAACAAGGCGGGCAACGCCTCGTCACCGGCCCAATCCACACATGCACTTTTCCCAACGCAATAATCTCAGACCGCCAAGCAATGCGGAGGGGTTTGGCGGGGTGGCACGAGTTGCGGTGGGCTTGGAGGTGGGTACTGCGGTGTAAGGTGGTGTAATGTTTTGGTGCAGTGCGGATTGAGGCGGCTGGTGGGACGGTTTCTGGCGGGGTACTGTATGTACAATACAGTAGGTGATTGTACTGTACTGTACTGTACCTTGTCCAATAAATATTGCACATATTGCACTGTACGTACAGTACTTCATGGTTACTGTACAATATATGAAGGGAGAGAGTGCTTGAACTGAGACAAGGTGGGCCAATGAGCGGTGACTTTAAGCGGGCATTGCGAACAGCACAGTACAGTACAGTACGACCGAGTATGTGTTTTGGATGGAGAGGGTTTGTAGGTGCGGCATTCGACAGCAGGGCTGTATGTTTACTGCAGAGGGAGAGGAGCGGGGGCGGGGAAAACGGGACGGGGACGCGGGTTTGGGGGCAACGAGCGGGCGGGGTGGCCTGGCGCATCCGGCGGCGGTGTAAGAGTCGGGGGGGTTTTGAGTTTGTAGATAAGGGACGAGTGGTACAGTAACTTATGACCGTTGGACAGGCGGTTTTCTGGGGGAATTTCGGGGGATGGGTGCGCAGGTGTGCTGTACTCGAGGTACGTAGAGAGTGGAGATGAGGCGAAGACATGCTCCGTGTGAATGTAATGTACATACAATATATGGTGTTGTGTGCGGAAGGTCGATAAAGAAAAGGTGCAGTTGCGTCACAGTGGAGTACTGTACATTGTGTACATGTTGCCAATACACAATTGTCCACTGGGTTGGATGCGAACAGTGCCATGTACTGTACAGTAAAGTACTGTACAGCAGTGAAGTGAATCGGAGCAAAATATTGCCTCGACTTTAATCTGTTTTCGCCTTCAAAAAAACAGCACCCAAGCACCAACATAACGTAACATTTAGGACAACCTTTCCTTTGTTTAGATACATGCTGTACTGTACTTTACTGTACAATACCACCCAAACCCCCCGGTATGACATGAAAAACCGTGGCAACCTCAGGCGGTCGAAAAGCATGCAACGGCCGCATCACCACCCCGTATCAAACGACCAGCCGCTATCCAATCCCCCAATCGAATGGTGCATGACGTTTGCAATCTTCCCCAAAAAATCAGCGCCCGTGCCCAATACCGTACACCGCCCCTTTCCTCCCGCGCTTTCCGCACGCCCCAACCACGCACCCCCAAATCCCTCAAACCCACCCACGGTACAAAATACCCTACCCGACAAAATGGCCGCCCACCCATCCCCTCCATACGCGCCATGCCCTCAAAACAAACATACTGTACGGCAGGCCACGCGACCCCCTCCACTCCCCCTCTGTATAATCCCATACACACCGACCGACCGACCAAGCCACACCAACCACACCCTCCCCCTTTGCGGGACGTGCACACAATACCAAAAACAACACCATGCGTCATCTATGGTGAATCATCTCACCCTCCCCCCCCACCCAATAAAACTCACCTCGCCCTCTCGAGTCTCCCCCCCACCCCCGCCATGCACACCACACCACATGTATGCAATACAGTACAGTACAGTGCACCGACACTTTGCGCCTCTGACTTGCCGACCGCACCCGCATTTTCTCCCTCCAAACATAAACTAAACACACGGCACCCCTGTCCCTCTCTGTCCCATCCAGGACAATATCTGCACCCTCGCCCCCCACCCCGCCGTACCATACTGTACACTCCACTACACTACTGTACTTTAAAAGGCGGGAGGTACAGTACAGTCAGTACAGTACTGTACTGTACAGTACAGTACCGTACTGCATATCTCCCGCCGAAATTCCCCCGGCACACAACACAACACAACACAACACTTGCAACTCAATTCCCAACTGTAAAGCACCCTATCCCCCCCCGCACGTCCCACTCTGAACATTGTCCTCTCCCATTCTACACAACGGGTCGCCGGTGTACCCGGGGGTTGCACCCAGGAAACGGTGATGATTTGGCGGGGGTGAATGACGCGGGGCAAGAACAAGGTAGAAAGCATGAGGTGGGTGGCGGGGGTTGTGGACGGGGCGTAGCGATGATTCAGGGAAGGTGTGTTGTTGGAAATGGGGGTTGATCAAATGGGGTCGTGTGCGGGTTTTTGTTGTGGTGGTTGGAACGGATGGGGCAATGGGTGGGTGTGTTTGTGGGGTAGGGAAGGGAGGGGTGCTGGTTTGATGGACGTGGTTGTGGATTGGGATTGGGGTAGTGTACAGTACAGTACAGTACGTAAGGGCGGGTGGGGAATTAGGTCATGGTTGGTGTTTGTTTTGGAGCGCTTGGGGTGGGTGTACTGTATGTATGTGTGTGGGTCGGGTGGCGGTATGGCCGTCGTTTTTGGGCAGGGGTAGGTGGCGTCAAAAAATTGAGAGCCGCATGTGGAAAAACTAGGGCCTTGTGAAAAAACCCCGCTTTGTTTCAACGCTACACGCGCCCACCCTTCAAAAACACTCACTTCGGGCCGCACGTGACAATCGCCCCGACTGAAACACAAAAAAATTGTTTAAAATTGTAGACTTGAAAACTGTTTGTGTCCCTAATGCTTCTTAAAATAACATGCAATGTATGACAGGGGATATGAGAATGACAAATAGACCTCTGTATGTGTGCACAATGCAACTTGTCCAACTTGTCACCGCCGCCGTCACCGTTTGGACACCACACCGAGCCCATGTTACACCAACACCGCACCACACCTTTGAATGTAACCCACCCCCACCATCAGATCCCCTTCTTACCCCACCCCCTACCCGTCCTTTCCTTTCCTTTCCTACCTGACACAAAACTTGCCCGCCCTTTGTCAGTTATTACAAAACCTTCCTCCCCCAAAATCCTCCTACCCCGCCCCCACCTCGCTCTCTTAAATCACCCCCTCTTCCCCTCCCCCACCTCTTTCACCATCCACCCCACTTATAAACCCTCCCCTTCCCCATCAAACCCTCCCACCACATTCTCCCAAACTCCCCAACCCCCCCAAACCCCACCATGAACCTCCTCCTCCCCGACCTCCCAACCACCCACCCCCACTACCCTCCCTCCCTCCCCCACCCCCAACAAACCCGCCCCCCCCCTCTCCCTCCATCCCCTCCCCACCCCCCAAAACCCCTCTCCCTCCCTCCCCCCCCTCAACCAAACCCCCCTCCCCCCAACCCCACCCCCCCCACAAACCCCCTCCGCCGATCGCGACCTCCGTCTCGAACGTGCAGTCGCCCTCGTCACACAATCGAAATATTCCGTACGGAAAGCCGCACATGCACTCGCATTACCCAAAAGTACCGTGCACCGCTACCTGCAGGCTACAAGAGCCATGGCTATGGTGCAAGGTCCACCCGTTGCACGACATTCCGGCGTGCTGAAAACTCCGCGTGGGAGAGGTGTTTCACGGGCTGGCGCTCCTGTTCGGCCGAAGAAATGTGAGTTGAAGTTTCTGTTGGTTGGGGGGCGGGAGGGGTGGGGTGGGGTGTGGACTTGATTGTTAGAGGGTATGGTTTTTGAGTCGTTTGTTTTTGGGAGTGGTGGGATGTGGGGTTTGTGTGTCGGTAGGGGTTTGTGTGGGTGGGGAATGGTTGTGTGGTGTGTGGTTGGAGTGCTTATTGTTATTTTCAGGATGCGACATGTTGCATGTTTGTGTGTTTTGCCGTGTGTGTTTTGTTTATGAGTTTGTGATGGGGAGGGCGGGGTGGATTAGCGTGGTGGATTGGGGGTTTGCACTGTGGACAGGGCGGTGGATCGCCGCTAGTATTTTTAAAAGCTCGTGGTAAAATACTGGCAACATGACTTGTGCCGTTGCGAATGTGTAGAGGTGAGTATGATGTTGGTGGGGCTTTGTATTGGGGACATGATTGTTCCTAAATCTACAATAGTTTGCGCGGCTTTTCTACAGGTCGGACCATTCGAGCCGCGGTCGAATGGTAGATCGTAGTGAGTGTGGTTGGGAGGGGGTGGGTTGATGATGCGCGTGGGGTATGGGTGGGTTTTGCACGCATGGCGTGTGGCTGCGGTGCACGGCATGATGATGCATGGTTGGCACGGGACTTGCCTGTCCGTCGGCACGGTATGCGGGACGGTAAGGGGATTGGGATGGTATATGGTGGATACGACGTGTGGTGTAGCGGGTAAGCAGGGTGGCTTTCTTTGGGGGATAAAGAAAAAGGTAGAGTTGGGGTTGAGGGTGTACAGTGGGTCGGGCCACCGATGCATGGCACAGTGAGGTTTTTTTTTGTTTGGAGGGGAACGGGGTGGGGTGGCGGGACGGGGAAATAAGGGTAAAGATTATGGAATGTGGCAAAGGCTAGTGGTGGGTGTTATCGATTGGTGCTAAAAATAATCGTCAGGCGGCATAAGCAACGATTTTGTGCGTTTCCGTCGTCTCGCTGCAAACTACAGTAGTACATATGTAGACTGCACTTGACTGCACGGGACGGTGCCTACTGTGCATATGATGTACTGTACTGTACTGTACTGTACTATACAGTACTGTACTGTTGTACTGTACTGTATGGACAGCGGGTTTCCCGGTTTGTGTGTGACCGGGGATCGCAGCATGGGGAAAGGTCTTGTCAGGGTGACGCTGTCCCTACGTAGCACAGCGCGGAATACGTGGAAGATTTCGGCCGAGGGTGGAACCGATAAGGCGCACGCTGGGGCAACCCCAAACTCGGCTTGCAAAGAAGCTTTTGCATCTTGCATACCGCTTTGCTTTTTGACTCAACCTTGACAACCTACAGGTCGATCATTTCCTTGTTTTTTTTTCCATTTGAAATAATATCCAATACCGTTTTTGCATAACACCTATTGTATGTAGGCAGGTAAAAGACAGGACAGGACAGGACAGGACAGGACAGTATTTTTGCTTGACACTGACGTTCTGTAACTACTGCACTTGCTGTGCCATTACTTGCCGAGGGGCGGGACAATGCTGCTCGTTATTTTTTTCGGCATCAAACAATCAAGCAACAACGTGGTGATTTTTCCGTGCAAAATAAAAAATTAAAGGGCGCGCTGTACAGTATCGATGTTTCATTCTGTGCAAAGTCTATATGCCTGGTCTCGTTTGAATACATGTGCTTTCGTTGTGTGGCCCCTGTAAAATCCCCTGCTTTCAACAAACTGCCGCCGTTGTTGACTGCACTCGTAGAGTTGGAGGGGCGCTCGCATTTGGTAACGTTTGGGACTGCACATGGTCGCAAAGTATCATTCGAAATACTAGTCCAGTATGATGTGCTCTTTTTAATTTTCCTTTCAAAATTCAACAAACCACAGATTCGTGTGATGAAAGCAACTCTCCCGATGCCTCTCACTTTGCGAGCCAGTACATATTACATCTCCACTACTGCCGTACAGTACTGTACAGTATGTTCATTACTGTAAAAGGCAACTCGGGTAATCGCAAGGTACTACGGTAGAGTACCAAATTAATCTACGGCTAATCATTCGCATACAGTCACGAAAGCATGCAGTTGTTGATTTCCAACAATAGTGTGCTGTTGTACGACTCTCGTCGCGCCCGGTACGTACTGTACTGTATGCCATGCTGTCCGGTACACATGATCTACTGTACAGTACAGTACAGTCTCGGCACAGATATGACGCCATGCTTTCTTTCTCTTCCGACAAATACGTGTTGTCAAGCACTGCTGGCTATCAAAATTCGATGGCGCTTTTCCACACTTTTCCCGCTACAGAAAAAAAATCGCTAGTTTCACAGCAGGAGCGACAAGGAAGATCTGTAGTGGTTAACTGTGAGCCTCCTAGACTTGGATCAAGTCGTTGTTGAGATACAATACATATATTTAGTAAACTACCGACTGTATGCGATGACAACCTCATGTCATTCCACCTTGAAATGTATACTTGCTCTGTAAAAGCACCACGGGCTCCCCTGCTCACTATCCTTGCCTGACCTCATGGAACCGATCTATGAACAGGACTTACCTGGGGGAAGGCGACACCAACCTGCTTGTAGCAGTCAAAAGTAATCCAACATTTTTCATTTACCAACCACTAAAACTTGAGACGAATCTCATTGAAATTCAGCTACCAATTGGCTCATCAAAAATATATCCACTGCCACTAGAATTCAGGTTTCTCCTTGACCGATAAACTTACCCCACTTCTCGTCTCGCAGCCGCGGCTGTTCTATCCTTTATATATTCCTCTAGAGAAAGAGCAACTGCCACCTTTGAGGATTAAAGTGGGTCTGCTACAAAACCACACCCAGGCAAACGCTTAACCGATGCCTACACCAGCATAAGGGACGGAAGAAAATTCCTCCACTTCCTCGACATAATTCTGCGTCCTCCCCTGGCAGACGTTACCACCTACCGTGTAGCTCGCATTTTTTCGGCACTCGATGTTTGCCATTGTTCATGAGCGGGCGTGATGAATTGATGATCTTTCGTCCAATGATTTCCTAGCGTTGACTTTTTGCACGCCTCCGTCATGGTCATTTTATCCGTAACATTCCAACTGATTTTGCGTCCGCAAACTTAATTCATATTTTGCTACAAGGGTAAACTATCTGGCCAATTATGTTTGAAAAGAATGGTCCCCTTTTTTACCAGCATGCTTCAAAGTATGCTATTTGGTTTTAGTGTTTTGGCTACTTTGAACGAATTTGATAACTTTGTGTTGGTATATGACCCCAGTTTACATCAGACAACCTTTTATGCCTACTGAAATAACCAGGGGGGGTCAACGCGCTGCTGAAGGAGTAAGAATGATGGTAAAAGGCGGGATGATGAGGTAGTTTACTTCGTCGTCTGACACTTCTAGTAATGGTAAAAGTGATTATCAGAAAATAAGGGCCTATGGCCAATGTTCTATGGCTGGGTTTCTCCAAGAATCTAGGTTACTCTCCTTTTAAAAGAAAGTACTGCAGCACCTCTATGTAATTTCGAACTTGGTGCCACCGCAGTAGAAAATAGAGCCTCAACTAGAGATTAGTGCTAGGGAATGTCGAAGTTAACAAAGCGATAAAGGGAAAAATTGGTTTGGTTTACTGCGAGTAATGGAAAGGTTGGGAGTCCTATGTATTTGTAATCAAGCGATAAAGTACTGTTTCGATGGACTCTTTGTAATATAAGGACATTGTTAATAAAAATATGTACAGCCATTAAACAGCTAGTTTCTTGCAGAGAACTACTGGACACCTTCAAAGTGATCCAGGTTCTCTGTTGTACGGAAGTTTAAGGTTCAAAGTTCTCGTCTACACCTATGTAAGTAGAAAACTGTAATAATCAAGTAGAAAGCTGTAATAAAGACAGCAAACAAGTCTCCACTACAATGAAAGTGAGGGACGAAAAGAGATTGATTCATGTAGCCTCAAATTCTTCGCTCATCTCCGGGGCGATCTGTGATTCCCTTCAGCTGCTTATTTCCGCCAGTAGGACGAGTGTATACCTTAACAACAGCGTGCAGTTTCGATATCAACAAGTTTTACGTATGCCGACTTCAACCAAACAGCAAAAACGCGGTCGTTTAAAATGGGCTAAGCCTCATTTTCGGAGGGATTATCAAGTTTGGTGATCTGTGCTGTTCACTGATGAGAAACGTTTTAATTGTGATGATCCCTACGTCCCTCAGTACTACTGGCATGAGCTAAGAAAGTAACAGTTGATTCTATCCAAGCAGCAGAACAGTGGAAATGGTATCGTGCTTTGAGCTGGATTATGAGCTCATAGGAAGACAAATTTGATTCAGGTTAGGGGAAATTTGAATTCAGGCCGCTGCATTCAATTTCTTGAGACTGATGTTCTTCCATGGGAAGACGAGAATATGCCCTGAATCGGACATTTCAGCAAAATAACGATCCGGTTAACACAGCTCTGAAAACTGCAGAATGGTTTAAGAAGGAAAGATGACATGTTATGGAGTGGCTTGCTCGCTTCCCCGACTTGAAACGCACCAAGAACCTGTGAGGCATACTAGCAAGGGCCTCATATATCAGTAACCGGTAGTTACCGACAGGGTAGGATTTGTTTGAATACATCGAGAGTGTTTGGAGCTCTTT
This sequence comes from Kappaphycus alvarezii, assembly GCA_002205965.3. Lineage (NCBI taxonomy): Eukaryota > Rhodophyta > Florideophyceae > Gigartinales > Solieriaceae > Kappaphycus > Kappaphycus alvarezii. The sequence continues at coordinate 210,112 of NADL03000486.1, forward strand.
GGCGTCTTAGGTACTGGAAGGTCTAGTTCAATTGACGCACAAGCTCACAATCGATGTCCTTTTGCATCAAGGAAGTTGTACTGACTACTAGAGATTGAATTTTTGCTCTAATGTGATATAAGTTCAATGTTCTATGGCCTTAAACAACCCCAGAAAGTAAATTTTCTGGTTTCTGTAGAATATCACTAGTCGTTAGAGTCCCTTGTAACGTCTCTAGGGCTACTTTCGGCGCTGAGTATGGTGAGCCTAATAATTTTCGTTTTAATAGAGGTCTTGATGGTACGCGGTGGTTTTAATTGGCATGATCTATGGCATCAAGCAGTACTTTGGTGATGTGTAGTGATGTAACAGAGACCTTGTTACATTTGGCGGGATATGTTTTGTTGTTTTATATATACCCAGTGTTTTCTGGACCTGGTTATACTATTAGTGATCAATGAAAATAAATTTGTTACCGAATTTTGTACGTAAATATTATTGAACAGTTTCGCAAAATACCAAATTTCTTACAAGCGCTTATCAGCGGTGCAATAAGTTCTTTGAGTCCGGAACTTGCTTCGAAATTTTCAAATTTTGTCCTCCAAACTTTCATTAAACTAGAATAGATGCAGATTAAAACTCGAGCATCAAAGCATCTGAGAATAATTAAAGTTTCGTGAATATACTCCTGGTATTCTTTCAGCACTTATACAAAATTTGAAAAAAATCTATTTGAATATGGCCGCAAACAATTTTAATATACATTATTTAGCGTCTAAAGAGTCTGCAAGATGTGTACAACCTTCCGAAAGTATACAATACTTTGATTTTAAACTTAAATATACTATAATCTCAAAGTACTGAAATTGTGATCCTGAATTCCGCGAGCCTCAGGATACGTGTTGTGAGTAGGAAATTAAGCATCCTAATGCTCAACAACATTCACCTTGGCATCGGATCTCATATGGATATCAACAGATACGATACTGCAACTCTGTCACCAAACAGAACAGTAAGGGAAATCATCAAAGCATTTCATTTACGATTTTGAGAAAGTGCTAACCCAGGCGCGTCAAGTTTTCCATTATTCTATAAACTAATATTCAGCTACTTACGCTTACCTCTCTGCTCAATGGAATTAATTTTGGTCAGTTTGTACCAAAATTTTATAACAAAATGTTATAATGCATAAATCGGCTGTTTTCCCTTAGAATCAATACAATAATATTGAAAAAAGGCTTGCATGAATTGCACTCTCATGAATTTGATTTTTCAAAAGTAATACTTCCAAGCGGTGTTAACGGAGCAAAATTTTCTGGAATTATCCTTTCCGTTGAGGTTTCGACTCTTTCCATAGAAATTTAAGGGATAAAAAATAGAATGATGCTAAATATTATCCTCTCATTTCGCAAGAATTTGAGATCACTCCATTTAACTGTTGCGTGGTTTATTTTTATCTCTATTACAGAAAAAATGGCTACAGTGAGAAATGAATCAATTGTTATATCAGCAGAAGCATGCTCAGAAAAGCTGTGAGTGATTGTGTTTCTAAAATGTTGTCGTGATTAAGTTCGATACAGTAAGGGAACTTTCAAAATTTTTATGTTTACAAGAGCTCTAAAATAAAGATTAAAGAGTTATTAAGAACATGTCAAATTTGAAAATGAATGGTGGAAAATATAAGAGGAACCCGGAGAAATCTGTCAGAAATATGAAACATTTTATGATACAAGAAGTCTATGTGGAAAGTGATTCTCTATTCTTGTTTAAGTATACTCCGCATAACTTCACCAATATGTTCATAGTATCTTTTGTATATCGCAAGACCAATTTGTTGGGAATATCTTTCAAGTGTTCTTTTTATTTTAAAAAGAAATAATTATCAGTCAATCCATCCTCGAAAAGAAGAACGTTTATTGCAGATTGCGTATAAAAGTTTAGGTATTACTGTATAAAGTTAAATTAGTAAATTTATTTCTGATAAAAACTATGCCGAAATTTTCCGTGCATGTTTCCTATTGGTCCTAGTTCCCTTATTCCATATTCGAGATTCTTTCGCGTCTATTACTACTGAGATCAGAAAAGGCTGGTACTCAGTAGGAGTAGCAAAGTATTTCAGGATGAATTCGTGATTTTGCAGACATTTTGCAGTATTTCGCGAACAGAAGTACAGTTCGAACTCCAGTAACTACGGTGCAACTTTGAATAATTGCAAAATTATTATGAAAACACCTTGATCCGCTTTTTCAGGGCTATTGCAGTTTTTTTCTGGAACTGTCATCAGTAGGGTGTACAAAAAATGTTTTAATTTTCTAGTAGCTCAGTTACATATTATTCGATCCAATAGATTGCTTGTGATAATGAAGAATTCAATTAAAATATCAGACGATAAGTTTTATAAAATGCCTGGAAGAGATGTTTTAATTCATCTTTCGTTTGAAACTGCATGTTTTACACTGGAAAAAATTAACTAATAGGCGTGCTTGTGGCCATTTTAGCGTTAAGAAAATCAAAATTTTAATCGCAGTCTTACAATACCTAAAGAGTTTTTTCTTCTACAAGTAAAAATGAAAGATCAAATTGATTCCTTTAGGTTATCTGAAACTTGAAATTATATACTGTAATTAACAGTAAATATATGTATTTTATATTTAAACTGCAAAAACTAAAAGTAACTAATAAAAATTTTTATGTCCCCATCCGAATATTTTAATTCTATTCGAAAAAATGAGTTTTCCATATATTTTTATCCGGAACGTTACATATCTATAGATAAGTTCGCAAAAACTCTCCCCAGTTTCCAAAAAAGACCAGTTACATGTTAAAATATCTTTCTGTGATGTAGAAGAGTTTTGAGGTCTTCCCTGAATACTTCAATATTTACAATATTTTTAAAAAACAAAATTTGAAGGAAAAGTAAATTCGGTGGGCTTATTTTAATTGTAGTTACTATATAATTAAATAATAAATCAGACGCGTTATTTTGACACCTCACTTCTTAATTGTAAAGACTACCGACCTTAAAAGCAATTTAATTTGATATTATGAAATTGAAGTTTCATTTCTAGTATTTAGGTTATCACTGTTTTTATCTGTGTAAATGCCTTATAAAATCTTAAAGTGTGCACTAACCAGTGCCGCACTCAGCATTGAGCTCTCCCGTGTTTGGTATCATTAAAATTTTTCATCGTCACATATTTCACGGATAAAGCACGAGAGAAGCTATAATATTGAAACTAAATGTTTTAAGCCAAAATTTATTCCCAAATATTAACTTTTGTGGTTACTAATTTAAAAACAAATTATTGTACCATTTAAATATGTCAAAATTCCATATGTATTTCAATTTTGCGGATTTCGGATTCTCGAGTGTAACCTTAGGATTATCTATTCTCTTAAGTTTAAAGTATCACTATCCTTGAATATTATATCAGATTAATCAGTTAGTTTTCTATCTCGCTGAACTTTTCAGTAGAGGCCAATGAGCTCGCAGTACCTTTTTTTGTAAAATATTACGTGGAAACGTTTACATTGGATCTCAAATATTGACCCAGTAATAATTTTAGGCTGCAAAATTGGCCTCATGTTCATATGGACTGAAACCAAAACTGATAACTATTTTAACTGTTTTGATTTTTCTGAATACCTTAAAAGAAGACTATTCGTACTTCCTTATAAATATTTTTCTTTGTCCAATTCACATCCTTGAAATGCGAAAACATGAAAAAACCAATTAAATTAATAAATAATAACTCCTTGGAAATCTGGAATACTAAATTATTGACCTCCGGGGAAACATAATCAGAGAGTATTACTACAAAGAAAAGAGTTAGGGTTAAATAAAGATCTGAAAACAATTTTTTGTTCTGAATAAAAGCAAGAAAATTTTAAAAAAAACGTTTTGTCAAGGCCAAGCATACTTCACTATAGTTACTGGGTAAACAGTACGGAACTTCAATTTTTTCCCGTATACTTCGAAAAAAATTAATGACCCATTATTTTCCTATGCGAATGAGTGATCTTGTCGGTATTTGTATGAACTTTCAGTACTTTAAGAACTCATTATGTTCATTTTACTAATTTGTACTTATTTTTCAACAAATCCAAAGTATCAGCCGTATTTTTAAAATGTTTATAACTGTAATTTATTCTAACCTTAAGGAACCAAGAAAATACTCGGGGACTAGTTTTACGTTTTCGTGGAATTTTTGGACTTATCAGTCTTGATAAAAGATTCTTTTCGATGACCCTAGATTTATTACAGCTATAACTGAGGATATTTAATCGGCCTGAAATCATTTCGCAAGTAGACTACCTACAGATCTGGAGCGAATAGCAGTCATTTTATGGTTGAAAGTAATGATAAACAGAAGGCGTCTTCATCTAATTCTAAAGATAAAAACTATTCATTGATTTCACCAATCTACCACAAGTCTGAATTTTACTGATAATTGCCGGTATATATCTATCTTTTTGCCATCAAGTTTTCGATTAGAAACATTTTTGGGTTTTTTGCAGTACAAAGTTATTTTCCCACATAGAGCTTCAAAAATATCTTATAAGTGTGATAAAATCGTACACTTAGTTGAGGTTAAAAGAATTACACCAATTTGTGATCAATGTGGAACATAAATCTCTGATGCTGTGAATGAAACCATTGAGTGCATAGAATTTCAAAAAAAGTACCTTATTAAATGAAGAAGGATTTCTTGGACAAAAAGTTGAAACGTACTTTCAAGCTGATTCTGGTACGTTTTTTAAGTGATATTTACCAAACAATTATCCAGAAGATTAAACTGTGTCGAGAAAAAACTAACAGAATCAAATGATTAATTCATCCAAAATGAATTTGCACGATTTCAAAAGCTATCTAATATTCACCAAGCAGTTAAAACTTGTATTAAACTATAGTGTAGTACACAATTTTCATGATTTCTAATGAAGGGTAACTATTTTTTCATTTTTCAATCCAGCCATATTTTACCATGGGTAGTTTTTTATCTTCCTAGAACCTTTTGGCGCTCTCAGAGAGCTCTCTGAAGGTATTTATAATTACAAATGCACATATCACTATAAAATGTTATTATTAACTAATTCCTTTGCTAGGGTAAACCCCTTAGTCTAGTCCGGCGCAAATCTAATTTCTCTAAGATTCTTCCAAATTTTATTCTACCCATCGAATACTTCCTCAGACTTACATCCACCATTCTGTTAATCAGTCCGTATTTTTGATTAATTTGTAGAAGTAAGACCTTCAAGATTACATTATGTGTTATGATTGAATAAATGTTTCGGAAATAATGACCCCGAAAATTTAATATATGCTGGTTAAAATTCATGTGGAACAATGTAAATGAAAAATGAAATTTGGGTGGTAATTTACTTAAAGAGATATATTTTATCACACATAATATAGCATATGTATGGGACACACCCGCTCGAATCTTTCAAATATTAAAGAAGCCAACCTTTTCTATTCTATTACATTTAAAACAGGATGAATTCAAAATTTTTGCTATTCAATTGGTATGCCTTTCAGTGGGGTTTGCACTGTATATTTAAGAAGTAGTAAACATGAAACATGGAAATGTGACGATTTTGCATAATTAAAGTCGTACTCTAAAGCTGTCTGGTCCAACTTTTGCGACTTCGGGTATCATCAAGAAGAAAATATGTCGTTCAGTGAAGGTATAGGGGATCCCAATGTCTTCTTGATCTTGTTGTTGCTCAATATCTTCTTGATCACTGAGGGTGATAAATTTTAGTTTATTTAAGAATTTTTCCCTATTTAGGGTATTAAGTCGTGAAACCACGATTTCCAGTCTGTAAATATACTTAAAAAGCAATCTTTTGAAATACTTCATGGGAAAACCCGTCTATTTCACTTCCCAAAACATGGAAAGAGGACAATGCTTCTAATTTCAGCAATAAAATTAAGCTTTTATTCCACTGAACTGTATATGATCCGGTAATATTTCTATTCATAGTGTTATTGAGTAGCAATTTAGCAAAATTTGGGTTTTTGCAAAATTTGGCTTTGATAAAATATATTCTTTGTAGAAAGAACACATATGTTGGTTTTAATCTGTATCAAAAAAATGTTAAAAAAATTTTGACGTAATTTAACGAGACACGAGAAATACAAGATGTTTGATACTTAATCAGTAAAATTCGTCGCATCCTATGGGTTCGAATCAGGCTGACGGTACTCCAAGATTAATGGTAGCACTACTACAAATAATTCAGTTATTGTTTTGAAAATTCAAGTAACTTAACTAGAACTTCCAATTGTAGACTTCACTCCCTATCAATATAAACTACAGGGGAATATTGTATTTTGGGTTTACTGTTCTACTTCCATAACACTCAAAAACTTTTTTATCAATTTGAACCATTTGTCCTCAACTAAAAATAGTGAACTTTCTAAATCTTGGATCGAAATCATGTACATTTTCTCTCCAAACAAATAAATTCTTTGTCAATTGGAAAGAGATTGTAGGAGTCATGTATTTTATCCCTTGAAATTCGGCCTTGAATATTTTTAAACAGAACAGTTTACCCCTCGTAAGCCCCAAAAGCTCTTATCATATCGCTTTCAAATGAACTAAATAGATCATCTTGCTTAAGCGTCAAGACAGAATAAACGAAAATAAAAAGGCCCAACAAAGTACTTCTTAGGAGAGTGATTCTCACTACTTATTACGTACAGAGAAAATATTCGAATGCATACAGTACCTGGATGACTTATCCCTCTCGAATTCTATGAGCTGTTGAAATCAATAAGCTATGTATTGCTTGGGGAGCGTGTGCATTTATTTCAGCTGGGTGAATGCTATTTTCTTATGCTCAGTAGTATTCACAGCTGTTTGAATTTCATACGCGTGATTTGGGATAAAAATACTTATTTGTATCGAATGAAGTACGTTGCCGCGTCAAGCGCCGGTATGATCCTGTAGCTGGAGTCCTTGAAATCGTTGAAGCTACTCAAGCTCATCTAGCTACTGATCTCCAGACGGGGCATATGGGTTGATCACCTCTAAAATCCGTAGATAGAACCTCTCTTTATCTAGTTTTCCTCTCTGCAGTTGACAAAATAAACTCATTACGTCGAACATCGAGGGCTACTATTCGATCATCATTTTTTTCAATCTCTTAAGTGTGAAATGGGGGTTAATATACTGTGGTAGATATGTGGGTTACTCATCCAAATGAAAATGCTGGCCGTTTTCAGGGCTCGCATTCTGACTCCGCAACCATTTTTTCATCAATTAATGGTCTCCTCTAGCATGGTCTTCCGTTTTGGTCCCGCCACATCTTTCTAGATAGAATGTAGACGTCAGCCATCTTCTTCGTTGCAAAACGCCCGCCTCCAAAACTGCTCCAAATTTTCTGGCCTTAGGAAGCCTAGCCTATCCTGTTAACGGTTGGGTTTCGCGAGATTTCGTATTACCACTCTTTTAGCCCTTTTATTTGCATGATCCGAGCAACAAGATATACTATGAAACGTAGTCCTTTTCTTGTAAGACACCAGATTCCAAACCGTTCTACTCAAAAGTGCTCAAATGTTATGCTCATGATAGAGTTTTTCTTAAAAAAAGTATTTCGGCAGAGAAGGAAAATATACAAATACAAGGTCAGAAAGGGGGACGAAAAGAATTTGTTTGCTGAAGTGGTTCCAAGGTTGGGAGTCTTACGAACTTGTAGTCGAACCATGCTTCAGGATCTGCAGTACGAATAACGTAGCATTACCACCACTAGAAAAGCTGGTAGCCTAGTCAACACGCAGGCGGCGTTGGAAGTGACCATGAATCGGCGTGTTATTGAAGGAGAATGGCCCTCACTAAAAAATGTAGCGCCTTTTTCGCTTGCTGGATTCCCCTCTACTTGTTGGTACAGTGGAGTTCCATCTGCGCCTGCCGCAACAATTCATATACATGAACACTACAATACAAATTGATTTTGTATCAGTAAGCGTATCTGTTACGGTAAATGAACCCCCCTGTGTTCCCCTCCAAACATCTTACCTACTTTGACATCGAAGTGAACCAACCCTGCGTTTACCCCTAGAGTATTCGTCCTGGAGAGAAAGGCATCCTCGAATAAAAGTTGATACTCTTTGCTTGTTGAAGCATAGAATATGCCAGCGTACAGGATGGAGCACCAGAGGATATTTCCGAGAATGACTTGATATGAACGCCCATTAAGTGAAGATTTGTCCCGTAGACTACCCTCAACACCAAATTACTGAGGCCCTGTGGATTACTAGATCTGTTCTTCAGTTTCAACCCAAAAATTTTCCCTGTTTCAACAAGTAGACCTGGTTGATGACGCTATGTACGAGGAACCTAAAACGTTAATACAACTTCTATAACTGTGTGTCTGTGTATCATGAATTACGACAAGGCCTTACTCGATGTTATGTCGATAGAAAGCGAATTTCTTACACTCTGTGGCCGTAATTTTGGGCACCGATGCTCTTTCGATACAAGAATTGCTAGGGGGGAAAAGAATGGATAGTTTAATATTTGGATAAGAAGGATCACTTCATCAAGATATATCTTCCAAGAGTAAAACACCCACATCACCTTCATTAAGAGGGAAAAGGGGGAGTTTGTTACTGTGAGAGATGTATTGGCCATAACCAAATCAAATTGCATATCTTAGGGAACAACTGGTGTCACTTCGTAAAATGATGCCAGTTGTTCCATGCGGGATTAAACGAAGTGAATGTAAGCTGAAGTAAACCGACTGCAAAACATCATCCCGCCTTTTTGCTGTTAAAACCAAAAAGGGGTACTTTGCAGCATAATTTGGAAAGTTCTTTTAGAAAAGCTTCCCAATAGTAGAAATTAAGGTAGAAGGAACTGGTTCTCTTGTGGACGCAGGGATTCAAGATCTGGATAAAATTTGTGTGAATTGAAATCTGCGACCCTTGACACAAACTTTCAGCCTTAAACATAGACTGCGCAGGAGGATGCTTGTATGTGAATCGGAGGCATGAACGGAAAAAGAATACGGGGGCTTCATCCGGAGGGCCAAGTTCAGCGAATTCCTACTCCGAAGGGATACAGCAGCTCCGTAGAAAGGCTGTACATCGGCGGTAGCACTAATTCTGGTATCTCCGTGAGGTTGTGCAAAATTGCGGCGCCAGCCTTGTATTTGTGCAACTAGCGGCACTGACATGTACGCTAAGACCACTCATGTGTACTGCCTGCTAGTTTACCTCGAAATTTGGTACTTTGCTGACATGTACGGTCATAAACTGTGAAGAACGAGCCTATGTTTTCAGTACTACAGGTAATTGGGGTCGGTTTACTTCAAGCGGTGCGAAGGGTTGGGAGTCTGTGTAAAGCGTGACTAGCAGCACAGTCAACAAGCAGGCGGGGTTGGAAGTGACTATCAAGGCGGCGTATCGCTTAAGGAAAATGGCCCTGAACCTGGAGTATTAGCCCAAGGATTGGGTGGCGACCGATTGTGCCACCTCAATCTGGGAGAACGCATCGGGGTGCCACCCTCTGAGTGAGGTTTCGGGATTGCACCGTAAGGGTATTGCTCTGAGTTTCTAAATTAAATTAATATTGAACTTCTGATATGTTAGAAAGATACCAAGGTTGCACTTTGCTCACCGAATTTTGTTTATTTCAAGCTTTAATGTGGTTGCCTCAGTATCCGTTAATAACCCTCTACGGAAGCCGAACGTGTCCTGTAAGGAAAGTGGCCAAACTGTAGCTTGTGGCTCACAGCGCAAGCACTTTTGCAAACAGACACCGTAGCTTTGTCGATTACAGTACAGTACAGTACAGTACAGTAGCAAACAATCCAAAGCCTCAGTCACCGATTTCAGAGTGTAGTACGGTTGGATTTTTGCGACTACCCAGCTCTTTGCAGGGTACGTTTGGTACTCTACTGTACTGTACTTCCTCATACAGAACGAATGTACCGCATACCGTACATAGCACATATGGAATGGCAAGGTAAGCAAACGCTCCACATCACCACGTACAGTATGTGTAAACTTGTGTTTTGACTTGTGTTAACGTCAAGCAAGGCAGCAACAAGTGAGGGACCGCGTAGTCGTTGGTTTCTCAGGTCGGCGCGGTTCGCGACACTGATTACAAAACTATCGTATCAAGGATGGCGCAGTATGTTAGAAACCGCGTCTACGAGCAACATCGGACAACTTTTGCTTACAACTTGCTGCACACAGCACTTGAAACTGCTCTCCACTACGGCACTGAAACTGTTCAAAGTTAACGCTGCGCAACCACAGACACGACAAACGAGAAAGATCTAACCGCAACATTCCGGCATGCCCTCTCTTGCAGCGGTAGTACAGTATTGCGTTACACTTTGCTTACAGTGCAGTACTGTTTTACCTGCAGAGCGTTGCAAACTTGCAAACGACAGAGCGTTTTAATCACAGCGTACATGCAGAACTAACGCAAAGTGCAAAGCGGGAAAATCAGCAGGTGCGTTACGCGATGAGGGTGGGGACGCGAGGGAGTTGAGTGCATGGGAAGCGAGCGAGTGGGGAATTACGCTAGAGGAGGGGGGAATAGAGGCGGTGCTTACTGCATGGATGCGTGGAGGGGCGCGGATCGGGAGGGAAGTTGCAGGTGCTTTTTTTCTGATGAGGGACGCTTGGGTGGGGTGGAATGGGGTGGGGTAACGTTTGTATGCTGGCGCAGGGATTGGTATGAGGGTTTTGGTTGCGGTGAATGAGTGGTGTGGAGAGGGAAGAGGATAATGTCACGTAGAATATTGCTGTTGGAGAATGGCGGGGAAACAAAAGTGGGGAGTGGTGGAGACGTTGTTTTTTTAATGTTATTTGAGGTTCTGAGTCGTGAGAGGAGCGGTAGACCTATTTTTATGTTAGGCGTCCAATGAGGGGAGGGTCAGATGGGATGGTGAGATGCCCTAGAGGTAGTGGATGCGTGAGATAAGTGGCAACACGTCTTGCGGATGGTGTTATGTACAGTGTTTTTTCTCTGATTCTGCGCTTGGTTCAAAGAGCTTTGCTGGACTTGGTCTCCAGGCACATTGGTGGTTGAGGTCCCACGCTACCAGTTCTGTGTCAGGAGAAACGGGACTTGAACGCTTGCTCTCGAAGCATGACTGCATGGACTCGCAGGCTGGCAGTGAGAACATGGTAGAATTGTATTTTTGAGAGTGTGTGTGCGGAGGGGGATCTTTGTTGCAAGTGTAATAAAAACAAGGATCCGAATTCTTACATGAACACTACGTTTATGTACGTTAGTATGGTGTCTCTCGTCCCGTAGTGCAGTGTCGAATGTTTACATGACCACCCAAGTGTACTGTACTGTACTGTACCGCATTAGGACAACAATCACCCCTGTTTTGCTCCAGGTTGAAAGAGCACTGCATCTCGTAAATATCGAATCATTGTAACCGTATGAAAATGAAGATGCATTTGATGGAATGCTGGCGACTCCTTTGAGTTGATTCCCTATAATGTTGCGATTGAAACATGACATCATTTTCCAATACCTTACTTCATTTTAGTGTATCTAGATGGTAGATCATATCAGTAATCCATAATTGGCATTAATCTACGCCTACCTTGACTCACCAGCCCACCATGGTGAGGCAAGCTATGCGAATTATTATGCATTTTCACCTTACTTCATTTTGTGCTTTATCGTCTCGCTTACAGACACTTTCATCTGCCAAAAATGAATGTCAGCAAACTCTGACATTGCATCATAAGGACTTTTTTCAACCATTTTGTCCAGATTGACTGACGTTATCTTTTCGAAATCGTCATCCATCTCACCCGTTTTGAAATAACTGGACACTCCCTTTCTTGTCATACCACTACATTTTATGAACACTTTACAGCGCTGCAGTCAGAATGTTGACATCATTTTGCTGGAATTCCAATATTCACTATAGTCGTTACTCCTTACTACGCTTTATAAACTGCTGTACTGTACTCTACTGTGCTGTAGTGCTTGTCCCTCCAAAATCCGTACTTATTTTCGTATGGAGATAGCACCTCATGAAATGACAGTATCAAGATAGAACAGAAAAATGCCATTGGAGTAACACTGTATTCTCCTGTCCTCGGGACCTCTGGCTTTATTTTTGTAGTCCCTCACAGAACCATCCAGACATTTTATGCATGGTATCATCTTTAAGCGAAAATTCCCGAGTCGCTCGATAAATGTGTATACACATGGTGACTGACTACGCCGCCCCCTCTCTCCCAATCTTCAACAGGTGGCACGCTGTCAGATTTACTCCAATGTATTGCTTTTACTATTTTAATTTCATACGCCAAGCGCAATAAATTTCCCGTATATATTGCAATGTTCTACTTATTCCTACATCAATAATCAAGTAATTTCCTAGCTGGAACAACGCAGTACTGCTGATTATCCGAATATTCAAAAGAAAATGCAAATATTTGAAACATTCAAGAGCTGATTTGAATAACTCGGGCTGGTCAACTTGCAGTCAAGAATCTGGACTCAAAGCCTGACTGCAAGAAGGCCCGCCCGAATATTCTCGAAAATATCATACTCAAAGTTGCCATAAATACCTTTACAGAACTCCCCTCTCGCCCTGCCTTACCTTGACACCATGGGGAGATCCTACATAACGCATACTTTTGTTGACATCATCTGCGCCACTTGTGGCCAACCATTCAACACCTCTTGTTTGGTGTACTGTACGCGAAAGAAAGCTAGATAAACAAAGAGTAAGATGAACGTGTACTGTATCCCTCCACGGGGGGAAATTTTTGGTTATTTTAATGTATGGAAGATGTGGCCGGTTGTATCCATGCCGCTTGAAGTGCGTTACGCGGGACATGTCGTCACTGAGTAACGCTAAATAAGTTTCCCTGAAAAGGCCCGGCTCAATTCCAGCGAATGTACATCTTGTCTCCGATTTTCTCAAATCTATGCACAATATGATAAATTATTGGACAAGGAGTGCGCAGCTCCGTTTGATGATATGTGTAGCGCTAACGAGCATACGTATGGCCGATAACGACTGACCGTTTATTTTTACACACTGCCTTTGCTCTACATCCAGGTACCGCTTGGACCTGGAAGAACAAGAGTTGTATACAGTAAATAAAGCAGAAACCCATCGATGCTACTGTACTGCACTGTACTGCGCAGTGCTGTACATCACTTGAACGTTTGACCAAAGAGCTGCATTACGGGCGATGATTTATTTGATTTTATAAAGAATGTTAAATGGAAGAGTAAGCTCAGATATTATAGAAAAGCTTTTTTTACATGCAGTAAATGCTTGGCTTGAAATGGGAGTCAAGGTGGTGCATAATGCTCTCGTTTTTTACGTATTCCTACGAGATTGTCCGTTTTGGCCTAAAAATGTGCACTGTGCAGCGCATTGTTGCTAGCTGGTCAGTCCAATAGATTTACCAAGAGCCGGCCACTTGTAATTTTTCTGTTATTTTCTTTCGTTTGTTTTTGATTTCACGTGAGCAAATGACTAGCTTGGGATCGTTTTGGGACAAGGGAGTGAAAGCAGGTAGTGCAGCCGTCGACTATATTTACCTTGTAAAAGGTTTTTTAAAATTCTTGAAAGAAAGCTGAATCAGTAGAATCTTGTTTTACAGAAAAAAGCAAAACTATGTTACTACCTATGAATGAACGTACGTACTGTACGTTGCACGTTTATACATGAGAGATAATACGCAGAGAACAGCATAACAAAACTACAGTACAGCATACCGCAAACGGCATACCGCAAACGGTATCCAAAGGCCAATACGTGAAGGTTGTGTAGAGTATTCACATCGAGCCATCCACCAAATCCAAAATGAAGCAAAATGTTGAGCTATACTTCAAACGATATCTGATGTGTAACTCCGCCCATTCTTATACAGTGCCCTACGCCCAACAAGCGCTGTGATGATGAATAGGCCCAAGACTTTCAAAAGATCCAGCGTTGGATGTTGATCATCGTAAGTTGGGTTTTTTGGAAAAGATGCCGATGGAATGGATATCCAAAAATCAATCGGGAATCTGGTTTTTTGTAGGATTTTCAAAAAGCCATGGGGTGGTTTGGCCTTGTTTTGAGGGATTCGGGTATCCAACAAATCCAACTAGGGCAGCTGTGTAGAGTAACTTTTTTGGATATCTAGTACTGTACATCCTACTTGTTTCCAACCTTTCCCAAAGCACAACGCATCAAGCCCGAGCCTACCGTCTCAAAAACGACCAGATCATCCGAAACCGCTCGCTACTTTTCCAGGCCCAAAAAACCCCCAAAAATCTCTCCCCCACTCAACCACCAACCCGGCAACGTTGCACCCAGCACCGCCACCGCTCGCCAAGCGCAGCGCGCCCCCTGCAGCACCGCCTAGCGGTCACCTGCCCGATGGATGCGCCATTGCCCCTCACGAAATATCATCTCGCTGTTGCATTGCACACGCTTTATAAGACGGTACAGCACTGCATTGTACTCCATGCTGCACCCCGATACCTGGCGCCCGTGTCGCAAGGGTCGTCCCACTGTGGCTGGCACGCATCCGCCATGCCCGCTGATTTCCCGCCATCAGCCTACAATCGTTGCTTTAAGGGTGGTGCTCTTCGGTTGCTGTGCGGCGTTATTTGTAGGAAATACTGTACGGTACGGTACGTGGACGCTGTGTGATGCGTGTGGTTACTGGCGCTACTGCACGGTGGGGCAAGTGTCCCAGATTGCTGCATATCTCGCGGCGCACATTACAGTGTATTATACAGTAATGCCAAAGTAGTCATTATTTGTGCCAATTTTTACTGTACAGTAGTACTGTCGTCAGTTTGTAAACTCTGACAGAGTACTGTATACCACGCTGCTGTAATGATTGGGGCTCAAAGGGCACGAGGGTAATTGGGTTCTTATCGTGACGGATCAAGGATAGTTGGGGTTGAGCTCAAAATCACGGTGACGAGGCCTGATTTGCGTACCGATTGATGTACTGATAGCTACACGAACTCGTACTACCATGTCGTCGGGTATACACTCCGATGCATTGAGAATTGCAATCGCGGGCAACGCAAGCTACCGCAACATCTCAAAATCGCCAAACTCCCTGACCACATCCAACGAGTACGCTTGAAATTACACGGGATCGGAGGAAGGCTCCGGGCACGTGCTTTATGTGAAAACACGACAGACGCGCCTACGAAGGCGCCGTAAACTTCAGAGCCTTCCCGAGCGGAAGATCCCGATACCAAAGAAAAGAATGCTCCCAATACTCTATGAACGAGAGCTAAAGATTCGTGACTGCGGAGTTAAGGGGTATGCAGGCTCCTTCCCGGAGAACCGCATAATGTTGACAGAAGTGATGGGCTGTGATCAGTAACAACGGCAAAAGCAGCGGGTCGCCTCCGGAACGAAAAAGAAGTTAAGTGAAGTACGATTAACTAAATTGCAAAGCATCGCCTCCCAGAGTGTTGCTGTAGGCACTACTGGAAGGGGAAATTGTCAATTACAGTGTAAGACCATGTTGCTGTTGCACAGCAAGTACTGGGTGCATCCGAGAAATGCCAGTTCGCCGATTCGCCAAGTTTTGGCGCCCCCAGAAAATTCCATTCCTGACGTACCGAAGCCAAATCGCCACTTTCGATGTGCCTTACTTTGCGCCATAAAAACATTACACCTCTACACTCAATCGCGCACCTGCCTCTCTGCCTCCCATCATCCCCCTCCCTCTCAAATCGGTTCTGTCTCATCCCCTAGCTCCTTGTTGGCCGCAACCCCCTCACTTGTGCACCCCCCTCCCTCACCAGTCATCCGTGTGTCATCCCCCACCTCCTCTTCCACTGCACCCCCTCCCTTACCAGTCGTCTGTGTGTCATCCCCCACCTCCTCTTCCACTGCACCCCCTCATCTGCGCGCCCCCTCCCTCACCCATCATTGCCCTGCCGCCCTCGACATTATGACATCTCTATCCGCTTCCGGTTCCTTCTAATCGGATGGAGCAGTGCGGCTCGGCGGAATTTTGCGCTGCGTCGAGACCAATTGGGGCGCCGGGGTCGCACTCGGGATCGACGAATTCGGAAGGCGACTATCGCAACAGTGAGGGATGCAGCTGAAACTGCCAAGGCAGCCAAAGCCTTTCGTCTTGTTGGATGCATAGCGGTTGGAGGTGTGTTCGATATGACGTATGGTGTCATATCTGATACTTACTTGCACCTCCAAAACACAGTTTTATGTCACATCTGGCATGTGGCGAAGTGTTGAGACCGCAGAGGGGTCTCTCCAGTTGATCATATTTGGCGGAATTTCACCACTTTTTAAGGGCTCTCATTGGTCGGATTTTTGGCGAATGGGCGAACTGCCATTTCCAGGATGCAGCCAGTGGGTACTGTACAAACGGCCGCGGCAAATCACGGACCGCGAAAGCATTGATTTGGCAGTTGTGATGAATGGTGCCGTATTCGACAGGTGGCAGAACTATTCTATAGTGCAACCGGTAGTGCAGTACCTATGGAGCTATATTTACTTCTATATTGCCATCCGAACGGATATGTAAGTCAGTCCTCACTGCCCGATCGGGGCGGGTGACGGAGGGGAGCTTGAAGGAGAAAAAGGAGCTACTGCTTGAATCCACCGTTCTGCCGAACTAGCTCGCCCTATTAAACTGCTCAAATAAGGTACTGCAACTGCATCCTGGGGGACCTTTGTAGCAGTTCACTGTGCCTTCCTTTCCCGGTCCCCCTCGCTTACACCGCACATACTATAGTTACACCGCGCTTCTCGCGCAGTTTAAGTATCTACGAGCTCACTTCCTCGCCGACGCTAGAGAGGAACATCATTGAGAAGTTCCGCTACGTCTGATTCCCCAGAATACGTAGCACTGCCCACGACACAGCGTTGGACCCTCTCATTAAATAAATATTATTCCTCTACTACTCCACTTGCACTCCTTTTGCCGTTGACTTATAAGGCTGATTGTACAGCTTTAAAACCGCAGCCAGTGGAAACGGAAAATACGACAATCCGGATTCGTTTTGCCGCCCTCTACTGAGCAGATTTTGGTGGAGTTTTCTACACCGCACACATCGTTTCTTTCAGAGGTTCTACCGATTGACTAGAACGCCTCCGTGCAGATCGCTCTCGAGAATACTAAGAAAGTTGTTATCGGTTTAACAAGTTTCGAAAACAATGCCGCCTCTTTCTCGGAACCCATTCAATCAGAAGTGTGATCAGATACTTAAAATGGTTTCTATATCATCTTTGAATCATGATATACCGTCTAAGATATTGAACGCAGCTAAAGGCACAATAGAGTTCTTCACGATTCCCGATCCGCCTTCTGCGTCTGCACCTCAGAAACGTTTTGGTGAGGAGTATTTCTCCATGCTACTGTTTCCCGTGAAGGTTTTGTGCAAGGCAGCAGAGCTATATGGGTTTTAAGAGATTCCGAATTCCTTTATGGATAGTGTGAGGGTGTCTGATCTGGATAAGAGTGATCGATCTATCCATTCGAATCTTTGGATCTGTCATCTGATTGACTGCGTCGATTCTTTTACGCAGGCTGTTGTTATGAGATTCAAAGAGTAACGTGGCGCAAGCAATCGTTCATTTTCTGTGAACAATGGATCTGGCAACGAACCCCGCAACCTGAGCGAGTTTGATACTCCAAAAGGACATGTTCCAGATGGTAACAGTGGCCAGCCGCGTCTATCTTTCGGCATACCTCCTGTCGGTGGGGCATCTCCACTTGTTCCCAATAGAAATGCAAATATAGATCAGCAAAACCGTGATGGGAATAGTAATCTTGTGAGAGATTTAAACCCCAGTCAGAGCCCGACTGACTCTCATGAAAGTCACCAGATCGGATTCGATGATTCTCGCAAGGTGAACTTTGTGCAGCAGATGTTTAAGGAGAGCAGGCTCACTGGTGATATTTCACAAGAAATCAACGAAACCCTCCAGATGTACGGAATTTGCTCTCTGCAGTACAAATGGTATCCTTCTCAGAAGTCCGTTTTCTTTGTAAACATTCTTGATGGTGCAGCTTGACGTTTTTTTTGGAGAATTGCAACAGCACTATGAACTACGCCGAGGTGGTGAAGTTAGAGACAAGTGAGTATCTGAGTGATGCAATGCAGATTCAGGTAAATTGATCACTTGAGACTCTTCGCCTGAGATCCTTCATGCGTGGAAGAGATATTACAGATGTTTCGGATGGACTCAATAAGCCTGTATAACATACCAATGAGATTAATCCAAAATGTCCTCCCGATTTACGTACAGATGTCCACAAGACAGATTTCTTGCGGAAGGCAGTGACAGAATTTCAGGAGTGTTCTAAGATCCCCATCCAAAGCACCACCTCTCAGAGCTACTCTTTCAACAAGTTTGTGAGAACATTGCACAAATCTATCCAAAACCTCCGTCAACTTAAGCAGCTGACATGTAGCAACCGTGTTTTCGAGACAGGTATGTTCGATGAGGATGAAATGAGCACACATATGATGCGATATGGTCGCAATCCACGTTTTTCTCGCCGAGGTTATGATGGTCGTAATTGGCGTAAATCCGAGGTCAGTAGCAGTATACGGTACTCTTCTAGAGCCTTCGAGGAAGCCCGAAGGCGCAACGAGTGCATCAAATGTGGAGCCCCCTGGAAACCGAATCAAAAGTGTGCCAAAGAAGACCCCGCAGCTCACACTCGTTCTCGCCTTGAGAGAGGAGACTCCTCTGTTCACATACTCGCAGACATCATCAAGGATCAGGATAGGAATGAAGGAAGCAAAAGAAGTGGTTCGTAATCAGATAAGGGTGAAGAGGAGCCCAATGAACTGCAGCAATTTGATTCGCATTTCACCGAAAAGAAGATCAGGGCCAAGATTCTATTGAGTCAGCGGATAGTTACATTTTAAAATCACATCTATCGTCTACGATGGCACCTTCTGCGACATACATCATTGATTCAGTGGAGGATTTTCGCTTCGGCGACGGGGTTGTACCGTAAAACGGCAACTAAAAATTTGCTCACCCGCGTCGCCGGGAGAGTCGGATCAAGAGCTCGCATAGGAAGAAATGGAAGGAAATCTGGATGACTGATGTAAGCATTGGAAAACTGAAGACTGAGTTGCATGGTGGAAGGCCTGTAGCAATGCTGTGTGATACTGGAGCACCTTCATCTGTAGTATGTCGCAAAGAGTTTAACATAATCTGCAACATCTTAAGAATTAAGCAGAGGCTTATTTTACCTTCAGGCAACCGATTACGATTTGCTGATTCCACGTATGAGTCCCTCTACAAAGTCGTTCTACCTTTGGATGCCCCTGTTGGCGTTCCAAGGGTCTCGGTAACTCTGGATATCGTCGAAGCAAACATCCCCGCTTTGCTTGGATTGGACGCCATGGACAGCGAGTCTGTGACCACTTGTACCGTGTCGACCAGGCTTGTGAAAAGGATTCCGCACTTTACTGATGACGGGAAAACAGTCTATTTCGACGAATGGTCCATTCTGATAATTAGATCTCGCAGCTCACATCCCTATGTCCCGATCCGAGTCTCCAATGACATGTACTTTATCAAGTCACAGTTATCAGGACTTCATCGACAATTTTTCCAGCCAACGGCTCAAAAAATGTTCGACCTGATCAAAAGATCTCGGCCCGTGGAAGCAACCCCGGAAACACTTAGAGAATTGCAAAAAATGTCGAAGCGGTGTGACCCATGCCAGAGAATTCAGCATGCTTCGATGAGATTTAGAGTTTCTCTAGGGGCCGAAGGCCAAGTTTAGTGAGTGTGTCATCATTGATATCATGTACATCGATAATGACCCGGTGCTTCAAATTTTCGATGAATGCACAAGGTTCAGCGCAGCACGCTTCATACCTAGTTCTTCAACCTAAGATATCTGGAAAACCATTATCGAGTGTTGGGCGGCTGTGTACACAGGGCCCCCGAATAAGATTCTAACTGATCAAGGATCTCAATTTTGCGATAAATTTCTTCACTTGGCACGAGTACCCAACGTATCTGTTGGTCAAACTGGAGTTGAAGCCCATTCCAGTCTAGGTTTAGGGGAGAGGTACCATGAACCACTTCCAAATACATTTCGCAAGATTAAGGCCTCACAACCAGATGTTGATAAGAAACTTGCCCTTTCTTGTGCAGTCAAGGCGATGAATGACACTTTGGAACCAGAAGGACTTATTCCATCAGCCCTTGTGTTTCGTGGGTTCCCGCAGATTTCAGTTCCCTCTGAAACGCGCCCTAGCCGATTAAGCCTTTCGCAGCAAGCAGAAATTGCGCAACTTGCTCGCAAGGGGATGGAAAGTCAGCTCGCAGGACTCAAGATACAATGTGCACTGCCCCATGCAGTACCACTGTCTAGTGCTCGAAGTTACCAACCAGGAGATAAGGTCCATGTGTGGCGCGAGGAGCATGTTAATAACCGTATTGGGGAGTGACTGGGTCCCTTCCTAGTGGAAGGCGTTGACTACCATCGTAAATTGGTACTCGTCATAGACCAACCAAGGAACCCCGCTCGTCCCTTTAACGTTGAACAAGTCAAACCTTACTTCACCCCGAGAAGCTGTCACATGCGTTCATAGTGGACCTCGACAATGGTATGGCTCAGTTTCGATTGCAAGATATTTGTGGTATCATTGCTACTGAGATTATTGACGAACATGACGAGCGAGCTACCAGCCACAAGATGAGAGAGGCACGAAAAAAGGAGATAAGCAGTCTGCTAGAACGGAGAACTTTCAAGGTGATTCTCAAGGAAGAAATACCTCCGGATGGCAATGTGCTTCCTGGACGCTTTGTGTTGGCGATTCAGTCAACCGTGAATGGAAGGTTAAAATACAAAGCGTGGTATGTTATCGGCGAACGCAAAGGCAAAATGAAGGATCTGATGGATCATTCATCAGCTACGCTCCGGCCCCAATCAGTTTGTTTATTAATTGCCCTAGCGGCTGCATTCGGATGGGATGTTTGGACTGCGGATGTAACTCAAGCTTATCTGCAGTCTGCCGAACCGCTCGCACGACAGATGTTTATTGAGAAGCCTGGTCCGGAGTTCGAACTTGATCCCGAACAGTTTCTTCAACTTTTCCGTCCGCTTTACGGTTTTTACGACAAAGGCGATCTATGTCAAGCTACATTATATAAAAACCACTGCCACGAGCTAGGCATGAGCCATTTAAGGTGTATCTCGCATTGTATTTCCTTTTAGCAGACGGGTTATTGAAGGGACTCAGTGATAGCTACGTCGATGATTTACTACGATGCGGACGCAAGGAGATAAAAAAAACCTCAAAGAAAACGAAAAAACGCTTCGAGATTGCAGATGACATACAGCTATCGACAGAGCCTCGACTAAGATAAAAATGGAGATTTTGTGATCGACCAGAACTCATACTTGAAGCCCGAATGTATATCTGCTTATTCTTCTTTCAAGCAGTTCCGTTCAATGCGCATGAAGCTCGCCTGGATGTCCAACTCCCGTCCGGACTGCGTGGTTGAGATATCTCAGCTCGCGTAAGTTACCGACACCATGTTCGAAGAAAAGAAGGGACTCGTAATTCGGAGGATGTATAGGGCTATCACATATGCAATCGACCACAGGGTTCAACTTAAGATGCGGCGGCTCGACTGGAACTCTATGAGGATCATCGGGTTTCCGGACTCATCATTTGCCAATAATGCCGAGTTATCATCACATTTAGGATACATAGTATTTCTTGGAGATAAAACCGGAAAGGCAGTGCCAGTTTCGTACAAGTCGTACAAGTCCAGACGATTAAAAAGGTCGGCAATGTCTGGTGAGATCATTGCTTGTAGTGACATTTTTGATGTCGCGGCTTCCCTATCTCAGGAACTTGAGGCCGTCCTCAGCAAGCCAGTCCCTGTTCAGATATTCACATACAGCAAAAATCTGTTTGATGCTATCTCCAAGGGCTCCAGAAATTCCGAGAAACGTACCACGCTAGACATCGCGGCGGCGAGGGAAGGATTCCGGGACAGGGTGATTTCGGATGTCGGTCTTGTTCGAAGTCATAACAATGTTGCCGATGGACTGACCAAGGTGATGAGTCAAGCTGTGCTGAGAAATTTGATCGCTACAGGGGGAATAAATGTGGTACCGGACCAGTGGATAATTAGGTCTCAAGAGATAACCTGATGGACATTATATTTCTCACCATTTGTTTTACTTCACAACCTCTCTACCCTCTGCCAGTTCGAAGTTGACAGTGTCTGCGCCACCGCACTATCGCATAATTTCACTGCACAGTCGAATGGGAAAAGTTTCAGCTGAGTCTAAAATGATTCCCTACCCGTTGAAAAGTATGGAGTGGTCCACGAGTCAGCCAGCAGTCTGTACAAGCCTGAATATCCACACAACTTTCTTCCACCAGCAAACTTTGTCAAATTCAATCTCTTTCCTTTGCCTGTGTAACCAACTTCGAATAACCGGTTTCCGAAACGCTAATTTGAGACCAAGACCCTGCACCAAACTATCAACTTGCTTGAGGTTCTTTGGTTTTGCTTTCGATGCGGACAATTTTCTTTCTGCAAACGCAGTCCCCTCTCTGCCACGGAAGTACTGCACAGTATTCGAAATTGGTGACGGCACACAGTCCAAGATTCCGCCTACCAACATGAGTTCATTACAGTGAGCAGCCCTATAAGGGGCTAAGGAAGGATTTGCCTCCCGACCCCCGGGACCGCCTCCAGTGATAACAGCCACACCGGGGTGCTGCTTACAAAACTTAAGTATATGCTCCAATACAAAGCAATTGGTGTGGTGATCTAGAATTCTGGGCCTTAAAGACCTCCGCTGACTTAATGCACACTCATTTGGTGCCCCTTCCAGTGCTGAATCCAAGACTCTAGTTGGAAATGACACAGAACGTGTGCCAGAGCCTGGACCAGTAAGCGAACAGCAGACAATTTTGAAATAGCTCATGGTGTCATTGCCTGATGTTTGGAATCCGTACCAAGTGCCTTTCTCGAACTCTTTGCTCCCCACCTGAAGATCATTACCAATGACAATGACATCAATGTCATACAGGGCACGATCAAATGCGTCAGTGACGTCATCCGCAGAGGCAGTTGGCTCTCTCTCACAGGGAACCCTTCCATTAATTGCAGCCGACACAATGGCTACCTCCGGACTGTCACCTGTTATCTCAATGTCCTGACTTTTTCCAGGCGAGTTTGCATCGCCGTGGCACTCATTTGTATCCCGTGTTTGAGTGACAACTATTAAGGATGGAATATCGTTTGCGTCAGTATTCATTTCGTCAGTTAACCGGCCAAACCTAGATTTCTTTCGAGGCCGCTCAATATTCGGGTCTGGCTCAACGCGCCGTGGCCCTGCGCACATCGCGGCTTGCTGCGTGCTTCTCCCGTTCATCGCGCGGACAATTGTAAAAAAAACAAAACAAAACAAGAAAGAGGAGAAGGTGGGCACGATCAAACTGGTATCCCCCGGAAGATAAGCCGTCAATTGTAAGGGAGGAAGATATTCATGCCACCCACAAAATCTGGTTCTCGTTTTGTAATAATTCCGCGTGCAAAGTATGTGTCGTGGCATTGAGGGGAGTTTCAATTACAGTGTAATGCCATGTTACATTGCGCTTCTCACGCAGTTCTCCACATCTTTGCATCTTAAGTATCTACGAGCTCATTTCCTCGCCGACGCTAGAGAGGAACATCATCGAGAAGTTCCGCTACATCTGATTCCCCAGAATCCGTAGCACTGCCCACGCCACAGCGTTGTTCCTTTTCATTCAATAAATTTTATTCCTCTACTACTCCACTTGCCCTCCTGTCGTTGACTTTTAAGGCTGATTGTATAGCTTTACAACCGCAGCCAGTGGAAGCGGAAAAAACAACAGAAATGAGGGGGCTAGTTTACAGTGACAGTTTTTTGGCTGAAGCCCAATCAAATTTCATATCTGAGAGTTACATTGGATGCCTAAAAGTTTCTCACTACAATACGTACAGATGTACGTACTGTAGTGAGAAACTTTAAAATGGAACCGTAAGACCACTCAACGGACATGCTACATTGGACATAACGGCTGCTGCAGCGCGCCTTTGAGTCATCATGACCCGGACCTTGCCATATGTTTCCATGGCCCTCCAAGCCACGTTCATTGGAGTTTTGGTAAGCATGGCATATGCGTCCAGGTACTAACCAACGAGGGTACATATTGGTACATCCACAAGTCTACCTGTGACGGAAAATTGCAAGGAGAGCTTCGTACCTCCTATGTTTTGCAGTGCTTGCCGCATTGAGGGATGTCATCAGTTCGAGGGGAAAGGTTTAAGTGCTCTACTCTTAGAAGGTATATCCGATCTATCCCATGGTTTTCGATACAACTACAATCGACTCAAAAAGGGTAAAACGACACAGTAATAGGGAAGGAACATCAGGTCGAAGCAACGCATTCTTCTATTGGAGGGTGCCAGGAGGTTCAGAAAGGTGACATCGAACAAGTTGATATCCCCTGCGTTCCCTGTTACCCGAATATCGGGCCTGGTGCGTTTAAGGCCTTCTTGGTGCTCTAGAGCCGGGTGACAAGCAGTATTTACAAGGTCTCCAACCAACAGAGTCAACTGACGATCATGGAGGGTCATTCTTTGTCCTGAAAAGAGAAATGGGCCGACTAAAACATGATCGAACACAGGAAGACTAAGAATACGGAAGGGGTGAGTGCGTGACTAGCGTCATGCTAATTGGATTTTTATACCTTACAACCGGCCCGAACAATGATCGCCCGATGCTCCTGATGGAGACGTAGTCTATAGCCACTGCGGTAAATATGTAATTAACTCAGACACCGAGTTACCCCTAACTTAAACAATCTTAATCGATACACCCTTAGAACGGGGGTTCTGTGGAACATACTTGCTGTGGTACTTAAGAGTCGCTTAAACCTCCTTTGAACTGACAACTGGCGTTCTTTGGACATGCGGGGTTTTTATTAAGCTGGAAGCGTGGTGTTCTTATTGTCAAGGATCTTTTTTTCAGTGGGTGGACATATTGGACAGATGTAGGGTTAAAATGGGTCTTTATTCAATTTTCCGATATCGTAGGTTGTATGGTGTTTAATTGAATGGATTGGTATACTTAAATTTCCTGCTAATATCGTAGGTTGATTTAGAGCGAGTACGAAGAGGTTGGGAGTCATACGAATTTGCATTCAAAAATTATTCAAGATCTGTAGGTGGGTTGTATTAGTTTCTTGCGAGTGGTGCAAAAGGTATGAATCATATGCAGGGGTTGATTGTGTGTTTATAGAATTTTGGTTCGGGTCATCATTTCATCAACTCGTTTGCGGTCGCCTCACTAATTATACAAAACTCCGGTGCCAAACTGTAACTCTATCACGCTCGATAAATCGCATTTACAACAAAAAAAATCACAGAGATCTCTCCATAATATTCATAAATATCTACAAGAGTAAATATGTAGAGCTAGTGGACTACAAAGACTTGACGTAAAAACATATCCCAACCAACGTCTACAATATATATAGAACAAAATGAAATCCTCGGAGGAAGATTCAAGGGGCACAATTTTCATCGCAGATTCAGTTTTAATTTTTGTATACAGTATGGTTATGTTTAGCATTCTATTTATCGTCTTTTGTTATGCAGGACTGATTATCGTGTAGAAGTCCATGGTTGTTATGAATTGCCTCGATACCGTTACTTCGATCAAACTTCAAGAAATTCACCCTACGCTCAATAATTGCTTACTTGATATCACGTGGAAATGAAATCCTTCTGAATTTTTTCTGATTGAGTGGTAAGGAATGACCTTTATCTCGCGAGGCCATGATGTTATACTTGACGTGATACCTATCTTATATGAGTTTTTCTGTTGTTAACAGTATGTACGAAACGAAAATGAGGGATTTTTATTTTCGTCGTGCCTCGTAACCCAGAGAGTCTGGAATCTCAGTCATTTTGTGTGTTTGGGTGGTCGTGAACCTATCAAACTCTAGTAAATACAGTTGATTCGACTTGCGGCTTTATATGGAGGAGGGAGAAAGATGGAACCTGGAGCCTTTTGTGGATGGGAAAAGTTTGGAGTGAAGATCTGTGTGTTGTGGGTGGCTTATAGAAAGCTCTGGGCTCGGAAAGCTAACGTTTGTGGCAAGTTTAATTCCTCATAATGAAGGGACCTCTGCTTTATTTTGAATCAGTAAAGTCAGCAGTCTGTGCTGAGTATATAAAAGTGAATTCATAACATTCTGCAGTAAATTCAAAGCGGCAAGCGGGCACCTGCCTTCTCATAATTGCTAATTTATTTACGTCACTGAAGTCAAATTAGCTTGAACTAATTTGCCTGATTAAAATTACAGGTGAGAGATTTTTGAATTTATTTCAAGTTTGAATCGAATTAAATTTTGTTTTTCATAGTTCTACTTTAATAGTAATGGGGTTAAAGTTTGTCCTTTCATAGATTTGGATGAAGCAGGGCATGTAGTTCGCACTCCATCAACCTACGTTTTGAGTGTTCTGGAAGTGTGATAATGATGTATGAGTGTCCCTACGTCGCACAGAGAGGCTGTCTTGACAGGTTCAAGTCGCCACTGAAGTTTAGCTACAGTTTACGGCTTTGCGGAAAGTTTTGCAATGTCCTGGAATGCTGAAAGAAACTTCCCCGTTGTCCATATACACGCACGGAATGCTCGCATTTGAGGTATTTCAAGGGATCAGGCCATATTGAACAAGGAAAGTTCCTTAATTTTTTAAATATTGCGCGTAAACCATAGTTTCCACCTCAATCAAATCGCGTAAACTTCTACAAGTACGTGCTCTATCCCTAGCCGACCAGGTTTGATGCCCTGGAGTTTTATTATCGCAGCACAAATAGCTCATTGTTTTTCTTAAGTTTATAAAGTACCGCATCTCAACCTTATGGTGCAAAGTCGCAGCGGTTTGTTTCCTAAAATTCGTAGGGCGGCTTCAATCTCCACTAACCTTTTTTCTTTCTTGTAATTTAGGTATCTTTTGGAAGCGATTGAGACGGGCTTGTGAGAGGATACGGAATTTATCTACAATTTTACTTGTATTTCTATGTTTCCCTTCTATAATTGAAAAAGTTCGTCCAAATATTATCAATCACTGAACGGCGTCTGTGGCTAACTTAAATTTCTACATGATTTAGATTTGGTTCAAATTGCCTTTCTGATCAATCTGAAAGGATTTTATCAAAGTTTATATCTGCTTCTAGGAACTACGTAGAAGTTATTATCACTTTACTGCTCTTCTATTACCTCTTACTGAAATATTACACCGACAGTTAAAAATTTTAGTGATCTAACCTAGTCCAGAAAGAATCTGTGGCGAGATGAAAGTGATTTGTTTCTGGTCGCAATGTAGAAGTGTGTTTCAGGAAGGATGTCTTTACTCGCTTACATATTCACTCCGTAAGGCCCATCCTCTTTATGAGTGTCACGCTCCATAACTGTTCGATAGTTTTTGGTAGGCGAAACTATCTCCAACCCTAATTAACAGTAGCCAATGCAGATAAGTAAAAGAAATAGTACGTGGTTTATTGCTCAAACCTCTGAGTGTGAGCGCGCATTCTGCTTTTCATTACGCACTCATAAAATATTTCTGAACTTCTTCATTACAACTGTTTATCAGAAAACTTTTTAAACTTTCTACCTAAATTAACTTTGAACACATGATTAAGAGAATTTGTAACCTTTTTTTCCAAAAAATTTTGCCTTGTGCGATTTTTAGAACTCATTGCATGTATATATACATAGTATTGCGGTATTGCAATTTCTTGCTGATGAACTTGAGCTTTATGACACCCTCCTTTTGCTCAAAAGGGACTTAAGACTCTAAGGACGAATAAAAGTACGATAATAAATTGGTAACAGGTCATCGTAACTATTTGGATATATTATCGTCGCGGGGAGAGAAAAGAAAAATGTTAACAATGGCAGAGGCTTACTTTCCGGATAGCAGGCTAGCTGTCTGATTTTTTACTGATTTGGATATATTACAGATCAATTGGACTAGGCAGAGCGCTTTTCATTGATACGAATGTTGAAAAAAAATAAATGCTTCAGATATATAAAGATGTAGCTAATATAGTCGGTCATATTAACAGTTCCAAACTGTATAATAGCTATTAAAATTTTGCAAAATCATTGCCTGAACTACTTGTTTTATTCTATACTTTCTGCATTTACTCTTTGCTTATCATCTTTTACATCTTAAAATTCTATAGAAAGTATGTTTGATAGAGCAGAGACCTCTAAAACGTACACGTATAACTTTAACTTACAGGGCAGTAGGTTTGATATATACATCTTTTGGAATATGTTTGCCTATGAAATTCTTCACCGCCTTTAAAGTTAATAGGATTGATGCACCAACAATGTGCACACAAAAAAAGTACGAATAAAGGACCAACTCTGAATATAGTATATTAGTTTGCATAATACTTTTACTTCAGTTGAGTGTTCCTATTTCACTGTTTCTATTAATTGATGAGACGATGGCATTAATTACTGTCAGCTAATGTCAATGTGTTGAAAGATACCAAGTACGACTGTGATAACTTTGTTTATGGTCTACATCAAGTCCATTCTTGACTGATATATGCGGACTGTGAGGATAGCACCCAGGTAGTCACATTGAAAAATATCTTTCATCTAGTCATGTCACCCACACAATTTTTATTATATGTTTTATGGTATATAATGTGTGTGATTCAGACTTTTTTGTTCTCCGAAAAGTCTCAATCAAAGTTCAAATAGAAGCTTTGATAAAAAAGGTACAATCAAAAAAGAAAAAGTTCAACTCCCTCAACCTGTACATAACTAGTAAGTAGGGGCGATTTTTTGGCTCTCCCAATATGCTGTCTGTCTACTTTTCTTACTCTACACCTTGATTTTTTTCTACCACTAAAGGCGGGGTAACTTGACAGCGGACCAGGTGACCACCTCGTCTACGGTTTCAGGATACTCGTGCTATGCCAATTCAAAGACTGTAATATGTACATCATCCATCGCTCATACTCAAAACTACGGGTTTAGATTCGGTACAATTTTTTGTTATCTTTTGCTTTCAGTGTTCTTACTGACTCACTCTGTATGATACGGCTGAACATTACAACTTATACGGAGTTGATCAACGCCTCATTTAACAATATCATATTAACCTTTTACTGTATCCTCCTGAAAATTATACTACGACGAAATATTAGAACAATTTGGTGGGGTGTTGGGCGCACAAGAGATAATCGATGGTTGAACTGCTGGTTGATTCTTGAGGTAAACAGCCCGAAGCATCAGACCAGGGTTTATATAGAAAATGTACTTAACACCAGCATAGATAAATTGTAAGCAAACGGTACTGAATTCAAAGGTATTCTAAAGAAAAAAACCCTAGAGGTATCAAATTACAAAGTTCTGAAGGCTCCTGTAGCCCCTACTAGTGATACTGACAACACTAAACATCATGGCAAAGTTCCTTTGGTCTAATTAGCAAAGAGGCATGAAGTAATTGCTGATCGGTGGGGTCCCATATGTTTCGAGAAACACGCGAGATAGCCACGATGGCTTCATGTCATTGGCTTTGCTCAAAGTGGTATGATATTGTGTTTTGTACTGGTGCTGGCGCACAGTACACAAGTTGCACTGATTGTTGTACAGTGCATACTTTGACTCGGGAATAACTCCCCTAATTCAACTAGGTTGGCATAGCCACTGAAGGAATTTTGGTCCTATATTTTCCATTTAAGTGTTACAATGTAATTTTTCTAGCTCTTGATGTAATCAATACCCCAAATAAAGCTTCTGATCAAACAATTTAATCTCCAAAAAGTTTTACAGTTGCTACTTATTCAATTTTGATCTCTCGAAAACGTCAAATAAGCAACAAATCGTTTGCATAATAATTAGAACATGCGAAATGTTTGATATCAACCAATAAACACCACCAAAATAGTCACGCCAAAATTTCCGAAATCATGCTGTTAAAATTGATAACAGTTCCACAAAATTCTGGGTTTGAGAAGAAAAAACGAAATTAAGAGTATACAGGACTCAGGATAGTCGATTAATTTAGTCTAACTTTATTCAGTGTGTATTGGTATACCATTATTAGTTCGGACCTTAATTTTTAGTCGAGTGAATAATGAACTATTTTTTCTGGATCTCTCTAATATAAATCACAAGACATATCAGGTAAAACGTAAAATAAGGAAATCATAGGGAATAGAGATTCTCATTGAAAAATAATTTGAAGAGAACTATGGGAGGGTCCTCCCCACAACCACGTCTTGTCGAATCTTAAAATGAGTTCTATGTGAAGTGCATATTAGAATGGGTTACAAATCAGTGCTACATCAAAATATCTCCGGTATAATAAATGTATACTCAAACTTCTGCCAAAAGGTGAAAAAAGTCCACAATTTCACCAGCTTACTTCCTTTAATTGATTTTCTAAAGCCTATTACTTGTATTACATAGTTTGGGCCTTTGTCTAGGTATAAAATCCAAAACAATTCCAAATAAACCTTTAATATGCGAATCAATGATTGAATATTACTTTCTGACTCAACTTTCCTCCTATTCGTACATAAAAATTTAGCGAAGAACATCAATGATGGTGATTTGTCGAATGTTAGATTTCACAAAGCTTAAAAAACAATAAAAAGGATCCAATACGATAAAATTCGAACTCGGAAGCCCCTTAAAAGTTAATCTAGCTCGAGCATGTAAAACCAAATGTAGTTGGTCTGATTCAGTGTCCCTCTGTGAATCATATCATATTATTATTATTGTTCTAATCATAATAAGATTAATTTTAAGGTATAATATAAGTCAACTCTTGCTGTTCTAAACTAGACCCATGAATTTTGGAGAGTGGCTTGAATCGTCTCCCTTCTAAGAAGGGTGTCACTAGACTCATTAGATATCTAATGCAGTTAGAAGAAGAGTTATAACTTGTTGAATCTTTCTCGTAAAAATATATGTGTATGCAGAAGCTGCACTCAATCATTCATATCACGAGATAAAATAAAACCTGATAATTTTGTCATCATTTTGCTGCCACATAATTGAAGATGTGCTAAGAATTTCCTTAAAGACCACATAATTTGTAATATTAGATCATAACTTTCAAATTCAAAACAGGCTAAAAACTGCGTGATACGTCGGAAGGGCACGTCGGACCGCATAAATTATTATTCTGTCCATTTATTATGATATATGCGTAGATTATCGTTACAGGTAAATCAAAATGAATTAGTATATCTAGTGACAGCTTAGCAGCTCCAGAAAATCCAATAACTGCAGTGCTTTAATTCGTTGCAATTATTGAGGTCATTGTAATAGTAAATGTATATTTTGTACTAACTTAAATTGGAGGTGCCAAGGATCTATCTTTCTCAAGTATTTGAAAATTGCCTTGCCTTTTACAGTAGTAGCTATCAGTAAGAATGCCTCTAAATGGCTCTTCATTCTCAGCATAGTTTGCTGATGAACCTTAAGAATATACTTTGATTGAAATGAAATTCTTGCATTACATAAGAATCAACTCTCGTACATTTTTGTATCGAAATTCGGTAAAACTAAATGGGAACTTTTCATGTGGTTAAATACAATTATTTAAATAAAAATGCATGAATTTGGGCCTCTCCTTGATTTCTGGCTTACAATGTCATGAAATTTCGAAAAAGTTTCATTAATCTGAATCTGTAAGGGTCATGATATGCTTCATTGACGTAGAGAATTAATTCGAGGGCTGAGTAAAAAGCATGAATTTATGAGACCAATAACTTTTAAAATCCGAAAATTCTTACAGCTAAGCATGAACTGATGCAGCAAAAATTTAGGTCCTACAGTACTGAAAAGCTGAAATGTCCAAAACGGCTTTCCCAGAAATCTTAATTTCAGAAATAGCAGCTCTCATATTGCAATATCTATATTGAAACAGTAAAACATTTTAAGCAATCAAAGGAGAAAAGAATCAAAGGCGGTATAAATTACCTACAGCGAATATTTATAACTACTCCAGTTTCGTAAGTACATGGCTTTTTCCAGGAGATCCCAAGCCTTATCAAGAACTGACGACAAAAACTGGAGCTTCCCGATTTTTCTACCAAAGTATCGATTTCACAGTAGCCAATCATCTAAAAAAATTCCCAAAGATGCATATCAAGCCGCCAAAGACTGCGGACTAACATTTGCTCTGTTTTTTGACTTAATACCCGGCTAATGGAAACTCACAATATTTCCGACTCCCAATTGCAGTTTGAAATCATGTCTTGAACACTTCGGCGAAGAAATTTATTTTTTCAGGGTGAATGATTCAGTACTATATACTTTTTGGTTAATGAGTGTGAAATTCTCACAAAAGTTGAAAACATTTGCTGATATTAACTCACGACTGTCTCTTACATGAATGAATAGTTCCATGATGCTATGAAAACCTAAGCTGGAGGTTAAAATTTAAAGACCTATGCAACTCAACATTTAATTGAGATGTCATGGTCTGACTACGAGCGCAGCAGCTGCAAGACGTGATTATTTATGTCTCTGGTGGTCGATTAATATGTCTTTTTTCGAAAACTGTACGGTAATTGAAATATTTTCTCTCTATTCATAGGTGGATCCGGTCATTTCAAATTAATTTGTGGACCTTTTAATTCCAAAACTGTACGTGTTTAGGAAAAATTTTCGAGCAGAAAGGCCTAAAGGATAATATTTTTTGCCATTGTACAGTAAGGTGTACTTTTACAAGTCATGGGCTGCATAAGCATGATTATATTAAAATCCATACTACCTAATAAAATAGGTTTATACGATGTATTTTGGCTGTATCATCAATATGAATGGAAATTTTTTTGTACAAATAATGAGATTCAAGTAAAATTCACAAATTTAAAATAACAGCACGAGATTTCTTCCTGCGAATGATTTTTATAGCACCTCGTTGCGACCTGTTTCATATTTTCGGATGAAAAAAATTACCGCAGCAGAGTAAATATTTTTGATGCTGATTATGTTCTAGTCTTATCTCATTGTATTGATTCATGTTCCAAAAATTTTTGCTATATGCCCAGATAGTAGAACTATAAAATTATTTTGGTCCTCTTATCAATGATTCATCTGATATGGAAGGCAAAGTAGCATCGGGGAGTAAGTTGGCTGTATGATAAATGACTTATTGTTGTATCCTGTCCAATTCTGTTTTAAATCACAATACATGGGCCGGCTAGCTCAGTAGCAGCGAAAAAGCTTTACAATTTTTTATTTGATGCAAATATCACAAATTTATTCATTTTTTCGAGATTTTGACCACATACTAAGAAAACTATTGCGCAAGAAGTTGCGTAAACCATGAAAATCTAAAGACTTTCCTCGAAGCATAAACAAAACCAATTAAGACTTCTAAAAGTACTTTATGTAGACCTCGAGACCATGGCTCATACTAAAAATATTCCAGTCCGTTTACCGCTATCGAAAACAAACCACTTTGAGCTCCATTACTCTTCGAATTTGCTCATCGGTTCTTTGGTCTTGCATACGCTGATTATGAGTTAACGATGTAGAAACTTTAATTCGAGTTCCTGGTCGAAAATTAAGTGAAACGAAGCAAATTAGCTAAAATTTGTATTCTTCACAGGCTTACTGTGTTAATACAGACAAAAAATTCATTTTGATGTATCCAAGTGAGCCTAGTGGTTACAGCTTTTTGAACTAAACAGACATTTTAATACGTCAGATTGATTCAAATGTTTTCAGAGAGTGTTTTTGGCGCCTTGAGAACCATCAGGTCTCGTTATAGTACGTCAAATGCATCTCAAAATGATTAAATTCTCGAAATCAAGAATGCACTTTAAAGAGTTTATCGTTTTGCTCTTTTTGGATTCGTGGAATATTGATCCCCAAGAGAAATGAAACTTAATGTTTGCAGGTTTAGCTGTTCAGACTTTAAGATACGACTTAAAATAGGCATCATGGATAATTTTGACCCAAACGACCCTAAACTACGGACTATTCACTCTCTGCAGCAATGTAGATTAAATGAAGCGTTTTGTTGGTAAACTCTCCATGTGGTCAGTCCATATCTTTCTTTACAAAGTCAGAAGCATACCAGTGAACATAACTATGCAATATAGGAGAGAGATTTTAATGAAATGAGCATAGTGGTCACAAAGAAAATCATTATCCAACAATATTTTCGAAAAGATCTCGAACGTGGACAGATACGAAAAAATTGTAAAAATGATATGTGAATGATGATTTCTATGAAATTTATTTCGTTTTCGTCTCCAGATGGATCTACCGAAGACAGAAAGCATTCTGTGCGCCAATGCAGTTCACGAAAAGTTTTGAAACAATTGACCGGATATTTCAGGAGTAAATTCCTTGCGGATCTGAAAGTAGAAAGGTGTCAGAAATACACGTGCAAAGTTTCTCAGTGGTGATAAATCTGATAAGAGGTCTAATATCTCGCATGTAATATTGTCGTAAATACAAATATCAGTCTTCCAATTGCCTAAAAATTTGTAAAAATGACGGATTGTTGCTAAATTTTATAGAAAAAGACTCCGAAGTGCAGAAAGATATTCCCTTTGGTGTTTAAAACTCTTTATAAGAAGTTTTGTAACCTAAATCAAATTAATTGATCCCTATTTAACCACAAAGGTCTTGAAACGAATGATTTTCCCAAAACAGTTACCAAAAAACGTTTCTGTAATGCAGTCAACGTGAAAACCCAAAAACTGAAAGCAATGATACAAAAATTCGCTGCTCTCTATTTGTATTCGTCTTTGATTTATTCTTAGTTCCGATTACTCTCTACAGTAAAGATTAAGTAATATTAGGTTATCAATACAAAGAGAAATAGGCATAGCTAAAGACCTAAGTATTGAACAAGCTTAACAAATGAGGACAGAAAAACATGCATATTATTCGTGAGCTTCAGTTTCATTATTTTGGGAGTCTGCTCCAATTATCCTAGTTCTGTGACGTGAAAGATATGAAAATCCTTTGGAAGTATTGTAATTAATTTGTTCTTAATTCAAGAGTAAGAAAGGAATCAAGCCCATCCTGGTAATCAAAAGATAACTTTCTTGAGCTCCAAAGAAAACACAAAGCTGTGCGTAATCGCCAATAACAAAAAAAATTAGCAGTTTCAGAAGTTACATATTTCTTATGTAGTATTTTGTATGTTTTTTCATTATGTAAGCGGTAGTCTGAGCTCTCTAAATTACTTTCATTGCGTAAATTAAACGTTTGTCCCCTTTCTCTGTCATGTTAGATCTTTTCTACGTATACTACTCATGATTACATTTCCTTTTTTCTTATCAAAGAATTGAGTAACTACTCCTGCTCAAGAAATTATCGATAAAATTCAGTTTATATTTCAACGTGCTCCTCATCTTCTACATTCTGTCGATTGAAGTATTTCTAATGAACATAAATGGTATTTTATCATTTTTTTGACATATTTCTCCATTATGTAATCGAGAATCAGTAATCTATGCCAAGTAATATCGTAAAAACTGCACATACTTTTGTTATCTGATAGCAAATCTTCTATGCATTTTGTACTTTTGTCAAGAAATCATAATTACGCATGCCAATTTTTAAACAAAAAGTTACACGTTTTATTTATACAAAAATTTAGGGACTTGGGATTGATTACATTAAAGGAAGATTTTTTTTAATAATAATTGAAATAAAGGCCTTGGAAACCGCATAGATATGACGGGAGTGTTGTTGGATTTTTATGGGGCAAACGTTCTCAAATTTCAATAAGCATAAGCCTTCCATCAAGAGTTGCAAGCAAAACATGATATGCACTTGGCATAACAGAACACTCAGAAAAACAAATTGAACCAGTTTATATTTCTTTTTAAAAATG
The DNA here is from genome assembly GCA_002205965.3 of Kappaphycus alvarezii. Classification (NCBI taxonomy): domain Eukaryota; phylum Rhodophyta; class Florideophyceae; order Gigartinales; family Solieriaceae; genus Kappaphycus; species Kappaphycus alvarezii. The sequence goes on from NADL03000486.1 coordinate 245,968, forward strand.
ATTCTAAATAGCGCCGCATGTAATGATGAGGCTCTCAATGCCTTTCATATCACTAAAAAACTTCCTGATGGGCACTGCAAAATTATATAACTATTATAGTAATTTAGACGACTCTGGCTTCTGCAGTGCTGTCTTAATCGGCCACACTTAACTTATATAAGTTTGAAAGTTAACAACTGGGATAACTTCGACGACAAAAATATGATTTTCACCATAAAAATCATACGTGAAACGATAGTAATAAAGGAAACTGATTAATTCAAAAAAATAAATATTTATGCAATAAAATGATGAAGCAATATGAAGAAAACACTGGAAACTAAGATTTTACTTATTTATTTTATTCTTGCACATCTGAAAAAAGCATTTCGATTATGAGCGATCTTCAAAATTTTCTCGTGATAAATTTTGAATCGTTTCGTAGCTTCTTACAATTGCTTTAACAAGACTGTAGACTGAGCGCTTGTCTCTCTTCGTAACCATAGCCATGCAGAAATCTAAACTTTTCATAATACGATTGTAATCTAGTTTTGTTATTTCATTATCTGTGTAAGCTTTAAACTGCTCATAGTCCATCTCTTTGATCATCTCTTTGGTAGCCATACCTAGCTGCTTTTAGGAAGAAGTAGACCTTCGAAATGTGGTATAATCAACACTGGAGAAAATGAATTGGATAAAGGTAAGATGAACGAAATAAAACGGGGGCTTTTCTGTTCTACAGCAACGAAAGAGGTTATATATTGCCAAATAGTTGGTCCCATTCATATTCTGTGCAAAACTTAAAATTACAGAAGGGAATCACTTTTCATTCTTCATACATCAAAAGTTTTGAATTGTAGCTTTTCGGAATGCTGGAAGCACGATATATATGGGGGAAATTAAAATTTCACAATATTGTGTAAAAATTCGGGAAATTCAAAGCACATTTCAGAGTAATGAGGAGCTTATTATGGGTAATAGTAATACAAACATATATATTGGGAGACTGAAGTACTAAGTGACTGAGTAATCAAAAATAGTACAGATCAAATTCAGCACATTACATATTTCTTACCCAACCAGTAATGAAACTCTTTAATATAATAAAATGATTTTTTCAAATAACTATTTTCCTTTTCAGACCTTGATATGTAAACCACTTAAGAAGCTCTCTTTTTGTTAAATAAACCAATTTTTCATTGTTCAAACTAAGAAGGATAGCGTTCATCGCCATGTAAATATATAATATACCAGATAATTCTGCATGAACTCGTGTGGATTTCATCTTTGTTCTAAAAAGAAGAAACTTGCAGAAATGAAAATATTTCATGAATGGCGTTTGCGAAATGAAATAGTTTCCTAGCTGATCGAATCAAACACCTTCTTAGTATAAAATTAAGGTAAGCAGAACAGAAAATAGCTCAGAAATTCATCTTTCTTCTCTCATCACCTCTATTCTCAACAATAACATCTTGTTCTATTCTATCCAATCAGCAATTTTACAAATAATCATCAAATAAATTTGTGCTTCACTTTTAATCAGTTTATGTTCCATGAAATTTTCTGACTGGATAAGTGAAAAGTGGAAGACGAAAGGCGCGGAGTAAAATACTATCATTGTAATTAGTTGGTTCAACGAGGCTAATAGAACTTGGTACTAAACGAGAACTTTGAAAACATTAAAAAATTTCATAAAGTATCTAAGGAGAAGTCAATTTATATGGGCGTTTGCTATGTCATTATACAGGATAAAAAATACCACGCTAAATTCTTGTTTTGAACTTAGTTTAATTAACTGAAGCCTCCCCAACAGAGAAAATAGTTTTAGATATTATGGTCTCTAATGTAACGAAAAGTTATAAAGCCATTCTCGTGAATTTTTGATCTTCTGGATTGTGACCGTACAATCTTCAATCGATACCGCCTCTCCTCGCACATGCATACACTTGTTGAATAATTCCTACCAATCAATGGAGTTATTGCTCAAACAGGTACCCAAATTGCCTTCTTCCTTTTTTTGACAGACCTTTGGTGGAAGAAGGCATTGAATCTGGACTTTAATGGTCTAGCCCACTGAACATACTCTTTCGGTCCATGATTGTTCACTTTTTATTACCAATATCTCACTTGTGCCCTTCTTTCATGTAATTTTGCAAAGTGTTCCGAATTTAAATTCATTTCACGTCCATGGCATACTAATTTCAAGTTAAACAAAAATCTCTCAGAAAAACAGGTTGTGATACTGAAATATCCAAAAGATAACAGTATTCTCGTTTTGACTACTGAAAAACTTTAAGTAGCATAAATATAAATACTTAACCGTGCTAATATAGATCTCAGATTTATGCAGGAGCTCCACATAGTAAAACAGAACTTGTACTGAAAGAAATATCAACAAAGAGCTTCGGTGTTATTTGGATCTTTTCAAAGGAAAAAGATTAAAATTTTAACTATGGATGGGACTAAAACTGTACTTTAACACTACAAAACGTTTGAAAACATAATTTTCCTAACTGATATGAATAAAACACAATTCATATACATATTGAACAACCATTTCTCCATGATCCAGTCAAATTTCCTCCGATGCATGTTGACATGCATCGGATTACATTTGAAAAGAAGTAATAGGTTTATTAAAACACCGTAAAATGTACACATAACCAAAGGAAAACGAATTATCGAAAATTCGTATGAATATTACAGTTTGCTATAAGAGCATTCTGTTACTTTTGAAAAAAGTAATCCTTTCATATCCGGACCATTGATATTCTAATGATAGACAGAATCCTAGGCTAGTAATGTCCATTGGCATGTATTCAAGTTTTAAAAATAGATTCGACGGAAAAGATAGGTTAAAGCAATCTGTGCGTGCCAAAAATAAGAAAATAAGGAAAATCGATTTATTCGTCCGATGGAAAATTTTCAATTCAATTATAAAGAAATCATAAAGGCATAAATCCGGAATTAAAACTGTAATTACGACGGTTTTATAGAACATTCAGGAAGATGATCACTTTGAATCTCATCAAAATAATTATTGATTTGTTTTGAAATGGCAATAGACGAAAGTAGTGGTTTTTCTTCGCAGTTAACAAGCCCCGAATATCTACCGTTAGATATAATCATTACAGTCTTTATAATCTCAGCGTTTATACTTCCGCCATGCACCGGAACCTTACGTATCAATGTTCCCATTGGTTAGACTATGAAATCAGCTATATTAATTTCCTAATGTGAACGAATACTAGGATAATATGTTTGACTTTCATCCACGCAAATATTTAAAATGGCCCCATACAGTGATGATACTTCACTTCCAAACTTCCACAGGTTCAATTACATACAAAAGGTTATTGGAAAACACAAAAATGAAGTGGTTTATTCGGTAAATAATGAGATTTTTACCATGCCCGATCGCACCTGGAAATATTTGAATATAGGCCAACAATCATTACTATCTTTACATTTTCTAATTCTACATTGTTCAGTAAAAGTAACATATCACGACATAAATTTTTTCAATCTATAATAATTGAGAATCTCCCAGTCAATACAAAATTGAAGCAATTCAATTGAAGGCAAATGTCGTTCGCTTTTCAAACACATTCAGGACCTCAAATATTTATTTTATAGGGGAAAAAATGAGAGGTGACTAAATAAAGTTTCGACTAAATAAATCTGACATCAAAAAGGCCACGTTCTGAGACATTACAAGAGAACTGTTTCCATTGGCGAAGTCTTTAGTCAGCATCCTTTCGCATCCATATTTATTTACTTAATTTTTTTACTTAATAAGAACTTCGTTCTAACGTATCTTAATACCTTTATTTTAATGGCCACAAGTTTTTTCTCCATGTTTATTGCTTAATTCTACGCTTTTTTGAGTAATTCCCTGCTACTATATATTTTTTGTGGCCTAAAGCGCGTAATTTGTTGTTTTCGATCCATATTTATATTTTAATTTATGAAAAAAGTTTACAGTGATTTAATTGTAGCTGACACACATCGATTTGTCTTCTAAAGACCGGTTTCATGGAATAAAATTAATTACAAGAAGGAAATATATATATTGACTATCTTTGATTCCGTCAATTGCGAACCAAGCTGATCCGACGATGTAATACTCCACCAGTACTTCACTCCAGAAAATTTCGGAAAATATTTACTGCGACTCAAATGGTCATAAATGTATTATCTTCAGATAAAAAGACCTAGTCCGCATCTTCAAAGCAAATTAGATGGTTGAGTAGGAAACCTCTCATGATTCGGTCTTATTTCAACGCTACATTGAATCACTTCACCCTCTCCTAATACGATTTTCATTTATCCTCTCTTATATTACCTGAACATAAATTTATTTCCAAACTTCTCACGGGAACTATATTATTGTACTTCTAATACAGTAGAATGGGCGAAACCTCGAATGAACAGAGAAAAAAGGAAGATTAACTTAAACAATTCAGCTTAGACCTCAGTACGATACTAATCGCTAGATCCCCAACACGCGTTACTTTAAAACAATTCATACGCTTGGGACTGTTTTACTACATCCTTGTAACACGTAACAGCCTGAAGAGGTAAATAAAAGGGAACAATAGTGTATCAATGATATTTTCCAACCAAATTGGATTTTAGGGGACCCAATTGTGAAGAAAATACTGCCGAAATTTAAATGTACGTTCCTGCCTTTTAAATGGGGATATTGTAATTACTGTTAAATTAAATGATTTTTTGTTGCTTTGATATGAACTAAATAAACTATATGCATATCTTAAACGCCCTAGAAACATAATAAAAGGATCGTTATGATTTTTTTTATCTTTGCACTTCGGATTGATTATTGTACAGTATTATGATGGACTTTTTTATCAATGAGAACCGATATTATAAGTTTTCACATTTTCCTTTTCCTTTTCATTTTTTATTCCGTTGTTAAGCCATATCTAGTATTTCAGTAGCAGTATTGAAACAAGTCCACTATCTATCTTGAATAATCTCATCAATTTCTCTAAAACCTCAGTTCTCCTAAACTAAGATCGAAACTGCTGACGTCAGCCATTTCTTGGTACTGTCAGAGGAAGAGTTATTATATTGGTGCCGTCTACTGACCGTGACTGGCATATTCATGGTATATTGGACCCTTCTCAAATCAGCTACTGTGTAAGATTTTTAAAACGTGTAAATTATCGCTATTTGCTTCTCAAAAAGCAGTTTTGGGCACACCCATAGATTTCGATCGCAAGGAAATTTCATTAAATCAAATCGTCAGTGTAGTGAAATCACCTCGAAAATTACAATAATTCTTACTTATGAATGTGGTGAAATAGATATCTCTCTACTTTTCGTTAGGTCGCTTCCTAATATGACTTAGATTTACAGGTCCTCTAAAATATGACGTCCTACTATAGGGAAAAAATTCACAGTATGAATTAATATTCATACTGTGAATTTTTCATTTCACGACATACATAAACCTTTTGGTATCTTGGCATCTCATTTATGACTATTTGCGAAATGAAATAATTAAACTCCCACTGCAAAGTACGTAACAGGTTTTCGGAAAATATTTTCAGTTCCATAATATATTTTTTACGAGTAGTTTTACAGTCCCAAGAAGATTTCCATAATCTACAGACTTTATCTTAGAAAAGAAAACCAGGTTTATGAAACCTTTTAGTCTCTTGTTGACTGATAAATAATTTATTTTGGCTTTATTATAACCAGAGGTTGCAGCAATATAACTACATCGTCGTTAACGCGGGAATGTGTGACGGTATGAATATAGTTATTACCACTCCAAAGTAGAAGGGTGCGTGGCGAAAATGTATATCAGTGCAGATTTAGACAGCTAACTTCGATTCTTGAGAGGGACGCGGGAAACGGATTCCTTACGAGGGGGCATAAGTAGTATATTGGACATTAATCTCGGATCCGGTGTTCAGAATGGTTTTGATGTGTCTTATTTCTCGATAGTGTTTATAACGTTTGTATCATAATTAATTTGTGCATCCAACTCATTTCAGAATCTACTAGAAGTCTTTATAAAATACTGCAACGGTTAGAAGTCAATCTAAAAGATTCGATGACAGTAGATCTTGGCACATGGGTTCTGTTACATCTACCCTTAATGAAGCCGAGGATTGCAACACATTTTTCGGAATTCATGCTTTCTTAAAAGCGGTTGGTGCGCTGTGATGTTTTACATGGATATATATGGACTTCTTTTCCTATATAGCTATAATCTGTATGTTATCGAAGCCTGGGGTTATCACTATGTCTTTTTACCATCTATTACATTCGAAAAGTGGTGTATCCTACAATATGTACACTAAAAGCTGGGACGAGACCAAAAAGTAGGCTTTCGTGTGTTCCTACTTCCGTGAACCCATTCGACTTTCCCAGTTGCTTTAAATTTAGGTCCTCCAGCCAGTATATTCAGTCTTAACTTCTGCTCTAAATTTAAACGAACACCTATATTGTTACAAATACAGTTATTAGCCCTCTTTTGAAATAAAATGAGGCCCAGGAGCAACTGATTACACTTTTTGATGAAATGGCGGCTCAAAATACAGGAGTACGACTAATCCTAACTGAGATAAAGAAATTGACATGATCGATTATGCGAATCATATTTAATGATCTGATAGTTTAACTAATAGGGAGAAAGCTAGCGTCTAAGGAGAATAATTCAATTTTAGTATATATGGTATTGAGGACTGCGTTACTGTAATGGAATTGCTCCCCTCCCGCAATCAAAAGTTCAGTTGCATCCGAAATGGCTACTCGCATCACATATTGCTTCAGAAAATCCTACTATGCAATTTAGATACTTTAATGATAATTTAACTTCTGCATGGTTTGAATGTTTCCTGACGCATTCGAAAACATTTTTTCTTACTGTTGTTAGGGAATTTTTTCTTATTGCGTAGTCTAACCTTGAAATGTGGGAAAGATTTCAACACAGAATATATCCTATCGTTAAATGTAATGAAATATCCCAATTTAAAATACTTCGAAGACATACCATTCACTTTTGCACATTCAGTCAGCTTCCAGAGAAAGTACTCAGGATTTTTATGTAGAATATTATTTCAAACGCTAAGAAATGAAAGCCTCAGATCAGTGCGGATCGTTTGTTTTCAACACTTCTACTCCTTGATAAGATCAGTTACAGGACTTGATTGATTGGACTGAATTCTGGTTCTGTCCGCAGATCCATCGCGTTTAGTATGTAAAAAGAAACTTTACACAGAAAAGCAAGTATATTCCTATTTGTATTTGATTGCGATATTGCATATGGCTCATGTATGACATTTCTCGGAGTTGGTTAAATTCGATGGGGTGAATTATTTTAAGTGTATTCATCTTAGGTTATTTCAGTATGATGCACGCAATTTTTTACTTACCCTCCTCTTGATCAACAGACGGAATTATAATGAATCTGTATTAATGGTTTTAGGTAGTCAATTCTCGAAAGTACAGTAAATTTGAAACATACACGTAAAAAAGGAACAAAATTTGTTAATTTTGAAGTGAATGGGTAACTGCACGGTGTCCCTGTCCCGTACACAGAAAAAGGCAGGCCGTTCGGTTATTGATTCTATTTTGCGACCCAAAACTGGACAAAATCATTTAGTAGATCTTTTATGCACACCTTCTATTTTGCGCCAAACTTACTTCATATATAGAGATGGCATCCTTTGTAGCAGCACAAACCCGAGCCACTATTTCGCTGATATCAGAATGAGGAGAGCAATTTTCGGCAGAGATGGACGACTACAACACAAATGAAGATACGAGAGACGCAGATAAAGAAAATAACAGTGAATTCCCCATTTCTGATATTTTTGGCTAAGCGGAAGTTTCAACAACAATTGCCGAAGTGACGAAATTTAACTCTAGGTAGTTACAGGTAATCTTTTATCAGTACGGGGAATGAATTGGCTCATTTAGCTGTATCGGAAGAGGTATATTTAGCTGACATACAGGAAGAGACTGTCCGGTTATTATGGTGTATGTCCTAAAGCTTGGAGGGGCATTTTATTTCCTCGGTAGAATTTTTCGAATCAAAGTGAAGAATTTTGAGGGACTGCTGACGTCCTTCATGAAAAATAGAAACCTGAGTGTATCAATTCCCTGTCTACCGGGCAATACAGATCATAATTATACACGAGTTACTGACAGGAGGGAAAGAGATTATTAATTTTCATTATGCTATGTATGATACAGAAGTATCGTTCTGGCAATATATAGGCCCAAGGGAAGCTTGGAGGAGGGAGGTCGTTATTTAAGTAGCAAGCATATAATTAGTGGTTATTAAGTCCAGGTTTCGGCCAGTTGGATTTGCAGTTGAGTGCAGTGATAAATTTCCTGTCACAGTTTCGGACGCATAAATTTCCTAATGCATGCGTGGGGTGGCATTAAGATTCTCGGAAGACATTATAAGAAGTGAGAGGCATGTTCGATGCTGTATTTGGCTCTCAAAAGTTACCTTACTATGGTTCTCAAATGATCATAACTTGAAATATTCTTGGTAATCTAATACAAATGACGATGTTACGCCACTGGACTGATGGATAGAAAGACGCTCACTGGGATTTTTGTTAAGTTTCAGAGAAAATTTTGACGTGATAAGAAGACATTTTTCGCAAATTGAAAGCAAATTATTTGGTGTGATAGAAAAATCTAGTATCTATAAGTATGCTGGAGAGTAAATAAAGGTATCCGGACCTCAACTGAAATTAATGAAACTTTTATCCATAATTGGTAATCTGAGTTGAACTTTGTTGAATTTAAATTCCATAACCAGTAAGTACCTGTATTATATACCCTCAGTTGACTCCCTAGCAATAAGATTAGAGGTCGGGTGACCGCACCAAAAAAAAGGATGTAAGATGCCGAATTCGTATGGATTCTATGGATACTGAAATAAGAACAACCTTAACAGATAATTCCCCTACTTCGCGGGTTGGATTGTTTTTATTGACGCTCCATCTATATTTCTCCGTGGAAACAAAGAAAAGCGAGTACTTGACCTCTGAGGTTCTCAGAAAAGGTTCCCAACGTAACAATGTCTCCTCGGATTATTCCTCAAGGTAGAGTGGTATTTTGTGGTGAAAATTCCATTTTAATCATTTAATATCGTCATTAAGTAAGTAACTAACTTCAAAGCGATCAAAGAATGGGTTCTGATGGGAGGAGTCCCTTAGATATTGCCTTTTCTATCTACATGTTAAAACATGATTGTAAAAATGCCTTCTTATCGCTGTATTAGCTGCTGGAAGAAACTAGCTTCTGAAGGACTCATAACTAATTCCAGTCATAAGATCATTTTTTGATTCATTTCACTACATCAGAGGGTGAATTCGCGGTTTCACTGGCCTCAACAGTCTTTCCCGTTGGTGTACACGGAAGGACGAAGGGCCCGAGAAGTTTATTCTGACTTAATAGTTTCTCTCATTGGTCATTGCTTTTAGTTCAGAGGTACGATATGGGTTTATTTACGTTTTAAATATTTAAAATTGCCAGTAAGGTGTCAATCTCTGAAATATTCTGAAATGAGTTCTGATATGAGAAAAATTTTCAGATATTATAGCACCTACTTATAATGATGATGCCAAAAAGTATCATAAACTGTCCTTTTTGTACAAATTTTCCTTCTGGTAGCCGTTAACGAGGATTAAATAGTGTGCAAAAGCACCATTAAAACTTTTGCACTATATCCATAAAACAGCACAAGGCACAAGACCTGTCGCTTTGTACCATGCCAATAAGATGAAGCCATCATGGCGATCTCGCTTGCTTCTTGAAACTTCTCGCGCCTTTCTAATCAGCAATTAATTTGCAACTTCTCGCCTTGGCAAATATAACTTTGAAGTGATTTTCAGTGCTTTGAATCTTCTTTTCTCGCCCCAATAAAGTTTAACCATTTTTACAGCTTGGAAGTCAAGTTCCATATCTCTTGAAAAACAGAATTACTGACTTCTAAGCCTCAATATTGATACTTTGTGGTTTATTTCTTTCTATAAATGCGCCCGTGAAACCCATTCATGTGGGCTGTCCTGTAACTCAATTGTACAGACTACACGAAACATTGAGTTTAAGATATTTTTTCAGTAAAAAACAGTGAGAGGTCACATTGAGGTGGATTCAAAAGGAAATTTTAGAGTCTTAAGAGAAATTGAATCTTTTCTGCGGAAAAATGCTCTCAAAGTCCTACCAGGACCGTTAGTATATTCGCAATAACTCGCCGAGTGAATTTTCTGAGTGATAGCTGCAGGCGTCTTTCTTGTATATTTCGCTCTGTCTGTGAGGCTTGCGGAACCGGGAAGGAGTGCTCTGCGGGCTTCTCGAAATCTTTTAGGAAGTTTTCTTGTAAAAATTACTGTTAAATCTTAAGTTAACAGTTCCGTCGCAAAACCTCAAAACTTATGGTAAATTATTGGGGTTATAAAGGCCTTTTAAATGTTCACCCGAGGACCTTGGACGAACGTGGAGGTCAGTTCCGGCAATTTTTAGTCAGAGCATGAAAGGTATCTGTTTTCCATAGTGTTTACTAATCATATTTTAGCACACAGAAATATTCACGTAGCACTCGGTTCAGTCAAAGGCGGAAGAGGGAAAATATTGGAAAAATATTTGAGGATTTATTTAAAAGATTAGAAAAAAAGACTTGAGGACTTATATGCAACTTAAATTATCTTCAAAGTAACGCAACCTATTACATTTGGCCAATGATACACTCATTGGCCAAAATTAATATGACCTATAAAAAAGTTTTGGAATAGCTAAAAAGTAGATGTGGAAAGTTCACGCGCGAAAACTCTAGATAATATGCGATACCTTCTTTTTGGTGGAAGTGTTTGGTGTTATATTTGGTGTTTCAAACATCGACTAAATTAACATGTTATTTTTTTCTGCCTCCCATAACTGTTGCCTGGTGCCTTCTTTTACGTCATCTTATTCCTAAGCCAATGATTTACTTATAAAAGAACTTGTTGGTAAGGGCCGTCTCCGAATCCTACCAATTCTAAAACGAAAACAAAAAATAATCTTATCAGTGCATTTAATACGTACCCAGAAATTATTAGGGAGTTCTCGAAAGAAATAACTCGGAAAAGAAGACTGAATATCTTCCGAAATGATTAAGTTTTTCGCGCATTAAAAGTATAAAACGCGACATCATCAAATACTGGGCTTCCAGAGGGAATATTTACACTGCAGTCACCCTTCTGACGAAAAATGCCAGCAATTGGCTTTTTTCCGCGGCTTGAGGTCATTCCGATAAAGTGGTATATACTGGAAGTTTTTATATCAATAATTATTGCCATTTGGAGGATATGAATAAATAGCTGCGCGGCAACTTCCTTTTTCTTTCATTCTTCTTGGGAGTTCGACGGTATTGGCCTTTTTTCAAAGTTTAAACTATGGCGTGGGGGCATCCTGCAGTTGTTGGAAATTAAATACAAGTTCAGTTGTTCCATAGACTTAATATTGATCATATGCCTTAAATAATTGGTACAAAAGATATGGTAGCTTTCTTCATTAGGTTCAGTCGCCATATCGAAGTTTTTTTTGTTTATTCATAATAGTAAACATGTTCAGAAGATCCATCACAACATGTGGAAAAATTTTTAAATTGTTACCATTGGGTGTGGATCGAGTGGGTGCGACTCGCTGAGTCCTGGAACAGAGTTTATTTTCCTAATCCGATGAAAATTGGAAGTTAATTTGAAGTCTGAAATTAAACGAGTGACGGAGCTCATTCGGAAAATAAAAAATTCAAACCGCAGTTTCGGAGCTTTCTTCAATTGCATAGGGCACTCCACTGACTTCGTAATATACAATTTTTTTATGATTCATGTCACTTTTCTCAGCAAACTCACGCCTAGAGTACGGAAACTGGTACTGAATTACTGCTTTTGGTTGCTTTGGCGCCATTACGTCAATACTGTTCTAATGAGGCACCTGAAATATATGGTTGTTTCATATTCGTCCTACAGAAAGGGAGATGTAATGTTCGCGTCTTACACTGCCTGACACCAGAACTTACTTCAAGTTGTTGAAAAAATCTAACGAAGATAATCCGTCCGGAAATCAGGTTCCTGTCTAACGATAGAAACTCTTTCTTAAATCATAGAACCGCTGCCTGCATATGATTCTATTGGAAGAACAGAATATTCTGATTGGCCTTCGTTGTCTTATTCGAAGAACTATGCTACTTTAGATAGAACAGTTGTGCTGTTCTACCAATAGGTATCCTATTATTTCTCGTCTAAGCACACATCCAGCTCATCTAGATTAAATTATCTTGCTTGGAAAACTAACTTAACGTACTTTATTGTGATTAAACCACAATATTATTACCAGTTTGGATTCTTCCGGGGAAAATACCGCTGATGAGCTTTCAAGAATGTTTTAAGCTAATTGTGCTTCCGCGGTTGGAATTGATGTGCCCCTAGCCAGTTGCTCACATACTATTCAATTTATTGGTTTTGATTGGGTTTTTTTAGCAAAGATCACCCATGTTGCTCTCAGTTGAAGATTATGATTGGAGTTCTGAGCCTCTTGAGTGCCTGGCGGTTTCAAAAGAAGATGTAATTTATTAAACTATTTCCTTGTTCAAAATTATCATTTTCTGAGCTGTAATTGTCTAATTTACTTTCAATAAGGGTGTTGAAGAAACCAAAGTGTAAATCTAGACGAGAAGATAATACTGTAGCAAACATTGGATACAAGAAAGTGCAGTATAATCAGCGTGGACAATGTTTGATTTTTCTAATAAACCTAGAAGTTGTGGAAAATGCCTGCTTTCTTGGGGAAAAGACAAATTATTTCGAGAACTGCAAATATTTAAATTCGAATGCTAAAAACTCCTTACTTTATGCATCTCTTGAAGCAAAAAAAAATTTAAAAGACTACATCCTATCATACATCTACTAGAAATCGACTTTCCGTTCACTACGGATTACAAAAAAGGATTACTGGGCCAGAAGAACAGTGGGATTCTGCGCAGCATACGAATGGTCCTCAATGGAAATTTTTTACATTATGCTTGTAGAACTATTGGTCCAACCTAAGTAACAGTGTTTCTCTAGAAAATTGAACATACAAACGGAATCTTATTTCTATCGTTAGCCATAATTTTCTCGTGTACTTATCCCTGGTGTTCTCGAAGTCTAATACAGAACCCCTAACATTTCACATGGATACCACGGCACACTGCTGGGTCCACTACCCTGTCCGAGGTCTCGTGCAGGAGCTCTGGGCTCAACCGCTCGGCAGGCACCGCAAACATGATTACCGACATATTCCTCCTGTCACCAATTGCAATTGGTTGTCCTTGAAACAGAAAAAAGTATGCGGAAAAAACACAACCTGAAAGCAGCTTCATACTCGTTTCTTCAGTATACCAACTATAATTGCCTATTTAAGCCCAGTACATGCTTTGTAATGCACTCTATTGATAGAAGAATTTCACTGTGCATACCAAATAATGTATTGTATAGGAAGAATGACGCTTTATTGTTTGAAGAAAAGTCCGCACTACACAGGACCTCGGGTTCTGCTAGACGGACGACTCCGGGCAATGGCTGAACCGATTGCCCACTCAAGCGAAAAAGGGACCGGAAGAAAACTCCACCAACTGAACCGGGGATTCAGAAGGCTTAAAAAACTCCCGCTGTAAGCACATAGGCTTACAGATAGAGACGGCGACGACAACGGCGAGAACTCCGGACAAGAGAGATTGACGACAAGCCCGCAAGGCTGTGAAGACCACAACCCCTCGCAGTCCGTCAAAATGACGGAAGATTTGAGTGCGGCAGGGTACGGAGGACTTCGCAAACCTTGTTCGAGTAGTAGAGCCATCCTTATACACCTTTCCCAGTTCGTCCCACGTGCGCTGGGGGAGCGGAGAGGCAATCCACTCGATGTGGCCATCGACAAGAACGTTGCAGCGAGAGCTCTGCAGCCGTGGCGGGCAATCTCCTCAGGGAAGAGCCGGATGAAGGTCCGGCGCCCACGCCGTGCGCGGGCGCCGAGCGAGATGAAGCGAAGGTTGGGTGTTGTATAGTACTTTATACAACTTTACAGCGCTTCTTGATGCCATAGAACACCCCCTGCAACTCACCATACACCACAAAGAAATCTTTAAATATTAATGGTCATTCTCACTGTACTTGGCACTAAAAAATACCCCTCTAACCGTTACTATTGGTTCTGGAACAACCAGTACTGTACAGTAACCAAATTAATTGGAAAAAGGTGTGTTTTTAGTTTTAGAGAATCAATCCTTTATTCCACATCTAGGGCGCTCTATGTTAACTAGTAGTCAATAAAACGTCCTCGACAAGCTTTTATTACGATATAATTAGATTTTTGAGCACATCCGTACTCAGAAAGCTCCATGCATTTTGAATACACTCTATAAAGTCCGCAACTGATGATTTTCCGCGGAAGCATCCATATCTAGTATCCTCCGGAAATTCTCTATGTGACTCAAGTCGTACTAACGATCCGGCTACACCATAACACGAATTTCCTCTTGTTGAAACCATTATAATGATTTCATCGCTGAGTGTGGCGGTGCGGTATCTTGCTGAAACGTCCAATTCAGTGGCTTATTCTCATCTGCTAAAGGGGTCACAGTAACATACATCGAAAACCTACAGTTCACTGTACATTGCAAACCTATTGTATTCCGGAGAGACTTGAAGAAAGTTTCGCTGATAATTTTATCTAAGTTTCGCCCTACGAAAAGTTGTGATTTCGAGTTCCCAAATTGAGATGCACCGAGTATCCTGAAGAGGGATGCAGTAAGCGCAGTTGTTATTGAATAAATAAAATATCATGAGAAGCAGGCTTGTTTTCAAATCGAAAAAAATTTAAGCCAGAACCCGGAACATGATACCGAAAGTTTTTAAAAATTTGTTTCATTAAATTTCCGCCTACCTTTTCTTTCTCCCGGAGCCCAAGTTCGCATCTACAGAAATGTTTTTGGGGCCTACCTTTTGTTTATACATTACTCGAGTCCTCCTATATATCAGCCTTTACTCGTAATTGAAAATTGGAAATTATAGCCACGAAACCATGTTCTCGGAACTTGGGCAATTTCAATGAAATTGATTTTTGAACGAAAGTTTCGGGTCGGGACGATGTTAGCTTAAAAGTAACTCAAACTTCTAAGGCAATAAATGCATTAACTACAGTACCATAAACCCCCTTTTTCCTAGTACCCTATTGCATTTTAAAATTTTTATGTTGAAAAAATTGTGTTCATTGATTTGAACTCAAAATACATCACCTCTTTGAATTTTTTTTCCAGTCAAAAAATCTGATACTTCGAATTGTATTGAATAGAATCAATAAGAGCCCTACTGAAAAAAGGCAGTTGTGTGTATAAAAGGCATTTTTGCTTTTCATCATTAAAATCTAATCATAAGCATTAATGAACAGCAGTGTCTAACTATGAAATACAAACTTCAACGTTCTATAGAATATCTAGCTCTGTACTGAATTGAATAGAACTAAAATTGAAACTTTTTAGAACAAAACTACCCCGAAATTATTTCGGACCTCAATTGAGAATTTAAACACTCTTCTTTCCATAAAAGTTATTTTTGATGTGCAAATTAAGTCTTTTCATCATTACCTCAATTTCGTTACTTATTTTTATATTCTTGAGTCTGTTACTTTAGCTCTCTAATCCTGCATAGAGTTTCCATCTAAAATATTTGAATATAGATTCCAGTCATTGCCATAAAATTGATGCCGGTGCTATTTACAATACTCAAACAACTTTCTAATGGCTTTAAATCAACGGTTACAATGTGAACGTTTGAATTTGCTGGTTGGCGCGTTATGGGTGAGGTCCAAAGTTAATCTATTGCGTCCTCCACGTTTGCCGACGATTCATTTCTCTCCGTACAGTAACCAATTTGTTTTTTTGCAAGGCCTTGATTCGAATGTCCAAAAGAAGACAAAGAATGGGTCCTATCCATCTTCTCAAAGCATTTTATTTCTGGAAAGCATATGAATCTAAATCTAGAAATTTAATATTTGCTGGGATACAAAGGACTGAAGTAGATGATGAGGCGCATCTCTTCGGATAGAAGGAATTGATATGCCCGAGGAGTGCCAAGTTCCAAAGCCCAACCTGCATCTCTTGCATCTCACCGATAAGTAATATTCCGCTCCTATGAAATTAAAGAAACCGCTAAGATTCATGGCGAGAATCGCGATCATATCCAACCATTCTCCGACTTCATTGCTGAGCTCGATGGAAAGCATGCGGGCATGCTAGAAACCCCAAATTGCATTTAGAACCTCCACTAGACGTCAGCAGACGTCACTTGGGTCAGAAAGAACATTTTTCAGTGCAATTACGACAAAGCACCGGAGGTTTAAAAATGAATTGCTACTTGAGACCCCCACAAAAACACCCCTACTGTCGTCTAGGTCTCGGCTAGTGGGCTCAAAGGACAATCTTTCTTTTTATTTGAGGGGAAAATAATTAATAACGAATAGTTTAAGCCCGTCGAAGGCCCCCCCAGGGATCTGTGCATGGTTTGGTTTGGAAGGGTACTTTTCAGCCGAACATGCTGTGTTTAAAGTTTCCGACAAGAGCTCAACGGAGATGTAACTCTTGGAGGCTGTCGTGAAGCACATATAAAAAAATCATAAGAGCTACCGTATGGAAGCTTGCTGTTTTGTTGACATTGCACGATCACTAATCCGGACGGGATGTGATGGGTCAAATAATAATGCTCTCTCAATAACATACACGCATTCATTGCCCCCGCCAACACCTTTCACATAATTCTATCATTTTGACAAATGGTTAGGAAATTTCTAGGAATCTGGGCGGTTTTTTGCGAGGCCAGTTGAGTTTTGACGGCAATTTTGACCATCAAGAGGTCAACTTCAACCTTATTCGTGGTATTTGCGGCTTCGCAGCCATTACAAGCGCGGCTCTAACCAAAATTTTAAAGTTATAGGCCTTTATTCTTTCCAACCTAGCTTTTCAATACGCTATGGCAGAACATTTAACTGCTTCCAGACAAATGCCAGACCAAGAGCCGATGCCATTTCAAATGGCGGCATTGTTCGTCGATTGCCATCCGTGGTGGCACGACAAAGAGATTCCAAAACCTTAGCAGACGTTCAAAACATTCTAGCGCAAGCCAAAGGCCTACCCACTAAGTTAAAGAAGCTGTCGGTGCTGTGAAAGAATGTTAAGATAGTTAATGATATTTTCAGTCTTGCCAACTATATTGCATCTGTCCAACGCAGGCAAGTGCAAACGAAGACACGCAACGTATAATGTACTATCCTGCTACCTCTGCGGATTGTTCCACCCTCACCGAAACTATTCAGCGCCCCAAGAAGGAGCAAGTAGACGGCAGGAGAGAAGAGAAGTTGAGATTATAGATGAAAAGTCAGATCAGGAAGAGAGGGTAAAAGGTAGAGAACGATATCAGGAGGCATGGAAGGGTCGTTGAGAAGTATTCAAAGAGGCAAAATTGATGGATGAGAAGGATAACAACTCAAGGGAGAAGGAGCGCCGCTGGAAGTCCTAAGAGGATAACATAGAGCGCAAGAAGGGCAGGAAGGGGCGAGTTCTCGAATGGATGAAGATGGTACCCAATTCTACCTTGAAGGCGTCAAATGTAGGATGACGGTGGCAGCGGTGGCTCGTGTCAGTGCTGAGTTTGTCGTAGAAATCTTCTCGAAGGCTGTGAGTAGTTCAAGAAGCAACGAAGCAGGTTACGGGGAGATATTGGGGAACGTTGATTTTTTTCCAGGTGCATAAATTGAGAGTCCTCTTTCGAGATTACGGGTTGTGACTCTTCCACTATGCAAATCGAGCCATTCAGCAACCTAATCTCCGATTTCCGAGAAATGAATTTATAGTCGCATCACCGTTTGTCAGTGCGTCAAGCTTAAGTGCAAAATGTAGCCTTTATTAGTGGTACAGTACAAAGACCAAGTTGTCAATGACGGCGATAATCTGCAAACACACTGCCAAGCACTGCATCGCTTGAACTACTTTGCGCTTGTACAATAAATCAATACATGTCTAGTAAATCTTGCCCTCAATGACTGGGTAACTTCCAAATAACTGTGTCAAAGAGTGAAAGACTTAATCACATTGAAAAAAGCCTAGATGTAAGGAATAAATTAGAGCTCCTAGTAAATGACAACCAGGCACAAAAATTCACCAAGGCGTACAGTAAACCACAACACTTTAAATAAATTGGGATGTTTATCCAATAAAATGCTGTTATTCCTCATAGTCTGGCTAACTGTCCGACAACTGCCCCGCACGAAAGTGAACATCAGTAATTCTGCGACTTTTTGTTGCGAGAACGCTCTTTCTGGCGTGTCCGCATCTCAGCCATTGATTTGCATATGCTTAAATGGCGATTTTTTTGACTTTTTGGTGATTTTCACCGTCCTCAGCGCGCAACTGCATCTGACCATGCACATTTGAAGGACTCTTACACATTTTAAACAGATCATTGCCTTTATCCTCCTTCCACCGCCATTTGTAACTTTTAACACTCCCTAGAGAGGAGAACAACCCAGCTGCTTTTCAGCAGTGATTTTGTCCGCCAAGTTGCGCGCATTTGCTGGAATTTCTTGATTAGTTAGATAGCCATTATTCGACTTTTTCTTAGACACTATTGCACGAAAAAGCCCTTGTGCTTTTTGAAAGCCTTGTTCATAAGGGCCGCCCAGTGGTTAGCGTAGTTTTGAAACGTAGTTCTGAGATCATTCAACGCAGTTTCCCCCTCTTTATTCTTCAGTGCCTTCTGATGAAACCATACATTCTTCTGTAATATCTACATATCTGCCTCAAGCACTACCTGGGTAATGCTTGGTACATTTCACTGCAAGCCCATTCCGCAGCTCACTTACCTTAGTTTTGTAGCCATGGAGCTTGTTTTTTCCTAGGTAATTTGCTTTACCTTCCTGAAAGCTGTCAGAGGTGCATCTGCAGTGTTGTACATAACGTCTGTAGCATATCAACTGTAGGGGTAGTTGGCACACTTGACTCCGTCACGGATCATATCTCCGTTGGGGTATCGAACCTCATTGTCTTCGACAAAAATGCTTCAAACTGGGTTTCACAGGCTTGCAATAAACCATGAAATCATTTTCTCGGAGTTTTAATTAATTCTGAACACACGAGCGGAAATTTCCCATTGAGATCCAAACTTCAGTGTAACCAGCGCCATGAACAGCACATCTTTCCTCTCAGGCGCGCACTTCCTCCCAGGACATACGTTGTGTGCAGCGCGAACTGGTTCGGGAAACATTTTCCATACATACTTGAATTCCTTTGAGTCAAAGTTTCACATATCTCTGATGGCTTTTGAGCCCCGGTCTCGTAGAACGCATCGAAAACTGGGCACATCAAATCGGACTCTTCATCAAAATCCTCCTGATACTCACCATCGGCGTAGCGGGACAAATTTTCTTCCCTCCTGACTGCTTTTTCTGCGATGTGCTCCGTAGTGTTCTGCACCTGTGCGAGTGTCGACACGATTGCATTATTTTGAGTGGTTTTTCGCGCGGAGGTTTACGGAGGATTCATTTGGGGTATTAAGAGGGTGAAGGAACGGAAGTGGTCGATGCACGGTTCGTGAGTATGGGTTGCAGTAGTCGGACTACTGTACGCGTCCCGAAAAAAAGATAGGACCAAGATCCAAAATAGTAATCTATGAAACCTATACGTTAGTATAGTAGTACGCTGCCATAAATGTGAAGTATGACTAATATAATAAACATTTTGATATGTACCGGGCTGAGAATAATGTGCATTTTCAACGAATAAGAATAAAAGAACAATAGGACCATTATTTCAAAAAAAAATTACAGGACCAAAACATTCAATTTACTATCTTCTCACTTAAAAAGCTAGTAGTGAGTACAGGTACCCTTGCGTTCAAGCACTTCTATACAGCGATTAGGAATAGACTTAAAAAAGGCCCTTAACGACACCTCTATTGATACGATGCCAGCAATCATTAATATACTCGTCCAAGTCAGTGACGCATGTAAATTGGCGCTGATTTCAATAAACTTCGCGGGCCAAAATCCCCCACATGTTCTCTGTATGAATCAAATCGGGAGATTTTGCAAGCAAAAGTAAAGTATAGACATCATTGCCTTCTAAACAATCCTTTGTGTAAATATTTCTCTGCGTGGCTGCATTGTCCTGCTGAAAAATAAATGTATCACCAACTTATTTGTCAGCAAACGGTAAAAAAACTTCTTCCAGAACCTTACAGTACAGTTTAGAATCCTTCTTTTCATTAATAAACACGATATTAGACATACTATAGTATAAAATAGCAGCCCAAAACATGACAGATAATCCTCCTTGCTGATGTATAGAAAAAACTTGTGGTTCTTTACGCAATTCATGCCAATAGAAGGCAATTACATCAGGGCCATCTAAATTGAACTTCTTCTCATCGCTAAATATAACATCCTTCCAATCTGAGATGCCCCAAGTGACATTTCCTTGGCCCAACCATAACGTGCTTTTTTAATGCTCCACAGCCATGGAAGGAACAATTTTTTTCTTCTTGTAAACCAAATGTCGGCTTCCAGATATCAGCTGCTGTATGCGGCGAACGGAAACGGATAAATTGAGATTGTTTTGTAGCTCTCTTGAGTGTAATTTCCAGTAGATGCATGCCTAAATAAAGCTCGCAACTGAGTGTTGGATATCTCCTTTGGTCTGCCGAGCTTTTTAATGCTTTTCTTCACACCTTGGGCTGCAATAAAGTTTTTGTACAGCTGTTTTAGATTTTCCAATAAACTGTGCAATCTTTCATTCTGGTGTCATTTGGTGAAAAGTGCCAAAATGCTTTCTTTTTGTTTTTCAGTGAGAGGAGTAGATCTGCCCATGGTTGAAGAGAGGTGCATGTTGGAAAAGGGTGCAAATGGTGAGTAGGCTACTGATTCTATCCGGTGGTTTTTAGAAGATGGTGTTTTCAATTGTATCAATCCGCTGTTGGCATTATATGTCTTGGTCCTATTTTTATTTCGTGCGATAAAATTTGGTCACCAAGAAGAAGAGGTAACTGCATGCTGCGAGGTGTCGACAAGTTTCCTTTTTTGGCGTAGTTTGAAATGTGATTGGTAGTACTAAAAGTCCTCAAGTTTACTATAGCTGCGCGAAGTAGTTTTTGTGATGCGGTATACGAGGTGCTTGGTCCTATATTTTTTCGGGGAGTGTACAGTACACGACTCGATGCCATTCGAAATGGCGCGGGGTATCAGCTTTATATAATTTCGGTTCTCAATGGAGAAAGATTCGTGCTCGATTGGCTCCTTGTCATGTGCCCGCATCTCTGCGCAAAAAGACTAGCTAGTCAACGAGAAACTCTTCAACGCCGTCGACACTCAGCACATACCAGTGCCTCGCCAGAGCGTAGCGTCTTCCCCTCATCGGCCTTTCCTTCCCTCTGCGACCCCGAACCACCAGCTGCACGGCATGTCCATCGCCATATCTCAGCACCAAAGCGCCATTCTGATCCAAAACCAGTCGATGACGTCTACACCTTGTCAAAATGCCCAGCATCATCACGCCCGGGTCAACGCCGGCCACTCCATAACACCCGGCATACCCCGCCTGTCCCGACACAAGTTTCATATCCCCCTTGGCAATCAATCCAATACCCACCTCCCTCCTCTCCCCCTCCTTCCAAATATTCCCCACCGTATCAACATCAAGCGTCATTCTCCCACTCAACGCCTCTGCAATACCCCAATTCCGGAACAGAATCCTATGCAACGGCGACGCACCACCAACAAAGTCCCCGCCGCAATGGCCAGTGCCGTTTGAATCACGCTTTCCACATCCGTCTTCCCAATCCTCATCACCAGATACACCACCACTGGAATACTCGACACGGCCAGCACGGCCAACCCAGTAACCCAGCCAACATGCCTCCGAATCCGAGGCCCGCCGCTCGTTTCCTCAATGGCCGCCATTCTCGGCTCCTCCCACACCGCCCGTTTCCCGCCACCCCACCCCACCCCGAAGCTCACCCTCCCCGTCCCGCCCTTCCTCCCCTTTTCCACCCCACACCCAGGCCGAAGATCTCCAACTCCCCACCCCCGCCCGCTCTGTAATACCTCCGTCGCTCCCCCACGCTAGTATACCGAAGATAATCACCCAATCTCACCGGCACATACCCCACCGCCAACCTCCTCCTCCCCTCCCTTTCATCCACTCCCTCAACCCTCAGTCTCGAAAACCCCTCCATATTCACCACAAACTCACTTTCAAAGCTCTCCTCATCCAATTCCCCACCACCTGTTCCACAATCCTACCAATCTCTCTCGCAAACCGTTCCGCATCCCTCGGCACCTTATCCCGCCCCGCATCAAACACATGCCCATAATACGTAACCCGCGCTTCCTCCCATACATTCGCCGCTCAGAAAACAGCCCCGACTCGCGCAACTTTCGCGCCGCACACGCGTAAATCCCACCTATCTCCTCCGCCCTCATCCACGCATCACACTCGTGCTGTCACAAACTTTGCAACGTCTTTACCCTAAACTCTCCCGTCACACACGCTACGTCACCCCCTTGTACACGAGGCCTCACACTTGTGAGACACACCGACACTAGCCACCCCCCACCACTGTTAGTCCCCCGCCCCACCACCAACCTGTACCCGCTTTCCTAAATCCAAAAAAAATCGCGTCGTATGCGGTCTACACGAGTCACACGTCAACACGCGTCCGTCAGTGCCGACCCTTCCGCAGCAACATCCCACATCCGCCTCCCGCGGTACCGCGACCCATCCCGCCGTTCCTAACACCAAGCATCACGCTCTGTTGAAACACTAGAGCACACCCAATGCGACAGCGGCAAACCAAACAATAGAACCCGATGCAACGACGAGGGGTGCGACACCGGCTGGTTTCAATGCTGCAGTCTTGTACACGAAGATCTCGAGGTAAAAGTGAAGCAGTGCGATGAGGTATGTGGCAAGAGTGAGCGGGAAGATAGGGTCTGTTGGCAGGATGGAGGGGGCGAGGAAGAAGGAGAGGCGGATGGCGGTGGAGGTGAGTAGCCAGGTGGCGTACATGCGGGCAAAAGGCGGGTGGATGGTGTGTTTGGAGAGGCGGTAGAGGGTGCTGTGCGGAGTGGCGGGCTTGAGAAAGGCGGAGATTGAAGCGGAGAGGCCTGCTAGTCCGGTGGTGAGTACCCAGAGGCGGAGGGGGAGGTTGGAAGTAGGGAACATGATTCCGTCTCAAGTCTTGTTTTGTGGCGCGCTGAATGGAATCAGAAATCCGCAATGTTGAAATCGAGGCGGTGAATCCAAGAATCACGTGTGAAGAGCGCGCGGGCGTGACGAGCGATTGCAGCTCAGCTGCACACAACATAAAAGCCGGTGTGCGCGATGAACAAATTTTACCAATCACGCGGAAACTGCATTGACCACACATGCACTGCACGTCACGTAAACAAAGCACCGCGGACAAATCAGTCGCACCAGTCCATTCTCTCCGCCCCCAACTGCGGCGCACCTCCGCGCCACAAAAACGGCTGTATGAATCAGCCCCTATGACTCATCGCCGCCCCTGCACACGCCCCATGTCCCCAGTCCCCAACACCACCCAAAAACCACCAAACACCCACCCGCCCATCCCACGCCCTCCATTCACAGTGCACCCCTCTGCGCCTCGCCCTCCCCCACCCCCGTCCATGCACCTCACACCGTGTTTCACACTCCCCCACTCCACCGTACCCCCCCCGCGCAACGTACCAAGACACTATGCCACGCTGTACGGAGCGTACCACGGGCCCACACACTGTATCCATAAGAGATGTGTATTTAAACGAGGCGCCATACCTTCGTGCACGGTTATACTATCCATGCAAAGCAAAGAGCGGGAATGGAATGACTGCGCGTTGGTTTCCAGAGGTGGAGGGTGAGGGCGATGGCACGCGTGGTGTGGAGGCGGAGGCGTTGTTACGGTATGCGAATGTACCGTTTGCAGGGTTGTTGTGGCCATTGATGGAGGGGATGACGGGACAGGAGTTGCCTGCGTTGTATGGGGGGGAGATAATGGAGGGTGTATTTGAGGTTGTGTTGTTTTCGCATGGGTTGGGGGGATGTGTTGGGGGGTATGGTAGTGTGTGTTGTGAGGTTGCGAGTTGGGGGTATGTGGTTGTAGCGGTGGAGCATACAGATGGGAGTGCTGTGAGGGGGCGGTTGAAGGGTGGGGAGGTGGTGGAGTATGTGCGGTATAATCCTGTGGTGCATGGGGTGGAGTTTCGACAAGGGCAGTTGGGGGTGAGGGTGTGTGATTTGAGGGCTGGGTTGGAGGGGGTGAGGGGGATGGGTCGGGGGGTTGGGGAGGGGTTTGGGTTTGGGTTGCGTGGGTGGGAGGGGCGGATTGGTGAGGGGGTGTGGTTGATGGGACATTCGTTTGGTGGGGCGAGTGTTTTGGAGTTGGCGGGGTGTTGGGGGAGCAGGTGAAGGGGTGTGTGTTGTTGGATGCGTGGGTGGAAGTGCTTGGGGTGGAGAGGGTGAAGGAATTGATGGTGGGGTGTGATGTGGTGTTTGTGGACCAGGGGGCGGGGATGAGGGGGAGTGTGAGGTTGAGGAAGGGGTTGAAAAAGGTGGGCGGGTTTGGCAGGGATGGGGTGGCCGTGGTGGGAGGGAGGCATCAGAATGCGTCGGACTTTCCACTGAGAGTGCCGTGGGTGGTTGCCAGGGCGATGGGGATGACCGAGAGGGGCAGCGATCCGTTGGTTTTGTTGCAGAGGCAGAATCAAGCCGTGGTACGGTTCCTCACGGGATCCTGGGCCGAGTATCGGGAGCAAGTGCGCCGCGGCAAAGTACAGGCGTTGTACTGGCCGACTTGGGCGATGCACGTGTGCTCATCTAACGACTGATAGAAACGTACATACGGCGCCGTACCATACAGTACATAGTTGCAGCAAGATTCCCAAACCCCACCGTTCTTCCCCAACAGTCAGAAGATGTCAGCACACATGCAAAGCCAAAGCAAGCCTCCGCCGCGGCATATCCAGTGCACATCCGACTGTACACGCCCGTTCCCTACGAGGGTACACCCCCCCATCCACCGCGCCTCGGCAATGTTTCACAAGATGATGCGACGGCGCCACAAATCTATCACGTGCGGTTACCCAAGGGTGCAAAACCGCCTGCGCCGACAATAGTATCATTTCTGGGGACGCATTTACCGTTGTTGCAGGAACATATTGAAGATTTATGTAAATTCGGAGCAGTGTATATGCAAGTTGAAAGGGGAGATCGACGGATATGCGGGCGAGCGGTACGGGTGGGGATGGGGGATGGAGATGGGATGATGGGTTTGGTGCCTGTAGGGAGAGGGTGGGTGTATTTTAGGGTACATGCGAATCCGAGGAGGCATTTTGCGAGGAGGGGAGTTGGGATATTGAGGGTGATGGAGTGTGGGGTGGTGGTGGTGGATAAGCCAAAGGGGGTTCCGACGGTGGCGACGACGGATAATGGGAGGGAATGTGTTGTGAGGATGGTAGGGGACGAGTTGGGGGTGGAGAGGGTGTTTCCGACGACGAGGTTGGATTGTGGGACTAGTGGGGTGGTGTTGATGGGGTTGAGTGGGGAGGCTGCGGGGTTGGGGAATGCGATGTTGAAGGGGGAGGGATGTGCGAAATGGTATGTGGTGGATAGTGAGAATGAGGTTGGAGTGGGTGAATGTAGGGATTGGTACAACAAAAAGGGAGCGAGAGGACTTCGGGGTGATGGGGTAGGGGGATTGGTGCGGAGGTGGGAGGATGGATGGCCTGGGGAAGGATGGGTAGAGGTCAAGTTAATTGTGGAGGGTGTGGAGAGGAGGGGAAAGGGATGGCGCAGTTGGGTCAAGTTGGTGACTGGGAGGACGCATCAAATTCGATTGCAGTATGCGCGGAGGGGATGGAAAGTTGTTGGCGATGGTGTTTATGGCGACGGATATCATGGCGATGATCGCCTAGGACTTCATTGTGGCAAGATTCAAGGCGAGTTGCAAGGAAGGCGCGTCACCTTTGAGGCAGCCGTCGAGCAAGTCTAACCTAATTGTGGCTCTATAAAACTAGGCTGACCAATACTAGCATATCATACGCTCACGCTACTGTAACCTCCAAAGCTATCCTGCATTTATACATGATTCCAAATCCTCCCTTCGTCTTGCCCAATCTCCCATCCCTCACCCACCCTCAACCCTCCCTTCCCTCCCCTCCTCTCCAACAATCCCAACCCAAAATGACCTTGTCCGCCCTAAACCTCAACCTAACATTCTGTCCCCTCCCCACCCTCCCTTCCCTCCCCGTTCCTCTACCCTCACTCCTCACCTCATCCCCCACCCTATTGCGCCGCCTCCTCTTCCCCTCCCATCCCGCAATCCTCAACCCTCATCATCACCTTCCTCCCCTCCAAACAACAATCCAAACCAAATCCCTCCCTCTCCATCCACCACTCCAAACTTCTTCTCACCCGTCGCATTTACGCATGGACCCTTCATAGACGTCAGCGCTTTTCCTCAAATCCTCAGCCACCCACCCATCCCTCCCAACAACACCAACAAAAGCAATTCTTACACCGTCTCAATTCCGCTTCCAACATGCGTCGCACCACGCTTCGCAATTCCTCCCCGCCCTTGGAATCCACACTCTCCCGAGATGAACCCGTCCCCGCCTTTGTCTTTCAACGCGGCAACGTCTCCTTCAACCCAAAGAGAAGGCCCGGTGACCCGCCCTACCGCTACTGGGAGTTGAAGTATGGCTTTATCGAACCCTACGCAACACCCTGTGGCGACTGCTCCAATCCCAGAGTCACTGGCCGTTTGAAACAGTGGTATCAGGTGCAAAGAGGTGGAATTGTCTGCATCTCGATTTTCGTCCCACCTTTCGACTCGCCAGCGACCGCCGCTGGTTTGCCAACACTCACCATCACGACCGCGACCCCCATCCCACTATCAATCCTGTCAGGCATTTGGCAGATGGTAGGAGAGTTGAGAGGAAGCGAGTCGTCGGCGCTCCGGTTATGGTCGACGGCCGCTGGGAGCGAGCCTTGGGACGTGCACCACGTGTTATTGTTATTGGTGATGTACATGGCTGTATCAATGAGCTGCAGGCTTTGTTGAGGTTGGCAGACTTTCAGCCGGGAGATCAAGTCGTCTTGCTGGGTGATTTG
The DNA here is from genome assembly GCA_002205965.3 of Kappaphycus alvarezii. Lineage (NCBI taxonomy): Eukaryota > Rhodophyta > Florideophyceae > Gigartinales > Solieriaceae > Kappaphycus > Kappaphycus alvarezii. The sequence continues at coordinate 273,170 of NADL03000486.1, forward strand.
GTCGCAAAGGGACCGGATAGTGTCGGCGTTGTTCAGATGGCAAGGGAAATTGGCGCCAGGACCGTTCGCGGCAATCATGACTTTGAGGTTGTCCGATGGTGGGAGGCCAGGGAGCGCGGTGATGGTCAGCAGTCCGTCGTCAGTATGGAACATGCGAGGATTGCAGAGCAGTTGGGCCCCGCCGAGCATGCTTGGCTGGTCGAGAGCCCCTGGTTTATTGAAAGCGAGGAAATGGGCTACCTCTTTGTCCATGCCGGCTTTATTCCTGGCGTCAAGTTGACCCAGCAGAATCCAAGACTCATGATGAACATGAGGAGCGTCTTGCAAGATGGAACGGTAACCGCGAGAAATGTCGCCCACTGTGAATGGGCAAAACTGTGGCAGGGACCGCAGACGGTCGTCTTTGGCCATGATGCATTTCGCGGATTGCAGCACCACGAGTATGCCATCGGGATCGATACAGGCTGTGTGTATGGCGGTAGGTTGACCGCCCTGTTGTTGCCGGAGAATCGCATGATCAGCGTCGCCGCTGAGCGCTGTTACGTGTCGCCGAAAAAGTTTCGCCCGAGGTAGCCCTCATGCGCGTGCAGTGGGCGTCAATACTTGGGTCAAAACGTGTGTGGATTGCCGTTTGTTGGTTGGGATGTGGACTAGTACGAGGCACGGGTATAATCAATGAATGATCGGTGAGTGGAGCGGGTGCGGTGACGTGCGCGATTTCGTACCAGGGCTGATTGGAATTCATGTCGAGGGGACTCTTTTGCAGGCTTGCATTGAGCGGCTGCAAAACGGGCTTGATCAAAGGCCGCGGGCGGAAACGACAGTCGTAGATGATATCTAGAGGGGGTATTATGACAGTGTGCCGTCGTCCCTAGGCTGGAATTGTGCAAACAATGGTTTGATTGTATTCGCATCTCGCAACACTGTTCCATTTCAGTAGGGCGTCGCCCGTATGGGACCGCACGGTGAGACTTTGGGGCAGGGTTTTCCGCTTGTGAAACAAATTCACAAGCAGGCATGTGGCGGGGGCACACAACCGATGCATATCCTCCCCTCAAGGATCAGATGTCGGCTCGCTTTGCCTCTATAAATTTGTTTCTTGACGATTGCATGCGCAGCCAAATAGCGCTGTATAGCGTTAGAGTGCAATGGAGATTCATTGCTCGCTCGTTGGGGCAAAGGCCCTCTCGAGCATGTTTGAACGGACGCTTGGGGCATGTTTATTGCGCCGGGTGGACGAATCAAGTGCGTATTCGTCCCACCGCAGAACACGCCCCGCGAGGCCGCTCCATTCTCGTGTCAACTCCCGCGCTGACCAACAGTAGCATTCGACAACCCTCGGATGTTGTTTCAGTGCATTCCGCTTTTCAACGGGCGGTGATTTGCGACTCGCCAAACCCCAATCCGATAGGAAATGCAAATGCAAACACAGTCGACTTTCACCAGGCGTTCCCGATATTGCAAGATGCGATACCGTTTGCATGCGGACAAGCGGAGAAAAGTTGCAGCATGCCGTAAATGCAACAGGGTGATCTCTAGGATTGTGAGGTTGCATGACGCATCTCTCTAAACGCGGGGTGAAAATCAAGGCGCGGGTCCCAAAGATGGAAGCGGGTATCGCACGCGGTGGATCAAAAAGGCAGGAAATTGTATTCAAGGGAGGTGTTTTCGGCTAGGTAGCACTGATTGAATGGGCAGTGGTTGCATTCAAAGTTGACACGGGAAGAGATTGTGAAACGGGACGGGGAGTGTGTACCGCAGGATGTACCCTAGCGGGGAGTATGGGTTGGAAGGGGACGGGAAGGGGTGAATGGTTTGGATGGGGTGTGACGGGGTGCAAGGTTTGAAATATATTGCCATGTTGTGTGGTGGAGCGGACGGGAGGGAGGGGAAAGTTTGTATAGTCGAAATCTAGACACGGGGTGTGCCACAAGGGAGCGGGGCTAGAGCGGTGGAGTGAAGCGGTCGGTTGAGGGTTTTGAAAGTTTGAAAGTTGAGGACGACCGGTAAAAGGTGTGAGGTTGTGAAAGTGGGGTGGAGTTGAACGGGTGTTGTTGCGGGGATGGCAAGAATCCGGATTGCGGACTTGTTAAACGGTGGGGATGAGTGCGAGGGGAGTGCGGGGGTGTGAAGGGTGGAGTAGAGTGTGAGGAGCGGAGCAGTAAACGAGGTCGACATTGCATACGAGGGATGGAGGAGGTGAATACGTCTGATTCGCCGCGTGGGGTGGAGGAGGTGGGAATGGGGTTTGTGGGTGGTGGGGAGGGGGTGAAAGGGATGATTGGGGTGGGGGAGGAGGAGACTTGCGTGCTGCCGAATGTTTATGTGGAGAGTGAGACGATGGGGGTGTTGATGGATGTGAGGGGGATGTTGTGTGAGGGGTATGAGGGTGGGGAGGATGTGGTTGAGAAGGGATGGAGGGTTGAGGGGAGTATGAAGGAGAGGAGGGAGAAGAGGAGGAATGCGGCGCGGGCTGCGAGGGTGGGGAAGGAGGGGACGGAGGAGGAGGGGGGTGGAAAATGGAGTGGCAAAGGCGCTGGAGAAGAGAATGAAGAATAGAGCGGCGGTGAATAAGTGTAGGTTGAAACAGCGGGAGAGGATTGAACAGTTGGAGATGGAGAAGATGGAGTTGAGCGGGGAGAATGGGAGAATGAAACAGATGTTGGGATGGATGGAGGAATTGGTCAAGGAGGAACGGAGTGGCAGTGGCATATAGATGAAACTCCAATACCCGCACGCCATGTCACGGCAACAAAAACACGCATCTTATCCAATAAAGTTTGATAAAAAGTCTGTAAGCCAATAATCAAGTTGAACTCAGGCTAAAGCTCCAACTTGTCGGGCCCCGTCGAGCACCGCCTCCACTATCCTGGCATATCTGTCCAACCACCGCTCCCCTCCCGCCCTACCTCTATAGTATCTTCCGTGCGTGTACAATAGCCAGCCGGCATCCGTCATACTATTGCCGTAAATTTATCAATACCGCTCGTACATATATAGCCTAGATATCAACTCACCGTTCCAAGCTCAGCTTTCCACATCCAACCATCTGTACCTCTACTTGACAACCACATCCACGCTCCCCGATCCCCCGCCATCCCCTCACAAAAACCAGAAACGATGATCTCAGCCTTCATCTCCACCCCCTGCACTCCCCTCTCCCTCAAACCACGTCACACCCTCTCCCATCCTCCCCCCCCTCCGTCCACATGCCCATCCCACACGCCCCTCCTTTCCAACAATGTCAGTCGCCGTACGCGGTTCATCCGAAAATCCCTATCGCATTGCCGTTCTCCAAGGTGATGGCTACGGTCCCACCATAGCAGACGCTACCATTCGAGTACTCAACGAGCTTACAAACTATGCCGAAATCCACTTTGATTTCATCACCGCTCCTTACGGTGGCCCCGCCTTTGAAGCTACCGGCACTCTAGTACCTCCCGAGACACTCGACATCTGTCGTGATGCCGATGCTGTGTTAAGGTCGTATCAGGGCACAGAGCGTGGTGTCGGCAAGGATGGCTCCGCTCATTTTCAGTTGCGTGATCAGCTGGGCTTGTTTGCACAGTTTAGACCCGTTGTCGTTTACCCGCAATTGGCTGCCGTTTCTACTTTGAGGGAGGAGGTGGTTGAGAATATTGACATTATGTTGGTGCGAGAGATTTCAGCAGGTGCACTAGGCGCAGACAGTATTGCAACTGATGCCGATGATAGTGTTAGTTACATTTCCTATACTGCAGAACAGGTTGCTGCGATTGCCGAGGTCGCACTGGAGAATGCCGAGAGGAGGTCGGGCAGGATTACAAATGTCGACAAGGCGGATGCAATGAGTGTGTCCCGCTTTTGGAGGAAAAAGTTGCATGATACCATTGCTGACAAGGCGAGGGGTAATGATGGTATTGTGTTGAACGATATGTTTGTCGATGATTTTGTGAGGGAGGTTATTTTGAGGCCTACCGAGTTTGATGTCGTCGTCACTTCCAATCTGTTTGGCGATATCATCGCAGAGGTGTTGTCGGCCTTGGCGGGGCCGTTGAGAACCTCCCCGTCGTTTTGGGTGAACCGTAATGGTTTGGGTGTTTACGGCCCGGCCGATATTTATAATCCAGAGGCCTATCCGCTCAAGCAGGGTGAGCACAAACTTGAGCCGAGTCCCATCGCTTTGATTCGGAGTGCGAGCATGATGTTGAGGTATGCGTTGGAGGAGCCGGCCGCAGCGAATATCATTCAGCAAGCCTTGAGGAAAACTATGGCCGATGTTGCAACACCGGGCTCTAATATCACTTCCAATGGCAATGGTCCGCTGCCCACTGTTGATCCCATGGAGTATGCCGATATTGTCGCCAGATCCATGCAGCTTATGAGGCAGTATGAACAGGTCTGTGACCCGTCCGAGTGTGGTGAATAGAACTTTCCGGCAAAGTCGGGTTGCCGTTTTGAGGTTGTTTGGTCGAGTTTGGTTGGTATTGTTTAGCCATTGCGTACTTCCGTAGAGTGAAACACAGATGTTGGCAGTCCGTGGGTCCTGCTGCCGGACATTGGGAGCAAGTCGATTTGCGCGCAAACGTCCTTTGAAAAGTTATTTGCGGCTTAGCTTGTAGTCATAGCTGTTTTTTGCAAAGGCTCTCAGCATTGTGCAAGCCTAGTGCCCGCACTACGAGTAGATAACAAACGGCGTCTACCGGTAGGCGTCGAAAGATTTCTCGAAAGGATTTGAAAGTGGTTTTGAGACACATGCCGCACATGCCGAAATTGCTAGAGGTAGATCTTGTGCACTGCATCTTCAATTCGTCGAATCCCTGCAGCTACATCCATTTGTTCGACCTGCGACCATTCATTGGCCTTTCAACAGAGTTGGCACCCATAGAGAGGTTCTCAGCCATCACATACACCATCAACTATGGGTCGCAACCTTGTCTCAGCCAGTTTTGTCGTCATAAAAGTCATTTTTTTGTCCCTGTACGTGGATAAAGTCGGACGCAACGGGGGAGGGTGTGATCGTACATCGATATCATACGCTGTCGTCAATTGTCTGCCACATCTGAATCGGTTTCAAATATCCTGCCCTGATCGAGACCGACTTTCATGCGGCTACACGTAGGATGCAGACTGGCTGCCTACTATATAGATAGGAGTTTGCGCACAAAAAAGGTCGGCCAGACCAAATCAACACATATCGGCCACATGACTTGTTCAACAAAACGACTTGCCCCTACCACCATTTCAGTTTTGAGGGAAAAACAGCGGGGATCTGATGACCAAATCCCACAATAAATGGTCCCCTACCTCGCGATCCAAATGAAACTTGCATCTTCTTCACGTTGGAAGCCTCTACAAAGGGAAAACCTCTGTCAGAGGCTTTCTGTGGCGTTTGGGACCAGTGTGGAGTGCTTGTTGCGAGGCCTTGCAACGAGACGGAGCCTTTGCACTGTGTCTTGCGTACTGCAGTTCTCTCGTAATAGTTCAACGCGCTGCAGATTACGCAGGGGAGTCTCTGTCCATCCTCAGTTCCGACGCACGCCCTCTCTGCACCGCGGTGCCACATGTCTGCAAGAAACATCCCCATGTCAAGACAAACTCCTTCCAAATCATGTTCCGTCGCCTCCTCGCTCATTCGCCATGGACATTTTCGCCAGGATACATGACCAGTAGCATGAAAAGGTACTTTGGGCAATCACGGACTTGCATTTCGCTTATCGTTACGAATTTGCTTTCTTATTCCAATTTGTTTCGCTCATTCAACGGTGCTGTAGAGATGTCTGCTCTGAAAGCTCTCCCCGCAGTTGAAAAGAGATTTCCAGCGCTAGATATTCCATCGTTGGCTCTTAGCAACTTTTATTGAGTGCGCCACCCAGGGCAAAGAGGAGCTGATAATGATGGACTGAAAACACCAACTGCACTCTTACTGCTTGACTGTATACACACCTTTACTACTCACTACCATACTAGCGGCTACTCTATTCTACGATTTCTACTTTGTCGAGTACAAAGTGGTGCCATCTTATTAGAATCGCACACTGTCTTCTCTTCTGTGGCTATGCCGCCAGACATCACTGTCGCTGCTGGTGTTTGTACCGATTTCTCTTCGCACATGTCGCGCATCTTCACTCTCAAACGCTTCATAACGGTTTGCCCGTACACTCTCTGAGTTTGAACACGGTCATACAAACAAGTGACGCAGAAATCACACTTTGTACATATCCAATGAGGACACTTGCAGCCATCATGTACTGTTCTTGAAGGCGACACTTTCCACTTCTTTTCCGAGAGCCCGCGTTTTTGAGAACACAACCATGTGATGAAGACTCGACCCAACTCGTTTCAAGATGTGCTCAGATTCTCCTACTTCCGAACCGTATGTCATGCGTCTCGCTGGGAACAACGTCAATCCTCCCCAACCAAAGGACAAATCAGAACCAAGCCTAGCAGCCAAAGCAACAGCCCTATCTACGCCGTCCCAGCGACGGGACGCATCGCGACCGAATGCACCATTCCAAATGTTGCCCCGCCCGTCCTAACTTGCACGACACTTCTCAATGGCTTTACACAAACCTCATGTGCTTTCAGCCTTTTCCCAACGATAGCGGTCTCAATTTTCTCCTTGGCTTCCCGCAGTTGCAACACTGCGCAGTCTAATTCTCTCAGGGTTGTTCTTAGCAGCGCCGCGGAACGTCCGGCATCAGCCTCTGCGCTCATTAGTTGCGCCCTCGTTTCTTCGTGGCGCATCCTTAGTTCGCGAAGTTTGGACAAACGACGCTCAGCTTCAGCCTTTCTTCTCATGATTGTTGCAGGTGTGAGTCGTCCGTTAGGAGGGGTGCTTGCCACTCGGGCGATGTGGGTGGGGATGTCGGACACGGGACTTGTGGGTGTAGAGGACATTGTGGAACTCGGTCAGAGAGCTTAGTTTTGGTGTAGTTGCACAAAAGAGGTTACGGAGACGAAAGGGTGCGGAAAGTTTGTACCGTGGAGGGCAACAGTTTTATATGCCTTGTAGCGCTGGCGTGCGTTAGACCGCTCAAGCCAGCCACGATTGGCACTGTGTGCGCCGGCGGATGTATGTAAAAGGTTAGGACATATTCCCCTCCATGCATTTGACCAAGATCGTCCTTTACATTGTTAGGGCAGAAAATCCATGTGACTTGATTCACATATTTCTGTGGACTCAAACAGTGTGGAGGGCGTGTCGAGTGATGTGGCGATTTCCCAATAGGAGGTTGAGAAATTGAAGGGGGCCTATCAATAAAGTTGCTCTGAAATCACGCAGACTCAATTAACCATAAACGCAGTTCAATGCACCCGTCCGATGGGTTTCGTCCCTTGCTCCTGCATGCACTCTAGAAATTCACAGCCGTCCCTCCGCAACCCATCTCTCATTATTACTCGGAGATACAAGAAAAATATCGCGAGGCTGTACAGATTGTTTTACGCCAGTGACAGGTATTTATTTCGCCTCGTTGGTGGAATTATTTTTTCAAGTCATTTGACGACAGATTTTATGGTCACAGAGTGGCCAGCAAGCTTTATGACTTGGGGGTTTCGGATATGTGGTCGACAAGTCTCAGAGCGTAGTACCCAGAGTCTTCGGATGCTATTCGCGGCGGGCTTCACTGACCTCGTCCGTGGCAACATCACATTTTTTTGACGAAACGTCATGCGAATTACAGCGTTGCTGATCACTGACGTTGAATGCTCACAGTCCCTTCTCCTTATCGCCACTCTAGTAGCGTCACCTTCACCCAGTCCCAGCACAAATTTGTTGCGACAGATCTCGTAGAGAACGGGCAGACGAGCTACTGCGGTGCTCTCGTGCACCCAGATTGCTTCTGTCGAACTGTTGCGATGCTGATTTTCTACAACTTGTTTGGGGTAGCTGGGATTGGCCTCTTGAAGCGGAAAAGGCGTGAAAAGAACTAAGCCGACTCAACTTCCTCTTGGAAAGCACACTCGGCCAGAAAATGAAACATGGTTTCTTGTACAAATCCTCTTACAGTATAATCACACGAGTAAGTATTACAGTATTGGGAAACTATTCTATCGTGCTGCCATCGCCTTCTTCACTTGAAGGAATGCCTGCATTTTTCAGTTTATCCCCATCGCCAGGAGCGATAGTCGATCCACGGCGTCTCTTGAAACAGCCAAGAATCTTGTTGAAAAACGGCTTGAGGTCTCCGGTTTTGTTGGTAGGGCCTAGGATTAACAGCTGTGCAGGAAGGAAAATGAGCGACCAAATGAGTCCGAGAGACACCGTGATCACAATCAGACCAGCAAATTTCTGGAAGAAAATGATTATCGCCGGGAACAGCATAAAGCCGGCCAGTAGAGTAGAAATCGCTCCGAACAACACCGATATTCCGAGGTCTGTCAATGCATCCCTTACTCGGTCCAATCGCGTCGAGTTGTGTGACTCAACATATGCGGTTGCAATGTGCGCAGCGCCGTCAAAACTGTACCCAATCGCGATGACAATACCAATTGATTCCGTAATGCCGAGATCCCATCCCAGCAAATAGACAATTCCCGTAAGCATAGCTACGATTCCTCCTATCGTAACAGTCGTGATTATCGATACTACCCAGTTGAGCGTAGACAAGATAAGTGTCACCAAGGCAACACCAAGCATTGTGCCAATGCCGATAAACATGGATCGAACAAGTCTTATCTGGGAGATCTGCCACATCCAAGAATAACCCCCGGTTGCGATAGCTTTGTTGATCGATTCTCTCGCTTCCGCAGGTGCTTTGCTATTGATTTGTCTCAACTCCTCCTGCCATTCCTGGTAGACAGGCCACATAATCCTGTAGGGCTCCGCCGCCTTGGTCGAAGACACAAATTGAATCTCAGTGAACATGATTTGCGAATTATTGCTAAAAGCAATTTGTTGTCCTGTCAGATACCTAAAGAAAGGCCTTCTACCCGTCGAATCTGTGTGATTCCCAAAGCGTAAAATTTCCTCAATGAAGGCTGCGTCACTTGAGTAATCCTCAAAATCGTCTTTGCCCTGATCAGCACGCCAAGTCTTGAAATCTTCAATCCAGCAGTCAACATTATTTAATGTTTCCCCCTGGAAAAGAAGGTCATCTCGCGCCCGAATGGCATCGCAAGCATCCAAAACATGTTGTTGCGCAGCTGCGCTTGTCAGGTCAAAAGTGTCATCAAAAATGGCCTTTCCAGGGTTCGATGGATTGAACCTGGACGTCCCCGTCCTGTCGACACCTTCGATTCCCCATGTAATGCGGACACGGAGCTGAAGAGCTGCATCACTTGTTGGGAACGCTTCTCTCAAGACGGTGAGGGCAACTCGAAGCTCATTTGACTCGGGCAGGAATTCTTCGTTTTCAGTAGGGGCTTCTAAACGAGTAGCTAGCCAAATTGATATGCCTACCAAGACAACCGCAAGGCCTATGAGCACGTATCGTGCTTTTGCAATGATACCGAGCCAAGGGCCGCGGAAAAACCTTTCGACCGGACGATATTCCTCGATCTGATTGGGATCGCGTTCGCGGCGCCAGCTCTGAGGAAGACAACGCTGGTACAGTGGAATTTTTGGCATATTGAGTTGCTCCTCCGCGGGTCTCTTGAAGCAATTAAAGAGGCTTCGGACTCGGAAAAAGTTGTGCCAGATGATAACCGCGCAAGGATAGATGGTGATCACGAGGAGGAATTGCAACAAAATGAGCGCACCGGCCCAAACACCCAGGGTACCGATGGGCATTATAGGGGACGTAGCGGTGACGAAGAATGCTGCCGCAGTTGTAACAGAAGTAACGCTCATAGCGCGTACTGCGCGTCGGTAGGTCCAGCTCATACGAGTTTCGAGGTCGCAGTCCTTACCGAGGACGACAGTGGATTGTTTCCAGGCGTCTGTAAATACGAACACATCATCTGCTCCAATACCAAGCAGTAGGAAGATGACTAGGATTTGGAGTGCGCCAAAGTAATCTTGGCGGAAAATGAAGCGATAGACGACATAGGCCAACGGGAAGGCGAGGAAAATTTGAGCCATTGCGGTGCTTGCAAGGAAAGCACTGGTGGTATGGAACCAGATGACAATAAAGACGAGAACTATGGCCACGACAGAGAATGTCAAGTCCCTAGCGACGATTTGGCCAAAGCTCGCATCAATCAAGGCAGCACCGATGAGAAAAACGTCTATGGTAGGTGTTGTGAATGTGTCAACTTGTTCTGCGGCAGCAAAGGTCCAGTCTTCAATTGCTTTGGCTTGATCCTCAATACGATCGTCCAATGAAGAAAAGTTTGTAAACGGTTGACCAAAACGGAACCTAGTTTGAGTAATCCAGGTGGACCGCGTCTCATCTGAGAAATCGATGCCGAGGTACGGCGAGAAGACCGGGTTGGGAACCCTCTCCCCGTCTAGTTCTATGAACAAGGAATCGATAAAGCGTTGAAAATCTTCATCGGATATCTGGCGAGTGCCGGTCTGTCTACCGCACAACCTCTGCTCACCGTCTGCATCCGTGGTGTACTCCCCATAAAGAAACTGACTGTTAAGTATGGACAACGGAAACGCACACGGTATATTCTCCCCATCACAGTCAGTCAAGTCAGGATCTCGAAGACAAAACTCCGAGTAGCCAGGCCTGTTCAGCACTGCATCCTCCGCCTCTTTCATAAGATTCAAGCCGTCTTTCGTCAAGACATTACTGGCACGATCACTAGTTTCTCCCAATACGCCAACATCCCCCTCCCGCCCGACCCTCCCCCGAAACAGTATAGAGAGCCCGAGAGATCCGGCTTCAATCGTACGCTCCGGGACTCGCCCATCGTTCTGGTCCGTAGCATCGGAAAATGGAAACTCGTCTAATGCGGCTTGGCGGGCGTCGTCAAGTTGTGTGCGAATATCATTGCGGATGAGATAGTCGGCGGCGCCTGGGTTATCGACTTGGAATGAACGGGAGACGACTATGATGGCCAGGGCGATTATCGGAACGAGGAGGGATAGAAGACAGGTTTTAATGGGGTGGCGGACGGAGAGACGTGCCCAGAGTACAGACTTGACGGAAGCGGCGGCAGTGGCCTGCTGCTCCGGTGTGTACGCCATGGCGGGAGGGCTGTGGATGGGCTGGTTATTGTTGAAGGCGAAGGCAAGCGTCTTGGGTGAATGGCTAGACGTTGGGAGGCTGTTGCAGACGTAAGAATGGGTTTGGCGGCATTGCCAGTCGGGCAGGCAGCTGGACTGATCACAGTCGGGGTGGTCCGAGAGGTCGAGTTGGTTTGGGGACTGAATCTGGATTGCTGCAGCTTGTTGTACTAATTTGGTTGGGCTGATGGCGGTTGGCGGAAGGACCGTAGCTATCCAACTCTGTCACCCTGTAGGATATTCCGGGCCACAACCGACCATATCTTTCAAATACTACGTAAATCAGCCCACATTTCCCCCAACTCTGTCATTGCTGTCAAAAGCAAAATTTGACGCGATTGATGCGCCCACAGTACAGTACGGTACGGTACCATAAAGTACAGTACAGTACAGTACAGTATGTGGGCCGTGCACACGAAAGTTTTCAATTGCTCCCTTGCATCTTTGTTCTGTAATGCTCGTGAAAGATCATTTTATTTTTTTGGGCCAAGCGGAATAATAGTGCTATTTTTCTGTTAAGCACTGGAAGGGGTTCTGTTTTTCTTTCGCACCTCTATGTGAGGGCTTCTAATTTTATTTTGTTTGTTTGTTTTCTTTTTTTTTTTTTTTTTTTTTTGTTTTCTTTTTGTTTTCTTTTTTTTCTGTTGTTTTTTTAGTTCAATAAAATACTCTAATTACGTCTCTTCTCGCCGAGAAAGGAAGCTCTCCTACGGTGCTTGTTACTGCGCAGATGAGTCTCTAGGTCGATCTCCTGGGCGAAGGTAATGTCGCAATCAGTACACCGCGGAGGATCCTTGCTTTCCCTTAACCTTTGTTCTGCCCTTTGGTGCCTCCCACCAGCCTCGTGCACAGCTTTTTGTCCGGAACTGACGAACTCGATGTCGCAGATGCGACAGTGAAACTTAGGCTTTTTGCCTTTCTTATTCCTCTCCCTTCTCTCCCTGTCTGTTGCGACTTTAAAAGCTGTGGTACAGACAAGGTCAATGCGGGCCTGGGCCGGGAGGAAGTAGCCACGGAAGAGGACCCAAGGGCGGTTGTACGGTGCGACGGACGGGACGAAGGCTGTGCAGAGCGAGGGGGTTGTCTTGAGTAGCTAGAGGCTTGGGAAGGAGACCCGTTCCGGATGGAGACCTGTTCGGATTCTTCGGACCCCTCCTCGGCCTCGTCGTCAATAAGGGGATGCCTAGGGTAAGCTGTGATGGCAGAGCTCTCCCCTTCGGTAGATCTGCTGACGAGGCCTTCCCTTTCTTCCCTCCGACGGAGTTCCTGATACCTTTGATGATCCTTCGGGGTGCGTAGTGGCTTCCTTAACCCTCCAACCATTCCTCGAAGTTCCAGGAAGGTTTTTAGAGTATAGCAGTCACTGAGGGTATTGCCCCCTTGAACTCCGAGCTAAGCACCGAAAGTCCAAAGAGACAAGGTACACCTGCAGTATAATGGGTATTGCCCCTTGAACTTCGGTATGCACACCGTAAGTCCAAGGAGACAAGGGACACCACTGCCTAAAGGACAAAAAGGAGTCGGACGGCAACGTTTGGAGCGGGGTTTTTGGATGTGGAGGTTTTGGGTGTGGGGGTTTTGGAGTGTGGAGGTTTGGGTGTGGGGTTTGGATGGGGGGTTTGGAGTGGAGGTTTTGGATGTGGTACTGGCTTGTTCTTGTCGGTCGAGGCTCACACCCCGGTCGACCAGCCTTTATATAGAGATTCGCAAATTACTAAAACGCACAAATTGCTACTAAATTCCTAGCAAAACATAAAAAGTAGCCCTTAGACCCCCCTATTCGCCTGTTTTGAGGCGCCTCTACTGTACTGTTGCGCAGTACACGCCATTTGTGGCTCAGAGCCATGCACAGTACTGTACATGGCTCTCGTATCCCGAATTTGTGGCCATGTACGGTACTGTACATGGCTCTCGGGACCATAATTTGTGGCCACAGGACACCGGCCACTGTGAGCCACAACACGGAACCTTCACCCTTCTTCTTCTTTGTGCACAAACGACACAGTAACCTTTTCTTCCGACTGTAATTCGACAATGTTTCAGACAAAACTCTGCCACAGTTCACACTAAACCCAATATTTTACCAAGATTTCACTCAATTTCAGTGTTTAATGCCTCGTTTAAAGCTACGACAACGCCCTACCGTACAGCATACTTCAATACTATGAACGAGGCGAGGAAAGGAGATAGCCAACCGGCGATTTGATTGAATTGAATGCACCTCATAAACAGCCCAAATAGGAATATTTACCTAATTCGACATACAGTATTACCGTTTGATACTGTCACCGGTTGCCTCGCAAAGAGTGATTAAGGATAAAGGTGACGAACGACGAGAATTTCTGAGATTTCTCCAAGCACGGAGGTGCTATTTCATCGCCACCAAAACGCGCTCACTCTACGCCCATACCATCGAAAACTTCTAGTCAAATCCAACATTTCGCACCGATCGATCTGCTCCAGAACCAAGATAAAGTGGAAGCTCCTTGTCTGTGCGTGGTTCACGATACCATTCGATAAGTTTTTGTTGCTTTGTTCTCACCCTGTATCCGGGGCTTCGTAACCTCCCGTAGTTTTAACGCATCAACCGCAGATGCTGATGTTCAATATGCCCCTGAAACTCTTCTAATCTTGATCATAACGCTTTCCTCAACGTTTGCCTCGCGAAGGAGGCTATGAATGCGGCATGAATACGGCTGCAACAGATCTGCAATAGTGACTGTCCTGGAGGGAGAGCCTGAACTGAAGTACTTCTCCATGACATCTGGGTCACATCCACAAATGAAGGCATCCGTCACATCGGTGCGATAAAATCCGGAAATAATATTGCTACTATCATGAGATTTAGAGTCGGCATCACGAATAATACCCGCCACATAGAATGCTTCCAGAACCTTTTTACATCGACATTTCAGATGAATGCCTGATGTGCAACAGCCAGCAGACTTGTAGGGAGAGGAAAGCGTCACATATCATGGCTGAGTGACGTGCGACGTGCGTGAGGGCATGGGGATGACTATTACCTGGTTCTCTTTGAGTAGCTTCAACGTCTTACTGAACATGTGCGCCGTAGCCATCATGTAAAAGAAGCAAATGCTGGTTACATTAACGCAAAATCGACATCTCGCTAAAGAAGGTCTGAGCCCAGTTGTATACAATATTCGAATCCACACCAACTGGGTCCTGTGATAAAGGCCACAATTCGGTAGTACTACTTATAAGCTCTAATATGTTCCGTTTATCTTTTGGTACCTCGCATTATTTCCTGGAAAAATGATCACTGGTTTGTAAGAAGTTTCATCTATAGAGACAACAGGCATTATTGTGACATGATCTAGGATTCCTTTCATTCTCAACCCAATCTACAAGGATTTCTCATTCGCGATTCCAATACCTTGTGGCCAATTTGTTTCTCCATGCGTGACAGAGACACATCAGGGTGTTCATTGTTGAAAATAAAGCGGGAATCATTTATTTGGTACCACGCCATTGCCGTCTGTACTCGAGCCAAGTGCTAAGAAATATTATCTCGTGATTGCTGGAATTCTTCTTTCCTCAATCGTTTGAACCGTCATGTTCTTCATTCCGCGCTTTTCATGAATAAATATATCTATTTGTCCCTTGGTACGGTTTCTATGAACTTTGTTTCATCTTGGCACCTCGGAGGAAGAAGTTCCACATACTCGTCGACAAGGTTCTTCAATCTATAAGGGGAAAGGGGTGTGTTGCTTTGAGCATAGTAATATATGGCCTCTGTGATAAGAGGAGTTCTTTCCCCTCTGTCAACATACACGAAAGACCAGGAGAACGACGAGTAATGTTACTATCAGACGGGTACATCGGCTGAGAATCGACAGAAGTCCTTCTACATGACTCATGTGAGCGCCTTAGTAGACTGAGACTTCTTGAGTTGGTGTCTGGTAGTTTTTCTCATAAAATTCCAATAAAATCCCGTTCCATAATTGCTTCCTTTAGTTTCTAGTCTTAACGTGAATCTTTTGAGTCCATCGACGGCATTTTTGACCTTTGGCCAAACTGTTCGAGTTGGAGCCTCCTACAACCGTTCTAGATGACCCAGATCGTATGTCACTCAATACTGATCCTTTCCTCTTCAGCAGATTAGATTCAAGGATCAAGCTGATGGTTTCATTGGCGTCCTCCTTGGAAAAGCCGTGACTGAGCACGGTGGACCTACTCAGGCTCTTCATTGTGTGTCGGTCTTCCGTGAGAGAGCCAATTGTAATCAAAAGGGACTTACTCAGAGCGGTCGCATACACATCCTTAGGGACACTGAGAAGCTTCCAC
The DNA here is from genome assembly GCA_002205965.3 of Kappaphycus alvarezii. NCBI lineage: Eukaryota > Rhodophyta > Florideophyceae > Gigartinales > Solieriaceae > Kappaphycus > Kappaphycus alvarezii. The sequence goes on from NADL03000486.1 coordinate 288,573, forward strand.
CACCGCGTATCCTTGTTCTACAAAACTGCTTTCCGCTGAATCCTCTGCTTAATTCCGTCCTGAACTTGTCACCTGGGATGTGACAAATCAACACGTGGGGCACGAACGTTGTCGACCACTGCGTCGCCATCAACACGACTTCTCGCCTTCTACTTGATCCCGCCGAATAATTTTCGTTAATACTTTTCGCCGAGACCCCGATTGATTCCGTAGGGTGTTGCTATCAGTTCAGCACAGTCCGTGAGGTCAGACAAGTCGTACTACTCGGCTGGGCTCCTATCAAGCACCCCTGTCACAGAAAGGGGGACGAAAGGACCGAGAGGAGGAGAGGAAAAAGGAAAGAGGAAGAGGTGAAATCGAGTTATAGTGCCACCGGCTGACTCGCCCACCACACGGTCCAGGCCCGAGAATTCCGCCTCTGATCGTTTCTTGTTCTCTTTACCTCTTTCTTGTTCCTATTTATTCTTTCACTTCTTTTCAAATCTTCTTTTCTTCTTGTTCCCCTAGTTTTCGTTACTTCATTACTCCATGCTTGTAATTGAATTGAGTAAATGTTGGGGTATCCCTTTAAAATTGAAAAGACTTGGTTGCAGTTCATCGTGAGCGATTAGACTCCTTGGATTTACTGTTTGCCTTCTTACGTAAAGTTATTCGATGATCTAGTATGCCCAACCAGCCGGCGAGAGTGGTGCGCTTTTCGGGTCACTCGACCCGTTGAAGAAACCAGCTTGTAGCTATTCCTAGGCCTGCCTTTTGGTCGATTCTTTGTGCTTATTAATCCGTGGTGCCGTCTTCTGTTCAGTCCAACAAAAGACCCTTTATGTACTAACCCGCGCGGACTATATCTCACTGCGGAGTTTATCCGTGAAACTACTGTGTACTATACTATACCCAACGCTAGCGTCAAACATGTTGCTCAGAATTGTTCGGCGTTCAAGTTGGCCTCATACCAACACGTTGGAGCCATATCAACTGCTGAGGAAATGCCATAGAAAAAATACATCGTATCGAATGGTCCTCCCATAAAAATACATCAGTATTGAATGGCGCTCTTAAGGTCCACTTTAGTGCAGGTCACAAATTGCCAACATCATCAATTCCCTAGGCGGGAATTCCCTCTAACTCACAAATATTCCCCAACTGTAGATGTCTTTTTCCAACAGTAGCGCGGGTTATCGGTCTTGATCACAGTGCACGGTCCATGGAAGAACGAATCGAGCGCTGGCCATTTCCGAGCCCTATTGAACTCTGCTACAAGGGAGAACAGCACCTAGTCCCCTAATTCGAATTCCTTCAACCGGCCCTTTGGTTCCGGTAGAATACTAGACCTTTCCACCATAGCGGCGCGCAAGCGCCACTCCCATAGGAACTCCACGGCCCTATTCGTTAGGCTCGCTTCGTCCGATAGAGCTACTGCATCGCTGAACAACATCCTTGAGTTTATGTCGTACAGAAGCCGAAAGGGAGAGGGGGCCGCCCCATAGTAGCGCCTTTGGTACCCATATAACAGTCGGAAGTGCCTCCTCCTAGTCTCGGCCGTTCTGAACCACATACCTCTTTACTGCGTGTTTTATCTTACCCAACATCCTTCCTGCCCTCCCGTTAGCCATTGGAGCATAGACATAAACATTCTTCCACTCTTCTCCGTCTTTGTTCATAAAGCTTTGGACCGAAGTGGCTAGAAATAATGTAGCTTTGTCCGACAAGATAATCTTCGGCGGTCCTCGGGCCTCTTGGACGGTCCGAAAGGCAATATGTCCTCATCATTGACGAACTTCATTACAGTATCGGAGGTGAAATTCGTTGTTGCCCAGGTAATCGGCCGACCAGTCACGTGCTCCACCTCAATTAACGCGAACATTTTCCGGTCTTCGACGGCTTAAATGGTCCTGAAAAGTCAATCAAAAAATTCTCGAACAGTTCGATGACGGGAGTTCCAAGGTTTTTTTGATACATTGGAAGCATACGTGCTTTTTGACAGCTATCGTATTCTCCGACGTATTCCGTGATATCTCGCCACACTCCCGGCCACCAAAGCGATTACTGATAAAGTTTCTCGTCAAGAAAACGTTCCAATGGCCTATATCTTTCTGAAATGTATCTAGTATCTCAACATGCTGCCCTAGCGATGACACGACACGTAGTTCATCCTTCGCCCGCCATAACAGCGTGTCGTTCCAGCACATGAACTTCTTCGCGTTCCTCCTTATCGTGGTCTCCTTATTTGTGCTCGTTTCTCTGACCATTTCTGCTACCAAGAACCTTTTCACATCCAGTATCTGCAGTTCCAACCCCGCGAGTTTGGGATCGACCCAGCATGCTGTGGCCACCGATACCTCTGTGAGGTTCCTTTCTTCGTCCTCTTTATGCTTCTGACCAGTGGTATAAGGGCCTGTGCGAAATATAATCAGTCGCCCCATTGGCCGCACCCGGCAGTTACCTTACCTCTAAATCGTAATCTGCCATCAGGTCCATCCATCTAGCCAGCCCCCAGTGGATGTAATTTTTCTTAAATGCTGTTAGCATGGCCTGTTTATCCATCTATACCACGACCTTCTTGTCAAAAAACAGATAAACGCGGAACTTCTTGAAAGGGAAAACCGTAGCGAGTGCTTTCCGTTCACTTGTAGAATAGCGGCGCTCCTGTTCCGTCATCTTCCGAAATGCAAATTTCTCCGGGTGCACTTTTCTATCATCTTTTTTCTGCGAGATAACCACTTCTAGAGCAGCAAAAGAAGCCGTTTCCACCACTAAAGGGGAGTCGAAGCACGGAAACGCGAGTACCGGAGGTTTCTTCAGCTTCTCCTTCAAATAATAAAAAGCCTTTCGCATCTACGGTGTCCACTCAAAAGACTTCTCAAGGAGGTTTCAGCGTGCAATACTGCCGATCCATCGGCCAAATTCCTTATGAAGCGCCTGTAGCAGCTTGCCGGCCAGAGACAACTCCTCAGCTCCGTCATATTCGACAGCGAAGGAGCTTCCGTAATTCCCTTGATCTTGTCGGTATCGACCTCAACGCCTGATTTATTGAGAGAGTGACCATGGAGCTTGAATCAGTACTGGGAGAAGCTACATATGGTCACCTTTAGCTTCAGTATTACCTCCTGAATCCATTCTAACACCTGCTTGCAGTGTTCCCAGTGTTCTTCCATCGTCTTTGAGAATGTTATGAAGTCTTCCATCTTCTTTGAGAATGTTATGAAGTCGTAGACATGTATCATAGCAAACGGCAGCCCGCGAAGAACATCGTCCATCATACGCTTGAACGTCGCCGGTGCGTTCACTAACCCGACAGAATCACCTGGAACTTATAAGTCCCGTTTCGAGAAAAAAATAGCCTTCTCGTTAAAATCCTTGACCATAGATACCAGCCAGTAACGGGTGCAAAGGTCTAGCGTCGTGAAAATTGGCACCTGAGAGCTCTTCGAAAAGCCCTTCAATCTTCAGAAGCGGCCAACAGTCCGTCTTTATCACTCTGTTCAACCAATGATAGTCAACGCAAAAACAAGGCATCCCGTCCTTCTTCGTTACTATAACCACTGGGAAGGACCACGCAGAACTCGAAGATGTAATAAACCCAGCGATTTATAACTTGCCGATCTCTTCTTTCACAACGTCGTTGTGCCTCAGCGGCATTCGACGAATCTTTGAGCGGATCAGAGAATTCTCCGACAGATCAAAAGAGTGCACCACCGGGACCGGGGCTAGTTCCAGGTAGGGGTTCTGAGGGCGTTGAGTGGCACGGTGCCCCCTCCGCCCTCAGAAACGGCAACTATAGTAGTCATCAACCTTCAGATCCTGACTTCTCACACTGCTTCTTCATGAAGAGGGACAACACCGCAAACTGTCCGACTTACTGATCAAATTTGTCCTCCAGCTGTGTAGCTTGACAGCGCGCGTATCAGGTCTCCGTAGAACCTTTCTCCAGGCGAGCAAAGGCGCTCGAACTGCCTAATTGTCAGCGAAGAGTTCCTTTTTTCTCAAATGAAAGTCTTTAATTGCATCCATAATTCCCTTGTAGTCCGGCAACGCCCTGTAAATGACGAACTGAGCCAACCAAGGGTCTTTCGCCACCCATTTGCGCAGCAAACCGAGTGAGGCAGTCTCGTCGAAGCCTACTCTCATATAGGGGTCATCTATTAGGGCTAGAGACCCTCCTATGTCTCTAGCGTCCAGTCCTGCGGCTACAGCATCGTGAAATCCCTCCTCCGTCTTCGCCGTCTTCGTGAACTCAGCGAAGAGCTTCTTCTTGACGATCTCTTACTTATCTCGTTGTCTACAGTGAGGGCCCTTCCTGCGCAAACGACTCGTAGTAGAAGTCGAAATCAGCCCTCTCCTGATGGCAAGAAACCTGGACGGACTTCTTGCTGTCTATCTTCTCTCGCATGACAAAGTTGTCGAACGCGAAAACGAAGCGGGAAATGTCATAAGAGAGAGATACATCAAAGTAGAGGTGGGGGCTGGAGTCCGTCATTGTAGAACCTTGAATTAATTACCTTGTAATGCTTGTGAAAGACCTTATTATTTTCTCACAGGAGGGGCCCGGCGAAACCTTCCTCCTTTTTTCTTCTTTGTGCACACACGACACTGTACCTAATTCCTAACCCTACATGACTAGGGAAATACCGCACAGTATCTCTCGAGATCGGGAGGTGCACGCACAAAATTCACATGTACAACACAGTTTGCTAGAACTGTGAAGGATTGAATTACTCCCAATTTATGACAAGTGCTAGGTTGTGCTACGAATCACAGAAACTGCACTTCCGCGATGCCATTTTTAAGTGCCAATTTTTTTAATTTGTTGTTGCATCTAGAAATTCAAAATTACGGCGAATCATACTGTGTTTCCGGAAAATTACAGTACTGTTTAAGGCAAACCGCTTTGGCTATTTTCCACTGGGGTACGGAAAAGATAAAACAAAAAGAAAATACTGAGTAAGAAGCTCACACACTCCCAGGCGTCGGAACTCCTTTTTGTGCGTCAACACCGGACTTCATTGTTCTACCCTGCTCCTATCGCATTCCGAAATTTTACACAGGGATAATGCAAAGCTGGAAGCTCTTACGAAGCACGAACCGAACTGCTCCTTGTTATCGGAAAGATTCTTATTTCAAACATCTTTTGGGCAAGTTTCCCGTTTTGCGTTATCCCAGTTGCAGATGACGGAATGTGATAGAACTGTACGGAAACACTGGAAAAGACCGAAATTATGTGCTGCACGGCACCACTTTCATTTTTCGGAACCTGCCACTGGGATAACGCAAAACAGGAACATTTTGGTAGGAGCGAAAAGTCAAGCACCCTTATAGATTCTGCAATGCACAGACTTTTCCCCCCTAATCTTCGGGAAATAGTCTTCCTGCATCCCTAATCAGTAAAGCACACCAGTCTCCACCTTTAGATAGCAAATACCACGTTAAAACCCGTAGAAACCTATAAGTTAATCTTTTATCTCCTTTAAGGTTACTAGCCCGCCCACTGAACCGAACCTTTTTGCGAACCTTCCCTTGGAACCCTCCTTTCGGCGAACATACGTGCTCCTGTGGTTATCCAATGCATTCTAGGCATCCGTTATTAGTAGTGGCTGCTGACACAACTATTGGTCCTGGACCACGAAGAGCTGTACCAATTAATGGTTTGTGCTCGGGATCTGGATGCTGTATAAATTTGTAAGGTACTGTCCAGAAACCTTTTCGTGTACCTTATAAACTTAACAATTTGTTTACTCGTGTCTCGTTGCTCAGTTCGACGCTGCTAACAGAAACTTTGGGAAAACCTGGTGAAAGTTGTGTGTCAATGGGGCGCTTTTTGGGGCAAAGTTTCACGTCGGAGGTTATTCAGGTTTCAAAGAAGACGTCTACAAAATCACAAGCTACAATGCTAGTCTAACCAACAGCAATTCCTCACAATTTTTTTCAACGAGCGAATTGTATCACAAAGAGAGAAACGGAAACCGCCTCAGGTCCTGAGAATATTATATTAGGAACAGTAGAAGATGTTACATCTAACCAAGTAGCCTCCGTGATTATGGGAACTTTGGCAAGGTCAACTTTGAATGCTATTGACGGCTATGCAAAATTCCGCGTAAGACAACAAAAATAATCCATAATTATAGTCAAAGTCACGATAATTAGAGAATATAGAATAATTAAGCAAAAATATCTCGCACGCATACCCTCAGAGCAATTTCAAGCGATCAATAAATTTAGCTCATTAATAAGTCAACCGTTATGACTTAGACGTACAGGTTATGGAATATTCAGTAGTGGTGACTATTGGAGCAGCATTATTCAACGGTAGTTAAAATTTAAACATGGCCTCGATTTCTATAAAGGAGACCCATCTGTATACTTGAAACAAAAAAGGAAAATGGAAGATTAAAGAATACATATGACATCGGTAGATGACTACTTAGTGCTAAATATTAATATTTGGGTCCCCGGGCAGAGAAAGTAAATACCAAGTTCGATTCTGAACCCACCGCATGGATCGATATGATTTTTTTTCCTGCTTGTATGCAGAGGTGACTCTGAATCTATTTGAATATATCAATATCTGTATACTGGACGTTTATCACTCTTCAGTAGTGACGAATCTTTTCAGGATTTCAGATAAGCACTTTATACGGTGTTCTGGGCTATTCAATCGCGTCCAGATGTAAAGTGTATAGTTAATGATGCCGCATACCGAAGGAATATTCGGTAATTACTCAAAAAGAATTCTGAGTGAAGCGCTAAAAAGTTGAACAAGGTGCACAACGTACTTCAATACTTAATTACAAGAGGGAACTCTACCTTTATCTGTTAATACAGACGCTCCCATCGGAATGAACGATGAATCATTATCACAAATCGGATAAATTATACTGCAATGAGACGGTGATAACAAGTTATACATTTCTGCTTTGAAAGCTGCAAATCGAAACCCGTCGTCAGATCAATATTAGGCGATGAGATATTTGAATTTACTGAACGCTTCGACTCCGCAATCATGATAGGGTACGATTTAGAGCAATTATATTGAAAACGCGTACCCATCCGAATGTCATGAAACTAAAACAAACCCCGCGATTTCATTATGAAGTCTTCAAACATAAACGAGAACAGATAAATTGTGGCTATTGCTGCAACAAGGAGGAGTAAAAAAGTTTTAGTAAGCCACTACAAGTATCACGTTCACATAAAGTAGAATGAGAGGCTGTTCAGAAGCTTAAAAGTAAGAATTACTGTTTGTTTGATCCTGGATGTACTCCTGTCTCACTCTGTTGTAACATGCCCGATATTCATTGAGTTTATGGGCTTAGAATTTGTCGTAATGGGTGTAAGCAAACATCTTTTCCTCATTGCGGGATTCTATTTGCATTTAATTGGGAGTAAAAAAATCGCGACCACCTCCGAGTTCTTCGTTAACTTCTTGTCGCATATGTAGCATTTTGTGGTATGGATAGGAGGTTTGAAATGCAACAAAAATAAAAGAGTGGATTGGTGCTATTATTACAAATCGCACCGTTAGATGGAATGTTTGGTGACACAAATAAGTAACTTCTTTTCCGTCAGTTCCTTCTTACTATTTTCGCAGTCTTGATGAAACGATGTGGACACCGAAGGAAAAATTCGCAAAGGGAACACACTGCCCGTTCCCTGTGCGTTTTCCGCGAACCTTTCCAGATGATGGACTAAGATAAATTCTTGCAAAGAAGTATTTAGAACAATTGCGATTACTTGGGATGAGAAATCAATACGGAAAACATCATCATCGCTTAAAAGCTAAAATTATGTTTTTCTGACCACTAAGATCTTAATAAAAAATGTATTCATTTCAATTTGGAACTAAGTATTCTGTAGTTTCTTCGTTAAACTCCAATTTTTGCTGCTTCTTTTCGTTATCAGATGATTATTCCTTTTTGATTGATCAATGGAAAATCCCTCAAAAATTTTAAAAAACAGAGTTTGGAGAAAATTCAAGAGAACGTCCAATCATTTTCTCTCTGTATCGTGAATAAAATTTTGCTTTAAACCTAAATGTGTACGTCGTTCTTACGGCAGTTTTCGTTGCAAAAGTTTTATCTTAAAGTGTATAAGTATGATTCAACAGTTGAAAGATTCGTTAACGAGGGTCAGAAAATCTTTCATAAATGGTACTAGTTCGTTACGGGACCTATATCTGGTTTTGCTGTAAAACTTTATGGAGCATTTTCAATGTTTTAAAATTATAAAGATAAATAAAGTGATCAGGATTTGGTGGTCTTGGTGGCTGGAGGAACATAAAATGTCGCTGCATCAAGCCTCTCTTGACACTACTAATTTGTTTATAAATGAATCGAGCAAAGTCATTTACCGTAAGCTAAATGGTTCCAGATTAAATTTTAAAGTTGGTTTCGCAGAGTGTATTGCATATGTCGTGTACATCATTGGGCCAGATACCTGTCCTTCCCATCTAAATTTTATCATCTGTCGTAATGATTAGAATAATTTACAATTTTAGGGAGAGAAAAATTCACCGACGTCGCATGGAATCCAGATTAATCATTTCTCCGAAGCACTAATTCAATTTTGGTGCAAGATACACTACAGATCCATCTGAGCTCTCCAAGAGGCTGCTAAATTATATAAATAAACACTTCGCGATTTTATATAAGCAGTACAGGACTTATGTTTTGTAGAATCTTCTTTTCCGCGGCCAACATTCTCCTCTGGAGAAACTTGGAGATATTTGACTCTTTACTTGAGCAGTAGCGAGTTTCTACGTAGTTTGAATAATGATATTGGCATGTGTTTGCAAAATAAGATAGTACATTGGCATGTTCTCTTAGTTGAACCTTTAGTCGATTTTACAGCTACTGCCTATCCATTCAATGCTGTAGGGGTAGCTTCTATAAAATTCCCAGATTCATTCATTCCGCTCTCAATCTTGTAGAGTTATGTTTCAATTAATTAAAACATCCTTCAACTGGAGTATTGTAAATAGTACAATACTTCGAATTATTTTAGTGGTCTTTGAACAGTTCCATAATATATAAATAAGCATAGTAACTGTAAGCTGTACTATATAATTTAGGCTTGAATATAATTTTAGCACTGAAGTTGGACTGAAAGCTGACGTATCTGTGACAAGTCGCTTTCTGCACCTCCCAGGGGTTATTTTTGAAGTAAGCCGACGATAGTCAGCCTAAGTCATCATGCAAAGCAGCAAATTACATCCCAAAGTCGAGCCCAACTTTTGAGTCAAAAAAGTATCACTTTCTTATCCTATACAAGGAACAATCCCTGACCCAAAACCTTCCCAAATGTCTATCTTAATTTTATTCAGCAGAATATTTTTTAAAGCCTTTCATATCATATTAATAGCGTTTGAAGTGCAACTTTATGTCCAATTGCACGTTTCAAAAATGAAAATATAAATCAAATAAATATGTCCAAATTTATCTTGAAATAATTCGTCTCATTCTTTCAAAAAATATTTTTCATATAATCACCACTGAAATGAGACTTGATCCTAATAAATTCGTATTTTTGTTCGAAGATACTTCCGTTTTCAACAGATGATACCTGTCTCCCAACCGCTATTATTCTTACACTGTTTGGATAAAGGCTCTAAACTTCATGAAAATCCTGTAGAGAATCCAACTTAATGGTTTGATTTCTAGTAAAGGAACAAATTTTTACAAATTCTTCTTGAAGAACGCCATTGGTACAATTCTCATAATTTAACTCACGTATCAAGAATGTTTTCGTGGAATTTAAGCAAAAAAGTCAGCACCACATTTTTTGGATATTAGGGAAGTCAAGATACTGTCGGTAAAAATAGGTCCTTTCCTTATATAATCAAGAAAATGTGAGCAGCGAATTTTAGAGGGCATGATCGAATATCAAATATAAAATCTATTTCGAATCAATTCCATTAAAGATTTGAACCTATCAGTTTTCTATTTCCCCTATCTATATTTATCCCTCTGCTTTAATGATTAAAGATTTTTGGCAACATAATTCTTTTCCACGTAGTTCCCGGGATTTACATTTTTAGAGCGCATAAATTTGCAAAAAAATTAATGAACATATAGCCTATCGATTTAGCCCTTATCTTTCATGAATTCAAATGGAAGGCTTTAAATTATTGCTTATATTGAAATAAAAATTTAACGTGCTACGTGTGATATATTTACTGCCTATTAGGTAGATTGTTAGGAACTTGATTCAAAACTGGAATTATACGATTCACCGCTATTCAACCTCAAAAATGAAATAAATTTACTTAAATATGCTTTAAAAGAAAAACAAGAGGTCCAAAAACTTACCTACCAGTTTCTGGATCTAAAAAATCATGATAAGGAAAATGAAATATCAATGTTCTTACTCAAACATTTCCAATTCAAAAATTTCCAATTATCGCTTCACATTTTGATAAAAAAGAAGAGTTCGGAATTCTTGCTTTTTGGGAAAGTACAGAAAGATAAGCTTGAAAGCGTTAATCTCTTTTTTCATGGGAGTATTTTTTCCTGTGTACTTAACGAACCAAAAATTATTTTGCCGGGTAAAAACAATCGCATTTACTAATTTTGGGAACTGCTGGGTTTTCACTGTTCAAAATTATAAATCCGAACTGAAAACCAGGGAAGAATTAGTGTGATAAGTATTTAAATCGGTTTTTTGGAATTTATGATTATTAGAGCAAAAGTCAGGATTAAAAGTTCTCATTGATTGTTACCTTCTGCGCAAAAAGCTGAAAATTGGTAATGAAGGCTCTCAAAATTGAATTTAAATATCTGATACCGTTTGTTGATGGACAATTAATTTTCTTTGTACAACATGGGCCCCCAAAGTTTTCCTTCAAAAACCATTTTTGCAAGGCGGGTACTTTGTTATTTCCACTGTAGGCCCAAACTTTACACAAAATTTTTAGTACTGATTAGAATAAACCATAACACCTAAAAAGTATTCTTGTAATAAAAAATTAGTATTCGAACCAATTTTATTATCTTTACACAACATTTATTGAATTCTATCTAATTTCTTCTACAAGAGGACAATATCGTAGATGAGATTGAAAGAAATTTTGCATTTAATACGAATATCGTGAATCCTCTGCTTACAGAAGAGATTAACACATTTAGCACAAAGACGGTTTGTCAGGATGCAATCCAATTGCAGAAAAAGTCAGTATGAAATGTGGAAATGGGCAATTATTAAAACATGATTGCTAAATTCCAAGAATAGAGTGAGTTTATTTCCTAAAAGAAGAGTTCTAAATGACGTACAAGTATACCTTATAGGATTGGCCTCAAAAACGTATGGAGAGAGAAATTTTTTCGCGAATGGTTATGGAAAATAGGAAGATTAGGCCTCTATTGTGCAAAGAGAAGCGTACTTTTTTATTGGCAGCTCTGCGGTTCATCTTGTTGATGATGGAACATTTGAGCTTTTGAGTAAGATTGCAACCACTTTGAATAAATTTTATCCACCCGATACCTATCTTATTCATATAGGAGACAATTTCTTCATTGAACAATAATTTATTTCTGTCAGAAGGATTTAAATGTCTTAGTTTGAGTGCATGCAATTTGGAAGCTAAACTGTGGATACTTGAAAGCTCCCGAATACAGGGAAGCTTTTACTTTTACAGTTCGCGGCTGTGGCTCTCCCTCATTTGAAGGATTAAAATGACCCGTATGGGTTGATCTATTCCCGAAAGTTTGTCACTGAAATGGTCATGTCACTTAATGTGACTCTATTTTGGGAGGAACGATAGGTGAAAAGTATTATCTAAGTAACTATCGCCGTCTATTGCGAATGTTTTATAAAAAGGAGGTAGATCATACAATAGATTAGTGATTGCAGTTTTTACAGTGTAATGTGTAAAAGTGCGACACAATTTGGTTCCAAAATAATTGTGGAGACATTACAGATCTTATGCCAGACGATTTTCGAGCACAAATTATACCACAGAAAAAAGCAAAGTCTCTATTCACGTAAAATTAAGCTGGACGAAATTCGTTAATAGAGTGGAGTATGAGGCAACCGTTGTACTCAGCCCTCCAAATCGTTCCCTGAAGAAACCCCTGCTAAAACCCACGACCACTATGCCGAAGAATCATTATCAAATTAGAGGGCAAGCAAATCAACGAGCAAAAATGATAAACTTGGTGCGAAATGAGATCATCGCTGATGCACCCGAAGAGTTTGCAGTATTTTATGCCGTGAGAGAAGCCGGGCGCAATATGGAGATCAACAAAATTGCCCGTCGCTACTGGAGAATTTCCAAGAGGTTATTTATCATCAACTCACTCCTCGCCGCAGGTTGCATGAGGGACTGCTGTTTAGCGAAGCAGCATATTGGACTCCTATTAAAGTTAATCCAACTGAAGCCCGCATTTGCAAAGCGCAATACATACTCTTGCGAGTCTGTTACTGCGTGCTGTATAGTTTTGCGTCGACTTGCAAACCCTATGCGGTGGGAAGATATTGAAAAGGACTACAGTGCGTGCGCCAGTATGAAGTGAGGTTTTTCGGGTGGTCCCGGAGTTCTTCCTGCAGAAGTAACAGCACCTTTTGGACTTTTGCTGTGGTCTTATTCAGCGTCCTGCTCATTGCTACGCAGCCTCTTTGACGGACAAAGGAAGTCCTCCAGACTCTTGCGGCGGCTTCATCGACTGCTCTAAGATTCGAATCAGCAGGTCTGGTGTGCATAGAAGCCTGCAGCGAAGCTGATACTCTGGCCATAAACGGATGCACTACTTGATTTACTATACTGTGTAAACTCCAGATGACACCAGCTTTTGTCTATTTGGCCCAAAAGAAGTTCGGGGCCATTACTTAACGTTGATGAGAGCAATTGGACTACATTAATCGTAAATTGTATCGCTTTTTATAACAAGACGCCAATTCTACATATATGGCGATAGTTCTTACGTGCTCAGGCCTTACATGCAGCTGACGTTCAAATTTTTGGCCGCCACAGCAGAAAATATGCATCTCACTTATTACTGCTATTAATGCGTTGCGTGTCAGTGTCGAGGGGAGTTATGATGAACTCAAACAGCAAACGGAAGTGTACACGAAATGATTTCGGTCGAGCGCGCAAGGCTAGGCAAGCTCCGATTGTTCTTCATTGTAGACCATTGGCCATGCTGCACGACTGCAAAGTTTGAGCTGAGGGAGGTATATAGACCTCGTCATACTTCAATTGCGAAGCCCCTTCAATTGGCGAGTATCTAGAAAGCTCTTAAAGTAATGTTTGGGCTATTACAAGGAGTCGCTTGTGAAATGGAAATTGCAGAGCGGCGCTATAGAATGTCCAAACGAATCCTTGCGTAGAGCCTTTGCGGGGGAAAGTCCGCTTTGAAATACCTCGAAAGCTCAGGTTGCGGACTTTTCTGCTAAGAGCCTTCCCCGCTCGGAGATTAGATAACTTTACTGAGCATGTTATCCATATTTTAGAATATTTTTGTCCTCTCTATCCTCTTTTCTTCCCTCTCCTCCCGTTCCATCTCCACGCGTACTTCTTCTAAATTTAACCTTCGATCTGCAGGGTCATTCTATCTCTCGATTCCCGCATCTTCTTGCTTAGATCGCTCCATCCCAAATTACAATCTCTTCTGTTCCAAAGAAAGCCTTTTCTGATCAATCTCACGCCGAAGCTTACAGTCTCTATCATCGCCTCATTCATGGAATCGAATTTTTCGAAACGGACCTTCTTCACGCGTGGAGTAGCCTTCCTCTCCTCATCACTGTCAGTTTGCCCCCCTATATTTTCGGTGGTAGGCCTCGGATCTCATTGCTCCTACCACCGAAACAAATACTTTTCCGCCTCGTTCTGTTCGTCTCTTTCCTTCCTCATGGCCTCAACATAAACACATTTTTTCATGATAATATCGTCCAGCAACTGCTCTTGTCCGGTAACCGTCTCACTCACACAAGAAGCGACCATGTGCTTCTGAGACCTTTTGCGACGGGTGTCAATGACCAGGCTGAAGCGGTCACCCAATGGTGTGGAGCTGCGCTGCGCCTGTTGCTTGAAAATAACCGAGGAAATCTCTTGAGAAATCAAGTCTCGAAAATTTTCAAACACTTTCAGCTTCATACCTTGCTCCGCTTTACGCGCGTCAACAGTAGGCACATAATTCAACAGGAGAGTATCAAACGGCTTGTAGTTGAATCGTTTCAACCATATCGTTTTATGTTCGCCACCACCATCCTAGCTTTCACTGTCGGAGTCTTCCAAAATAACGGCTCCAACTGACTCTTTGCTCTCTCCAGAAGGAGACAAAGACTGAGACATAGAAGCTAGGTAATTCTCTGCAACCCGAGTTGGAAGCAGGACCGCAGGGGAAAGGTTGGCTTCGGGTACTAAGAGGAATGTAGCAGATGAGGAGGCGGTGGCAGGCGGCGGAGACGAAGGTAGAGGGGGCGTGGCTGGCATTGTGATATCGCAGTGGGGGGTGAGGAATAAGATGGGTACTGGAAGGTATTCGATAAAACGCTGATCGTAGTTGAGGAAGGCGCTGCGTTATATCATGTCGACGTGCGGACAATAAATTGGCGCGAAATCTTACAGATTAGCCGTGGTACAGTATTTAGATATTTTTGGTTTAGCCACAGGCTGGCCGTTTTTCGCATTACTTTTTCGTAGGAAATGGCCATTTTTTATAGGCACGACTTAATACGGAAAAATTACATAAATTGTGCGGGTTAAGCTCTCTATTTTAAATTTAAACCCTTTTAATAATATATGAGCCACGCTAGAATTGAAGTAATGTGGTCATTTGATTTTTTAGCCTACAATTAAATTTTTTGGGTGCAGAACGGGGGGGACGTGAGGTGCTGTAATATTTGAAAGATGTGGTCGGTTTTGGCCAGGAATGTCCTAGAGGGTGACCAGAAGTACCTATTAATTTTCCCTCAAGAGCCGACCCACGGCCGGCCAGCAGGTATGTTGCGTTGGATATTACGGGGGCGGCAGCATGCCTTTGGGTAAGCACCTCTAGGACCTTGCCATAGGTATTCATCGCCCTAGTGTCCACGTTCAACGCGACATCGGCTAGCGCCCTATATGCGTCTGGGTGCCAAACTAAATTATTCCAGCCAAATTAATTTGGCTGAATTCTTTTTCTGTGCCCCTTCCGAAAAAAAGGTTCAGTGAGAACATAAGCAAAATTAATTACGTCTTCCGTTGTACCATTCTCCAGCAGTTCAGTTCTAGACATGTGCAAAATATTGTAGATTTCCACGCCAATTTACTTACCATGAAACTGTCATATACTGTACTCATACAGTAAAAATGGGCTCGCCATGAAATTTTACTAAAAAAATGTAAAGGTTTCAAGAGAATTTGTTGTTACGCAAACTTACCTTCTCTGCCTGAATGTGTACTCTCATCTCAAAGGAACGATATGGGTAGAATTATGACTGGAGAGGCTGTGGTACAACCAGCAAACACATGCTATTTCCTCCAACCGGGCAGCCAAAGAATCGACAAGAAACTCAGTGAAATATTGTAAGAGCATCACGATTAATTCCGCAAGTTGGGGACATTGTACACGCAGAAAGTTAACTTCAGCCTGTGCCGTACATTAATGAGGAGTAATTATTTCTGCACACGTTACCAATTCTTTTCTTGTTGGCTGCGTTTTCCATTTCGTCTGGATTTTGTACAGCTATTCAAATCGCCATCGAAAATAACTGAGCGTAAATTCACAACAAAAAGAAGAGAGCGTAATGATAACGGACTAGCATCAATTCTTAAAATCCTTCATAAAAGGACGAAAAACACCGAAATTCTGTACGCAGTGTGTAAAACGTTGACGATTCCATGTGATTTTTCCAAAAGTTTACAGTTTCTGAGCTTTGTGCTGCAGAAAATGAAACAGGCACACATTTTTTATGGGAGTTGGACGAGAAAATGAGGAGGATAAGATCCATAAGAGTTTAAATATTGAAAGCACAACGCAGAGCCAACACGCGAAGTAACATCGAATTTCTAACAAGGGACCCCCTCCGGGTGCGTTGCAGTAGCTGAAGTACTTGACTAACTAAGGAGTGAAGGGCATGAGTACTTTTCGAATTAAGAGGAGAGATAGCGTTACAAACTAAAAAATAAAGTGAGCGACTGGAACGGATTGAAGACGAAAATGGTCGATCAAGGAAGACAGAGAGCAAAATAGAACAAAACAACAAGCTCGGGAATCTGAAAATCAACAAGAGATGAAAGATCAAAAAAGGAACGAAAAGAAATAGTTGAAATGGCTAATTGGCGAGTAGATAGATAGGGGGTTGCTGTTGAACTAGGGTGGATGCGAGTTAACGGGTAAATGGGTTTTATGTTGATGTGCTGAAATAGATATGGATTAGTCTATAGAAAAATGACTAGTCCATCACGACAGCATACCCATCCACCACATCACCAGCAAAGGTAAGTACAAACCTTGCAGAGACAAATCTGTGGCTATCCTCGTGCTCTTAATAACCCCAGCCGAGCGTCCCGTTGACTTCAGCCCATCGACGCCTTTAGCGATGAATATTGATATGGATAAATCGTCGGGAGAAGAGATACTCAGAACAAATTACCCCAAGAAGGAGTTGTTGCAAGCGAAAAAGTGCTACCGTGGCGTAGTTGAGCGAACACAAAGAGGTTGGTAAAACGACATTTCAAGGGTCTAAAAGTAAGAATAGAAGGAGTAGGGTCTACCACCTTTGCTCTGTGAGCAGCGTCAAAGAAACGGCTCTTGGGTCAGAAGTTGACTCCCAACTTCCCAGCTACTTTGGACTAGACTTAAATTTGTCTGCCAACTTGCTTGACCTCCACAAGAGGAATCCGTTTAGTCAGCTTATATAAACTTTTTGTCTAACCCTAAAGTCTTAAACCAACATACTAAGTACCACGAAATTCATTAAAGGGAATCAAGTGACCGAGAGAGACTAGTAGAAGATATTTCTCCAAAGTTAATATCTAGGTGCTATACCCATGCCCGCCACTCATCGTCCAGAAGTGGGAATTGATGTGGCTATCATATAGATTTTTCGGAGTCACTCTTAGTATCACCCAGAACCTTGGCGTTTACTGACATCTATTAATGCCAGTGTGTCATTAAATATAAATTAAACCCATAAAACTTGCCACACTCATCGATATTAAAAATTATCTCTCAAATTCAGTTACTGCAAAAATATCTTGCAAATTCAGATATTGTATCCGAAATAGGTCCCCTTCTAGATTTCTTTAGCGGGCGCAAGTTAAGTGCATATCAAATATAATGGGGCGGCTTCTTTAGGAGATGGAGGCTGCTTTTCACCGATTGGTGACGTGCGAGGGGGTTCCGTGAGACATGGAGAGTTCACCGCAGAATTGTTCGCATTGGCCAATGGAAGGGGTGGGAGGACAAGTAAACCAAAGGAGATAGGAGCCGGAAAAATTCCACCGAAAATACCCTGCGGAACTGGGTCCCCACGGCTTGAAGACAGGCTCCTTGGCCTGCCATGAAGAACCTTGCAGAATGATGCAACGGCGACAAGCTGCACCGCGGACGGGCGACCTTGATGAAAACCATGCAGTGCCACTTTACAGCGCCGTTCGAAAAGCAATGCTATCCTTGCTCGCCATTCCCGGTTTGTCCAATGTGCTCCGGGGGCACGAGGTGGCGGTACTATCGACATGGATATCGACGAGATCGGTGAAGTGAGTACGTAGCATTCGCGGCATTTCGATCTGTAGGGGAAACGGGCTAGACGGGAGGAAGTGACCGCGCCCGCACCCGAGGACATGTCGCAAGGAGGCGTGCTGAGAGCGGCGAAATGTTGATTAAGCCTCACAGTGGTTGGGTTGAGTTCGGAGGGGATTGGTACGAGTAATACGAAAAGGGAGTTGAGATGGAGTTGGTTTGACGCAAGTGGTGCAAGGCTATATTGCGAGTCCTATGCACTTGCATTAATACCACGTGGCAGGACGACGATTTGGTCCTTTAATGTTTGAAAGGTGCGGTTCGGCTATCCCCCGGTGTATTGCGGCAGAATCTACAATGATGACATTTTTACTCATTCTCTGAAGTATAGTGTATAGTCAACGCAAATAATGGAGCGGTTCCACCATCTAGAAAGTAGCTGATACATAGCCCAGTCAGCAAGCAGGCCGCCCCGGAGGTGACCATCAACGCGGGGATTCGCTGAAAGAGAATCGCCCTCAGAAGGCATACTGAGCTGTAAAGTACAGCTTCTTTGTCTCAATGATCAGTACGCCAGTACAACAACAAAACTCTGTAGAGAAGAACCGAGGTGGTAAAATGTTTCTGGACAGCTTTTTCTCCCCGAGGATATTTAGCCCTCATTCCTTCCTTTGCTAGTCTCTTTTCTTTCCTCTACAGCATTATAAAGTTCCAATACATGTAACATGGGCGTACTTGTTCTACGTTACCTTTTGTACTGTTGCACCGTACCTAGGGGGTACGAACCTACCTATTGCCGGCAGGTGAAGCATTCGGAGGGAGGGTTCAACATGCAGCCAAATTCTGAGCTTCAGTTGTAACATTTTGCTGTGCAGAGGCAAAAAATGGCACGGCACTGCCAATGGGCGGGATTGTCTCCATATCCTTCGGGATGTTTCAGACTGTGATCGATTTCCAATCTTCAATAATCACATCGCCTCGATCTCACTTGGACGTTAGATTTAGTAAGTTTATGACATTTACGGCACGACCACCATACGTAAACCTGGCGAAATAGTCCAAAAGACTCCTTCATTTGTCGTGAAACTCGTCCTGCTGAGGCTCTCTTATTAGCTTTTCAAATCAAAATAACGTCGTAAGAGAGGATAGGTAGATAATAGTAGGACTGATTTAATAAAGAAGTGCCAGCGTAGTCACGACGGCAATACTACGGACTCAGGTCAACGTAGTATGTCTTCTTCAAAAATAATCGTGCCTCCTAGAAGACAACGGCATGCGGCATTGGGAAGAACTATAAAGTTCAACACTGTGGCCTCGATGATCTGATCCGACTGTAAATTCGGATCAAGGATTTCAAATATAAAGTGTGAAATGAACCGTACTGTACACTGTAGGTACAGTGTACATATAAGATATTTTGAATGATCGACACTTCCCCTATTTGAAAAAATTATCGATCACAGCCAGCACCAGAGAAACGTGAAAATAAAATAAAACGCTCCAAATCATCGAATATAACGGTCCTTAACCATTATTCAAAATTATGGGCAATGTTTTGGCGTGCTTCAGGGTACCGATCTTAAGAGCACATGGACTCTCAGATGCCCACCAAAATTTATAGGTACGATCGACCGATACCTGCATTAGCGGCTAAGCGTAATCGTTCGTCTTGTATCTTCCCCCACCTTATTCATCCCTTTCGGTCCTTTTTAGTCGAGAATAGTGCGTTTTATGAACGGAAGAGCACCACTGTTGCACGGTGCAGTGCAGAAACCGACGCAAAACAACAATTCAATCGCCGATCGTGCTTTCCAAATTGCTCTCCACCGAATATCATACTAATGTGAACCAGCAGTTGTTCCGGTCCCCGCTAATTCTGATCACAACAATGACAACGAAATGAGTCTCACTAAACTGACAGAAACTGGTACAACTTGTGGCAAGCACGCATCCGTCGATGCGGAAACCACTGAATGGACAATCGGTGCCGTGATGTTCGGCAGTGGTGTGAACATTAACGGTAGGGAATTTCGCAAGGGCGTTTGGCTTGGATGTACATCAAAGATTCGGAACGCGTCGAGCTACTTTGCTATTGATATCGATTCGCTCTCACCACCGAGTGTGGGTTATCTAATGGTGCGTTTCGATACCATTCCGCTTGCACGCACGAGGCGCAAGGTTACACCACGTAGTTGTGTCCTTCCGGGCCCTCGATAGCTCCGCCGCATGAATAAAGAACTTTTTGATAAGTCAGCACTGAACAAGATACTCCACATTTGCCGTAGGAACCCTGGTGTGTCCGTGCATACAGGTGTGTGCGGTGCCAGAAATTCGAGCCCTGAACTCAAAGAATATAAAGAGCAAGAACATCAGGACATGGTTGGGTAGATGGGATGCTAGACTGTATCCCAGCGTCCATTGTGAATGGCGTGTATTGTCCGCTGGGCCCTGAGGTCGCGTCGCGTGCAAGGGGCAAACTCATTGATTGCGTAGAACGTCCAAACAGTATCGGTAGAACAGGTGTCCTCATTAGGAGCCTTGGGATGCGACTCAATATCCGAAGGTTTGCCGATGCAAAGTTGTTTAGCAGCAGCAGTATTGAAGAGGCATGTCGCATTTTTGGGAGCTTAAGGGAGGGATTGCGGCTTTTGTATCTCCTGCAGAACGCTGTGCATTTGGTAGATCACTGCGTGCTCGTCGATGCAATCAAGGTGTCATTCTGGATTCGTCTGAAGGGTTAACTATTCGGCTTTGCCCGGAGAGCCTAAGGTTATGCGGGGGTAACGATACACCTAAGCTCAGGATTGCAGAGGTAAAACAGTTGATTGTGGTATAGTAAAGCATGCCTGCAACATCAAGTAATAACGGAGTCTCTGACAAGCCATTGTTCTGGCTCCAGTTCAATCTCACCGGTGGAAATCACGTTTCGTAGTAGGGCCTAATTCATGGCTTTAGCAAGACCATCTGCAACATTCTTGCTGCTCCTGACAAAACCGATATCAGATATAAGCTTGTCTCGAAATCCTTCTCTTGCCGCGGCGGTGCACAACATAGAGCGCTTCTCTGATGCACGGGACCCCTTCGACATACCATCGAACAGACTCTTGCATTCTGTTAGAAGCTGGACGGGAACATGTTGGTCTAGAACAACTTGTAGCTCTTGAGCAATGGAGATAGCAACATCGAACATGTCGCTAAACGCTATTACCTCCCCGACATGGCAGATCGTGTAACCCTCCTCGATTTGCATGACTTAAAATAGATTGGCACAACGTTGCTAGATGCATCGCCTAAGAATACGATATGCCCTAGTTGGGACGATAGATCTGCATTGTTCGCGAAAGATGAGTCAGAAAAACCAACCACTTTCAGCGAATTATTATTGAGCTTGGGAACTTGAAGAAGGACACAGAGATCGATTGCATATTTGACAGCCTTGTTCAGTCTCTTGATAATGGATGCGCGGTTATTGTAGAACTTGGCTTCAGTAATTTGCGCAAGTTCTGATATTTCGAACAGGCAATCAGGCCTGGTTTTAGCCAACCAAGCCAACCTCATGCGCATTGACCGGAAACTTTTAAATGAGGCGTCGGTTGGTAGGCATTCAAGGCTTTTCAGGTATTGACTCTGGTCCATGACGAAGGGCCCATCCTTACTACGATCTATGACGAAACCTGTGAACTCCGAAGGAAGTCTTTCGTTGTCAGCCATTTCGAAGCTCTCATTAGTCAGAAGGGATTTCTCGCGGAATGTCTCATTCCCACATCGAAGGAGGTCGTCAACGTGTGCTACACTTAGACCTTGTAATCCTTTGTTAGTCAGAAGGTAATAAAGTGATGGATCTAATATGAAAGGCTTCATACCTACCTCATTCCGGTGGTGTTTATCCAACGTTGTATGCCACAATTCTCCGGCGTCACAAAGTCCGTAAAGGGGATGCAGTAATTTCAAGCATTGACCTGGATCAAGCTCGAATTCAGGTGCAGGATTCCCTATTAAAACGTCCGTGGCAATCGGCTCGGATGTTTGTAGGTACGCCAGATTGATGTCTGCGATCCAGAAATCAAATCCAAATATTGCTACGAATGAAAATAATAGTCATACGGATTGCGGCTGCAACGTGCAAGATGTGTGAACAATCACGCTCTTCAGTTGTCACGATGGCCTCCTATTACATAACGAGCCTTTTATTTCGTTCTTCCATCAATGGTAGACTTGATAACTAAAACAAAGATCCCTGGGAGAGCATTTCCATCTGGTGGAATATCTTCCTTGAGGATTACTTTAAGCGTCCCACGTTCTAGCAATCCCTTTATCTCGTTATTTTTGGCCTCTTCCATCTTCTTTCCGATAGCATGGTCATCATCGGGATCAAGAACCTCTGTAGCCAGTGTCAGATCCTCAGTTGGGGATCGAAACCCGTTTAAGCTTTCATCCAGATCCGATAGAAAGGAATAAGACCAGAATTCAGACGTGAAGTAAGGTTTCACCTGTGACAGATTGAATGGGCGTGCCGGGCTATTGGGGTCATCTCGGATGAATATCAACATCTTGGCATAGTCAACAGCGGAAACCTCAAATGGACCAAGCCACTCACCTATTCTGCTAGCAACGATCTTCTCCCTCCAAACCAGAACCTTATCACCAGGCTCAAAGCACCTATCGGCAGCAGGCGGAACGGCATAACACAGAGCGCGCTTGATCTTAATAGCAGACATTTGGGCTTCCATTTCCTTACGGGCGATATTGGCAGTAGCTGCTCTTTCGTGAAGGGGGCCTCTAGTCGGGCGCGGTTCGGATATTGTTGATACCTGGGGGTATTCACCAAACCCTAACGCAGAGGGGACGATGCCCTCCGATCCGAGAGTGTCATTCATTGCCTTAACGGCACATGATAGTGCTAGATGGTTGTCCACATTAGGCTGTGATACTTTGATCTTCCTATAAGTAGCTCTTAGAGACTAATGGTATCTATCCCCCACACCAAGACTTGATTGGGCTTCAACACCAGTTTCGTTGACCTCTACGTCCGGTAGCTTCGCAATATGAATAAAACGGTCGCCAAGCTGGGATCCTTGATCAGTAAGGATCTTATTGTGCAATATACACTGAGGCCCCGCATTTCACGAGCGCTTCCCAGATTTCAACTTGCAGTCCCTAAACATCTGCACACGTACGTAGTTGGCCTTGCAAAGATCTTTATTTGAATGATGACCCCCGCCAGCCGATGGTGTATATGGAACTGCAGAGTTCGACGATGTGACAATACCATCTGTGCCTTGAACGACAACGAACTGGCGAACGGGATCCTGCAATGACGGTATTGAAGGGCCAATCTGACGTCCCAAACTGTTTCTGCCGTTGTTACCGACAGTATTAGGGTTATCACCTTGGTGTTCAAAGCTATTGCGGTCTGGTGTAGTGGTTCTCACAATAGCTTGTGTGTGCCTGGAAATCGTCTACTCAGGATTAGATAAAGTTTCTTGGGGCGGTGTAGTAGCGCCACTGTTTCCAGAAAGAACTCCTAGATTGAGCTTCAACTTTTCGACAACAACACGGCAAAAATCCGCGTTGCAATTCATAAAATGGCAGAACTATGCATGCACCATAACGCGCCTGTCTGCCTAGTCGGCGTCAAACAATTTCCCCGCATACTCATTCTCCACTGGGAATCTCCTGAACGAGTACAGTTTAGCAATGTCATGGAGAACTGTCACAGAGAACATCGGGATCTAAAGAACTGTGGTGTAAAAATGTGAGACGCAGAAGGCAAGAGATCTAATAGGTACTCTTGTACATCCTCACTATCCGGAAGAACGAATGCAGCAGACTCGGCCGAAGATCCGTCTTGAGCGTTTTCTGAAAAGAAGGTTATAGTGGCCTTTGCAGCAGATAGCATCGAAACGGAAAACTCATCTTGCAACGAAGTTGTGCTGATCTTCCTCATGATCTCATCGACCTGCGCTTTGAACTGGGAACGGGAAGTCGACATTTTGTTTTCTTGAACAGCTCGGGCTTTGACACTTTGGTAAAGTAGAACAGCACAAACGGGTCTCGAATCCGGATTGTCGTGAAACCCGTCCTGCTGAGGCTCTCATATTAGCTTGTACAATCAAACTAACATCGTAAGAGAGGATAGGTAGATAAGAGTAGGACTGATTTAATAAAGAAGGGCCAGCGCAGTAACGACGGCAATACTACGGACTCAGGTCAACGTCGTATGTCTTCTTCAATAAAAATCGTGCCTTCTAGAAGACGACGGCATGCGGCATTGGGAAGAACTATAAAGTTCAACACTGTGACCTCGATGATCTGATCCGACTGTAAATTCGGATCATAGATTTCAAATATAAAGTGTGAAATGAACTGGACTGTACACTGTAGGTATAGTGTACATACATAGATATTTCGAATGATCGAAATCATTAGGCTCAGAATAAAGGACATTCTAAGCTGCTATAATGTAATGTTCTCGTCTTAAAATTCGATCAAAAATAGAGATTGCACATGCACCGTATTCCGACGCCAATGCTTCGGCCTATAGAATATCTTACGGCGGCGGAATGCCAGCTATCTTCAACAAAGTTACATGATGCGAAATGCGCTACTCTTGGTTCTTTGATTGGAAGGAAAAATATCTTCAAATTGCTTGGCAAAAGTTTCCTTGTACACGGCTGCCAGAACGATTCAAAAAGGGATGATCTCTTCTTCGAGGAGCCTAATCCACCCAATATGTCTATCTCGAGGCCAGTCAGCATAGAATCAGGAACATGATACCTGTTCCCATCGCTGCCAATTCTGAAGGAAAGGAAAGTTCAATGCCTGACTTGGAGAAGACCAACAATCGAATGGGCTTCATGTTTAATAAAATCGGCATTTCTTTCGATTACTGGGTGTCGAGCCTACCTGCCTCTCCCAACCCACTACTTGATTTAGGTGCCGCGTACGGTGTCCATACACTTCATGCTCTGCACCATGGACGAGATGTGATTGCGGTTGACTGTGATGAGACACACTTAAAAATCTTGCGAGAGAGAGTGAATCTGAATATAGATCGGGAACAAAAGGACGGCAAGGCAGTTGGTCGTCTGATTGGAACCCGGTTCGGACGCTTGCCGTGCAGGGAAATTTTGGAGGAAGGTAGTGTTTCCGGTGTGTTACTATCCGAGGTGATTCATTTTATGAGACCGGAAGTAGTTCAAGACGTCTTTGATGACATCTTTGGATGGCTCGAGGTAGGGGACTGTTTGTGGCAACGACGATCGGAGTGACAATGCTTAGGGATGCGGTTGAGAAGATAGGATTCAAAGTCAAGGCCGAGCGAACGGTGAGCGAAACATTGGCTTTTATTGAGGAGGCAGGTGATGATAAGGTGCTAACTGGGGCACCTGGACTAGTACTTAGTTCTGATGAGTACGAATGGTCCAATCAAACGCCTGGATGGTTCTATTTCATAAGTACCAGGGAGATGGGGCTGTATGCAAGGAGAGCTGGGTTTGCCATTGAGAAGTTAGAGTATATTCAAGCTGACAAATACCCCACGTTATCCTCAAAGGATTGCACTGTATTGTTGGTTGCGCGAAAGATGTGAGCACTGCTTCCGCTGCTTCATTTCAAAAATAGCGATGTTCAAACATAGGGCAAATCACGTTCGGTCTCCACTTTGGCCCTTGCGGTATTGTTCACATGGAGTGATCAATTCAGGATACAGCCTCGAAGCCTCTGATCGAAAAGGGAAACTGTTGGGTGGCTTATTGTTTCGGAAGAACCATCGGTTTCATATCCAGGGATGGTTTTCTGCGAGCCGCAAGATAGGGAGTGTGTGTAGGCGGTAAGTAATGTTATCTTTAAAGCTAGTTATAGTTACAATGTTCTTTCTTCCTTGTCAATGCGAACGGCCATACTGCTCTGCAGCTTATTTGAGAAAATTGCGTTTGTCTTACAAAAGTATCGGAACTACGTTTCAGTGATTACTCGGCTGGCCTCGACGGCCTCTTCGACGGCTTTCGCCCCCTTCTCAACACTTCCGCTGCTGTCCACCGACCTATACACCTCAGGGGAGATATGGCGCACGATGGTCGAGCTTCGCTTAGGCAAACCAGTATTCTGCGGCGTCCAGCGCTGCACTACCTGCCTAGAAGATAACTACACTGTTCCCCATCTCCTCGGTACCATGGGCCATCACGCATCAACCTGCAAAGGGGATGCCAGTGCGGTGCGCCGTCATAACCGTCTTCGGGATATTCTCTACCACGAACTCACTAGCCCGGCCATTTCTCTCACCGTAATTCGGGAGCGAGTCTTTGCCGCCGACCTCCACGAGAACCCAACCAAGCAACGCGCACTGGACCTCGTCATTGACGACCGTTTATTCGCGCCCACCCTACAAGGTCTCAATGTGACCATTGTCAGTCCTCACTCCGCGCTATATCGCAACCAGGCTGATGGAGGTCTCTCAGCACTGACACGAGCCGAACAGCGGAAAAGGGAGTACCATGCGCTACTTGTCGTGCCGAGGGTATGGACCTTCTACCTATCGCCTTTGACATTTACGAACAAATCGAGTCAACCGGACTCCAGGCGCTTCATAACGTTAGTAACTTGACAGCCGACCGTCGAGGGAAGCATCCTCTGACTGAATTCCGGAGGCTTAAGACACGTGTCCCCGCATTTGTCCTCCAGTACACTGCGGTCATGCTGAATCACCGAAAACTGCAAACGTACCCCACCACCCGACCTCCAAGGCTTGCCTGATCCCCCACTAGAATCCATGAAATAAAAGGTCTCTTTTTCTCGCTGGATATACAGCTCAGGGAGCGAAATAATGGGAAAATTCAGTTGATCGATTGGTTTCAGCAGAATATAGCGAACGGTATGATGTTGACCGAAATCGCCGGCAGAAAGGGAATGGACAAGGGTCACGCAAGCTTCAGCCACCATTTCCATAGGTTCAACCCGCATTATTGCTTGTTGTTGAGACAGGCTGGTGAAGGCCTAGGAAAGCGAAAAGTACCATTCAATTTTTCAAAATAGACCCAAAATCGACGTTGTGAGCATCTTTCCGAGCATTGCAAAAGATCGCGCGAGGTCTTTAGATGAGTAATCTGGATATTACAGCACCGGGTGGCGTTCGCGGTCAACAAGGAATTTTTGAGAACCGTCGCTAGTCGCTCAATGGTGGGTTTCGAAGGTGCAAGGTATTCTTTTACAGCGACAGTCCGCAATGTCAGTGACCTCCAATGCGGCTTGTTTGCTTTCTGGCCTCCCCTCTACTTGGTGGTAGAGTAGAGTGAAGTGCCATCAGCGCCTGTCGCAACATTTCTCGAGCCACAGTAGCTTGCTGAGAAAATTAAAGTCGCTCATGCACACAAAGTTTGCTCAGGAGCAGAAGGTTTGCTGTGCATGTCCCAGCTCAGAGGAAGTTGGCGGGAATGGCGTTTCGAAAATTCAAAATGAACCTAGACTGCTGAATTTAACCATCGCGGAGGGTACTTGCCGTACGTATGACACAAAAAGCCGTTTCATAAAAAAAAATTAATATTCTCTGTTACATGGTGTACACGTGGTGGCTCAAATTTACAGTTGACAAAATTACATCATACTGTAGTGGTATCGAAACTGCTCAAAAATTGTCGCATTACAGGGAATGCAAACAACTGTTTCAACATGGTCAACAATACTGTACAGTAAACGGAAACATACAATCCTTCATATTGCAAGACCCTTTTCATACGTAACAGCGATTCCACGAAACCATTCCTCTCGGTGCCGTTCGCCGGCAGTTACCATCCAAGTCCAAGATTTGGCTCACCATGGCCCCGATCTTTCGTACACAACCCCGCCATCTTCGCGCCGTCCGCGTGCGTCGTCCTCTCCACCCTCCCCAAAGGCTTCACGCTCTACAGTCATTGACATTGCCATTAATGAATCGGCAACACGACTCGCTTGTGCTCACTCCAACGGAACCCTGTCCCTCTGGAAGCCTTCCCATACTTCAGACTGGGCCCTAATTTCCAAACTCTCCACCCGCCATAAACCTGGCAGTTTAACCCGTGTGTTGTTTGCACCCCCGCGACTGAGCCCTGATATTATGGTGACAATAGGGTCAGATGGTATTGCAGTCGTGTACAAGGTGTGTGAAGAAACAGAAGCGGATATAGGAGTGGAGGAGACTGTAATCCGTGATGCGAGACTAGCGCTTACAGATGCGGCATTTTCCGAGGAAGGTATGCTAGCCACGATTGGAGAGGAGGGTGTATTGAGGATATATCAGATCGGAAAGAGGGATGCCATGTGGGGATTTCTAGCGCAGGTCGACGTTGAGGAAAGTGGTGGTGTTTCCTTTGCGCCCGGTGGAAGCTATATCGTCGCGGGTGGGATCGTGGTGATGAAGGGAGGGACAGATTGGGAGTGGCAAGTTTGCGGGAAAGTGGATCGTTTAGAAGAGGGGGATAAGGTTTTGTGTGTTGATTGGGGCAGCGCAGGTTGGATAGGATTGGGTAAGGAGAGTGGGGGGTTGAAGTTTGGCAACTGAAGGACGGGGACATGAAGAGAGCTGCGAAAATGGATGATGACGGCGGTCGAGTGAAAAAGGTAGAGTGGGATCGTGCAGGCGGTGTGTTGGGCTCTGCGCATGATGATGGTAAGGTGCGATCGTGGGCAAGAATGCCGGGGGAAGTAATGGGCAAGTGGAAGTGGTGTCTAAAGGATTGCGTGGATGCCAACGAGGAGAAGGTGTAGATATTCTTGAACGTCTGGGTCTTTGTTGATCTTGTGGTGCAATTGCTGGACCCATGCCCTTTGCAGGTATCCAAACTGATCAGAGACGAAGAAGAATTGGCTCGATCAGTGATGGCTTCCGCGTCTACCCTCAGTATGCGCTCGACTGCAGGAGAGCATTGTCGGTCGACGGAATTCGTATGCGCGCAAGGCAATTGTAAGGACGAATAACTTGCGGAGGCTGCGGCATTGTCGCCCGTATGCTCTGCGGGTGTCGCGGCCACTGTGCCGTTATCAGGGCGACAATGACAGTTCAATTCTGTCTACAATGAGGGTGTAAGCGCACCCTGGTGAGGCAGCCGGAGTCGATTCTCTACTCATAAGTTGGACGTAAGGGGCATGAGCGAACGATTAAACTTGCATTTTGAAGCTTCTCACAGTAAGGTGATTATTGCAAGTAGATGTTGCGGCTTGATAGGAAGAGTGAGGGGAACCAGTTGAATTTGCCATAAAGAAGCATGATTGCAAAAGCAGCGCCCCTTGGGCTCCCAACTCGGTGCTGCAACAACACAGAAGCAATTTCTTAACAACGAACAATACAACGAGACCGCGATAAAAGCATATCGCATCTTTAGCGGAGTACCGTTTGAAGAATAGCCACAACGTCATTGCCCAGAAACATTGGATGTGTACGGCGACCAACCCCTGCAATGCTTGGACGGCGGTCCAAGGACCCATGGCCGCGATCGCCAGGTGAGCGTCCTCGCCAGGGATTTGGCCAAAGCCGCTCGCCACCCCGTGGTTGATGGGAAGCCGCGGCGCGACTGACCTTTTTGACATGACCTTTGTCAACCCTCTTGCACCGTTACATAGGAGGGTGAGAGCGTTTAACGCGCTGACCGCTTTGAACACAGCTCGGGCCGCGAAGGACAGAAGGTACTGAGCATTCATTGCGAGTTTTGGCACAAGTAGGCTCATCGCTGTGCCAATTTCCACATTGGGTGGGTGGCATCCCGATGCTTGTGTGGTGATAACTGAGATTGCGAGGGGCGTAGCCGTGAGGGCTGTGGAAAGCTATGAGACAGTAGAAGGGTATCTGCGGTCGCTGGCACATGTGCCGAAATGGAGTTTGCTTCCTGGCTGGGCCGGAGTTGGCCTTTAAGGAACATTGTGCATACTGTATCATCGTACTTCCCGTGGGCCAATTTGGTAGCGCCGCAACCATTTTAGATCATATTCTGAAGAAAACAAATTGACCCTTGCGATGCTCTCATCCCAGACAAAACGCCTCACACATTTTCTTGTTTTCTCCCGATTAGCATTCCTAAAACGAGATTTCAATGCCCGCACCAAAGTGCGGTGAATGGGCTATTCACCAGCACCGCCCAAGCCCTTAGACTTTTCAAAGTGTATTATTAGAGTGAACTGTTTCTGTATGGTGCAGGTCCGACTATTCGGCTGTAACAGCTAACAAGATTTGCCACGTCGGCCACGTGCAGGCGAGATGCGGGACAGAATGGACATAGCGATGGACGACGCACATGCTGTATCGCTGGTAGATGCTTCGACGAATCACAGT
Organism: Kappaphycus alvarezii; assembly: GCA_002205965.3. Classification (NCBI taxonomy): domain Eukaryota; phylum Rhodophyta; class Florideophyceae; order Gigartinales; family Solieriaceae; genus Kappaphycus; species Kappaphycus alvarezii. The sequence continues at coordinate 318,525 of NADL03000486.1, forward strand.
CTACTACTCAACGAACAGGGCAGTACAGTACAATACTTGGGTACAGTTACTGTACGTGCATACTGCACTTGTCAACCGCAAGCAGCACATGCCCCTGTGCACATGTTAAAAGATCAACTGACTTTATCACCACTCCATCCCTCACACTCTTTGAACTTTGCACTCAATCCAACCGCCCCTCCTCTCGCCCCCCTTCAAATTCTCATGCACCGCGATGAAACGGGCGCGTGCCGCCCCCGAAAACCTTTTTGACTCCGCCTCTGACTCGGATGACTCTTCGGCCACTTCTCGTCGTCGCCACCGCCCAAACCTCTCTCCCTTCACCCCTTCTTCCAAACTCACCCCCCAACCACAGCCCTCCACCGCCACGCACCATCAAGATCCCGAGCCAGATTCTCTCGACCAGTTCATGGACTCCCTTAAAAAACCAACCCCTCCAGCCGCACCCTCCCAATCACACGATCCCCCCGATGATCCCCCCGATGATAGCAGTGATGATGCCTTTGTCATCCTACGCGAGGTACCCAAGCATCGTCTCGACAATCCCAACCATGATTCCGATCATGACCGCCATGAAGACGTCGTACATCCCCAGGGAAACTCCGCGCGTGATCTAGTCCTGCCCCCGCTCGATCATTCACGCATTTCGTATCCCCCGTTGCGACCCAGCGGCTACACCCCTGTTGCAAATCTCGCCGCATTGACAGAGGACCAACGCTTGCTTCGTTTGAAGCACCTCGGCGCCCGGGTTACGGGCTTGACCCACGGGTTGGTGCCTGTGGATTCATTTGAGCAACTCATGTACGCATTACCGACTGCGCTGTTGGATGCGGTTCTGGGGATGTATCAACTCCCCACGGCCATCCAACGTGTTGCTATTCCTCTTTTGTTGGAGGGAGTGGATGTGATTGCGGTTGCAAAGACGGGTAGTGGCAAAACTGCGGCGTATACGATTCCAATGTTGGCCCATGTGGAGAGGCAGAGGAAAGGAACTAGTGCGGGAGGTAAAGGGCCTACCGGGCTGGTTGTGGCCCCGACTAGAGAGCTCGCGGCCCAGATTGGTGGGGTTGTGGAACAAATGGCAGAGGTGATGGGCATGAGAGTAATGTGTGTTGTGGGAGGGGTGGGCAAGTATGAGCAGTTTAAAAGGCTTAGAGATGGCGGCGCTGAGGTAGTTGTATGTACTCCAGGGAGGTTGATCGATATGTTGAAGATGAGAGCGTGTGGACTGGGACGATGTTCCTTTGTTGTTTTGGATGAGGCGGATCGGATGCTAGACATGGGCTTTGGGGCGCAGGTGGATGCCATCTTGGGGCAAATTCGACCAGATGCCCAGAAGCTTATGTTTTCAGCAACTTTTCCAAGGGCAGTAGAGAAGTTGGCAGCGGTCTACTTGCGGCAGCGTGTAAGGATCACAATAGGACGAAGCGGAGGAATGGATGGCAATGGGGACAGCGAGGGATTTAAGGGTGAGAAAAGCAAGAAGCTTGGCGTCCCGCCGTCGATTCCCATGGTGAGTGAAAATGTGCATGAGATATATCAACTATTTCCGGACGAGGCAAGGAAGGAAGCGTGGCTCCTTGAGCATGTGGAGGCATTGGTTCGTGAGGGATTGGTCATTGTGTTTTGCCCTTCCCGTGGGGCATCGGCCGCGCTCGCCAATGTGATTCGGACGACGGGCAGGCCTGCGGCATGCGTACATGGTGAAACAGATCCCGCTGACCGCGAGGGTCTCATTCAGATGTTTCGATCTGGGGAGCTACCACTGCTGATCACGACGGACTTGACGGCACGAGGACTGGATATTGCAAATATCAAGAACGTGGTAAACTATGGATGCGCAAAGTCGTGGGAGTGGCATGTGCATCGAGTGGGACGGACTGGCCGCGCGGATGAACAGGGGAATGCTTACACGTTGGTGTGTGAGAATGTGCGGGCGGATTTGACGTTTGTGGCACAGGCAATTGCAGCATACCGCAAGTGGAGGTGTGAGGTGCCGCTGGTGTTAAGGGAAATGGAGGCGAGGAACAGTTTCGGGAGTTTCAGCCCAAGCACTAGGCAGCGGGGAAGGGGCGCGAGGGGCGGAAAGCGGCGACGGCCATATCGATGAGAGGCACAGCAAGTAAAATAAGAATATTTGTTTGACAGGATGATGACGTATTTCACATGGATCTAACCAAAATGGCAATGTTGTTAAGGTTTTAGCGACGGATATGGTCAAGTAGAGATGGAAGGATCGATGGCTCGTCGTATCTTAATGTCCATGGCGCCCGGAAGGTCGTTGGGATCCTTCCAGTCTTTGAGGGTCGGGTTTCTGTACTCGAGTTGACGGTAGCGATTTGGATATGAAAAGGAGCCCAGGGGCTCTGGGAGCTTCATGCGTCGGTGATCAAGCGGCCCGCAATTCCGGTCTGGATCCTGTTCTGGGTTGCCCATGACACAGGTACCTGAAAAATAGTTGAGCAGATACCGAGTCTTGAAGAACGCGGCAATCTTGTCAATGTCATCGACGCGGCTCAAAACATCAAACTGGCGGGCAATGTCGCCAATTCCCCAAGGAGTAGCTTCATATAGCTTGCCTGCAAAGTGTAGAATAAAATCGCCTGGACGATATTCCTCGGTATAAACGTTTATGGCATGTTTGGGAACTTTTTTCAAGTGTTTCTGAACTTGATGATCCTTTGTGAAAAAGTCGTTAAAGGCGGACTGGTCCAAGGCGAGAGCCTTGTCAAACTGGCGTGCTGAATAGACACGATTTAGAAAGGCAATGTTCCATGGGGAACAACGCATGAGCATGACGCCCGCATTGAGCATAAACCAGTCATAGGCGACGATAATATCGTAAGCGTCGTCGACGACATCCAGAAGACTGCGGGTCTGGTTGACAATCAAAGCGTCGGCATCAAGCCACAATAACCAATAGTCCGGACGTCCAACACAAGCGGACATGGCCAGCTTGATCTTGCCAAAGGTTGGGGCTCGTTTGTCTAGTTGAAAATCGGTGGTTGGTTTAAAACATTGGCCATGTCTTTTCACGGCACCAGGGTCATCACATGAGGCTTCGGCAAAGAGGCCTGTTGTTTCGACGGGGTCATGGACAACGAGTTCGAACTTGTGGCGGATAGCATAGCGGCGTTTGTTGCGCAGGGTAACCTCAGCGAGTTCCTTGAAGAACCAGACGTCATCGACCATGTGTAGAAGGGCGATTTTAGCTGGAGAGAGTGGGATATCATGTTCGGGAGTTGAAAGACGAGGGGTTTTCGAGAGGTCTCGTTGAGGGATTTGTAGCTCGGCTGTGTGGATGACGGAGCAGTGCTGGAAGAGGACAAGGAAGAGGAGGGCAGGTAATGATTGGACAATATTCATATTGGAGGACATGGTCAACATTGGAAGACCGGGGATGGAGGCGGGGAGGCGACGCGGATTGCACTGAAGCACGCAGAGCTTGCAGTTTGACGAGATGAGGCAGCCTGCGATTCGCTTGGTTTCACAAAGGTTATCGATGCCTGGCTCGACGAGCTACGGTTCACTGATCGGTGAAGAAGATGGGATGCAGCAGTGTACAGTAGTTTTACTGTACTGTACTGTACTGTCCTGCAATGTCGTTTCCTGCACAAGATGGCAATTTTGACTTGTAATGACTGCCGCCGCGCATCGCTGATTGGACCGTCAACGACTGTACCAATCACCGAGGTGACGTCATTCTTTCCCGACCCGAGATCTGATCCTCTACAAATGATCTGAAGTTACCATCAGATCACAAATCACAATATGATTATGTTTTGCATTCGAGAACAAGGTCCTTTCACGTGCGTGCCACTCGCACAAGAGCGACCCTCTGACTTCCACAACAAACAACAGAGAAGCCCGCGTGCACCCACTCCTCACCTCAAACTGTCGTTCGTCCTCCTCCAAACGCCTCCTTGTCCATATCTACAAACCTAAATACCATGTCCGCAGCTCGAATCCTGACAGCGACATCAGCCTCATCCAAATCATGTCCGCCCTCGACCTTTCCCCAAACACCAGCCTGCCACTCCTCCTCACATCGCGCGGCTCTAACAGCTTCCCCTCCCTCGACCCCACCCTCCAACAAGGCCATGGCCACCAAGACACTCTTCGCACACCCCGTGACCACCTCAACACCTGCCAATCTATACTCATCCAAACCCTCCAAGACGCCTCTCACCCTTCTCGTCACCCCCTCCCCCTGCCTCGCCACTAAGCCACCTCTGACAATATTCAACCTCTCCCCTACCCTCTCCTCCACATGGCTCACCACCTTTCCATAAACAATATCCTGCATTTCCACCAATTCCCTCGGATACGCAGGTCGAATACAAACAGCATCCGAATCCAAATACTTGATGACACCATCCACAACCCTCCCTCTCTCCCTATTCACTATATCGCGTGCGGTCGATACCAACGACGTCAACGGCATACTCGCCGGTTGCAATCGCTCCCCCTGTGCATCCCATTCCGCCGCGATCGCAGTCGCCAATGCACGACTCGGTGCCGCCAACGTACCGTGTAATGGAGTTCGTACGGGCTTGTCATCTACCGTAACGGCGAAATGACCGTCTGATAGTTGTAGGATTCCAACTTTGGTGTAAAAGCGGTGAGGTCCTAACCCGGAGGATGGGGATGCGGGGGGAGGTGTGGAACGGGTGCAATGGAGACGGAGGTTGGAATGTGAGGGAAGGGCCAGTCGTCGCAGGTGGTGCCTGAGCATTGGGAAGGGGATGGGAGGGGGGGTTGGGCGGGCGGGCGTTTGGTGGAGGAGTGCGGAGGGGATGGGAGCAGGGGATGGTTGGCGATTGTTGGCAATCGATCAATTCAAGTTGATGAGGCGAGGAGGGGAGGGGGCGAGCAGGCGAGCGGGCAACGATTGGTCGATCGGTGGTGCGCTCAATGGCGTGGAGTATACAGTATTGTGCTTTAATCCTGACATGCCTGGTACTGAATGACACGTTTTTTACGTGTAAACATTAACAATGAATGAAAATTAATTTAAATTTAAAAATAAAATACAGGTGTTTTACTGGGGCCCTTAAAAAGTTACTGCGCAACAAAACACTATAAAAAAACCCGACATGTGTTTACGCCTTTCAAGCCGCAGTGACTTGCCAAACTCCCACACCCATCCTGCTTACCATGCCGTCCTCTTCCCTTCCAACTTCCTCGTCCTTTCCTTCTTCCATGGATCTACCTCTTCTACAAGCGTGGAAACAGCTTGCATCCGATTACAGTGTATCAAGCGGTATCCTATTTGCCACAAGGGTAGCACAACTGGTAAACGAGAACACCCGACATTTGGATGCCGAACTTACAGGAAGGAAAGTTTTGAACAGGATCGCAGAGTTGCGTGATTCCTATGTCACCACCCTGGAACGCAGCCTACAAGCAAAGATCACTGCAGGAAACGAGACTGAAGAGTTTCAGTATTTCAAACAGGTTCAAGAGATTCTCTTGATTAGCCGAAGGTCCCGACGCGCGAATCATACGGGCGCAGCACAAATTCAGGCATTTTTTAGAAGAGAGGTGGAAAAGGGGGGGATTGCCAAAACGGTGCAGAACAAGAGAACCAAGTCTAGGCAGTACAACATCAGTTTAAGAAGTGCAACGAAAAAACGCAGGATAAACCATGCGCAAGAGATCACGGAGGAAGAGGGGCGGCCTAAGAGAAAGGAAAACTCGCGCTATTCGCTCAGGGATAGGAAAGGCAGGTTTCGACCGAGAATCCCAAGCGAGAAGAGTGCTGTAGAGGAGACCATTGTACACACAACTGTCCAGGTCAACAGCATTGCAGATGGCGGCGCACGTGCTGTCGTTGCGACACGTCAGGATGACCAAGTTATCCATGACCATGTACAACAATCGCACGAATTAGGACCTGCGTGCAGAGGTGAAAACGGAGAAACGGGCAACCTTGAAACGGAAGGAAACGTGGATCAGCCACAAGCCGTTGACCGCGGTACGGGAGATGACAGAGGAGTTGCTAATGGGGAGACACCATTGGAAAGACCAGAACGCTCTGGAGTGAGAGACGTCGAGAACAGGGTCAAACGTCCGGATGCGGGGAAACCGCACAACACGCGAAATAGGGATGACAACGGGTCAGTCGGGGAGGTAGAACCATACCACGGAGGCAACGCAGTGAATGAGGAGCGACGCGAGAACGGCGGGGAAGTAGATGGGAATATTGCAACCGTGAGAGATGGTTCACCTTTGCCGACAACGCCGGTACGCAACGAAGGAGAGAATGGTGACGGACAGGACGCTGCAGGTGGGAGAGAGGCTACCATGAAGGAAGAGGTTACGGAGGTGGCCGCGGGTGACGGCGCAGGCGATAGGGACACAGGTAGAAATGGGACGACAGAGAGGAGGAGAGAGACGGAGGGCCAGGGTGTGACGCAAGAATCGGGAGAATGGCAAATGAAACTGCGGTTGGTGGAGGAGTTGAGAAAGTGTGCGACGGTAATGAAAGAGCTGAGTATGAGAGACGAAGCGGAAAATTGCCTTCGGAAAGTGATGGATGTGGTGGATGACATTGGGTTGGAAAGAATGACGAGATACGGGGCAAGTGGTGGTGGTTCTTGAACGGTGAGGGATTTGGGTGGGTGAGATGGGGGTTTGCAATGAGACAGTTGGTAACAGTAGACCCTTTCCGAATAGTGAGGGAGGGGATACGCAAGCATGTTTGATTCCAAGACTTGATGGTACCGTCGACAAAAGGTACTCTAGATTTCCGCAATGAGCACTCTTTCATTACAATTGAATAGTTACATCTATCTTAACAAAATGTTGACTTCTAAGGTAATCCTGTGAGCTGTAGTTTCAGAGTTCTTTTTCCAGATCAAAGCGATGACGGGAGTGTCGTACTTTGCCAGAGGCTATCCATCAAAGACAGCGGTCATAGCAACACAGACCACGCATATGCCAGCGTTTAGGGAACTTCTGTCAAATTCATGCCACGGCCAGCTCCGTTCAAGTCATTCGCTTTTCCTCTCAATACCAAGAAATGCTCTTAGACACACGTCCACCGTCATTGTCGAAATCATCCAAGGTTGTCCAATTTATTGATTTCAGCTGTCATTGATATTGCCAGTTTCGGTAGCTACTTCACGCTAATGGGCTAATGGGCCAAAAGGAAGCTCTCTTTTTTTGCTGGTGCTGTAATGACTTCCTCGCTATCGTAAATGAGGGCGAAGAACTCGCAATGTCGGTAATTTTCTGTCTCAATTGTGTCGCCTTTCGCGGCAGGCAGTCCTGCGAGGGCCTCAAAATGAGCCCGGGATGCTGCGAAAGTGGCGCAGGGGGAAAAATCGTGACCTCTGTCGCAAGTTTCCCCGATGACAGCAAAACTTTCGTAAACTGGGACGCGGATGGCGCTAGCGATCTTCTGTCTGCCAATCTCCTCGTGCCCAGCCCCTACCATCGGCCCCAAGAAACGGCCCATTGCCTGTGACGTTACTATTGGTTCGCCGAATATACCGGCCTCCGCCAAGAAAGCAATGCAAGTCGCCACAGGAGCCACTATTCAAGCTTATCGCCACAAGGTCTAGGACCTTGAGCGTAAGCTCTCCAAGCCCCTTGTACCTCCATCTGACAACCGTCCCGCCATCCGGATTTCCGCTTCCAGCTACTCCCTCTCGACTGGCGGCATCCCCGGCCACTAGTTTCTGGAAGAGTATTCCGCAGATTGCGACCAGATACCACACCTCAGACGCCCCTTTTGCACGCGAATCTATCACCACCTTAGCTGCGTCCTGTGGTCCTCGGTGGCTATCGCCATAACTTCCCCGCGATCCACTGAGCCGGACCGATGTTGAGCATCCAGTTCGGTTCGTAATAGTGAGTTCGACAGTGAACACTCTAGAAAAATGAGTAAAAGATCAGTAAGTCATCGTAGGTGTTTCTAGCAATCTCGAGAGCTACTCTGCGGGTTTTAGCTAACATATACTTATACAGTAAGTGAACTCCCCTTTTCCCCTCCGACTAAAGTGCTTTCGAAAGATAGGCGGGATGGATCTGCCGCTCGATGCGGCAGTTGCTGTGAGAGACTTTGTGCGTAGCAAGGTAGAAAACTCTACAAGACACAGGGCGGAAGGTGACCTTTTAATGTAAAAATGGGGGGGAGAAATTAGGATGCTTTACTGATTAGGGATGCAGGACGGCTATGTAAAAATGTGAAGTGGGGACAGAGACTATCTGGCCCAGCAAGTCACAGGAGTGTAAATTGGCTCTGACCGCATTCGCACTTGAACAGCTTTGCACTCCGCCGTAGGGGACTGGGTCAAGGATTAAATAATGTAACTAACTACTTCCTCCCAGCGCATAGTATTATCCAGAACTCTGCATTCCTACAGTTGTTGGCCAGCACGGCTCTCCACGAATATTTTAGAAGTTGCTCGTAGTGTTGGTTATGCGGTTTGATGAGTGATAGCGGTAAATTGGCGTAAAGAGATATCTGAGTCCACTATCTAAAAACGGAGGTGTGCGAGCGACAAAACTGCTACCGTAAGGTAGTTGTGGGAACAGTAGGGGCGCATATGGACGAGGGACTCAGGGCCTACGAGTTTGCTCGGAAGGGGGCAGGCTGCACCACCACTTTGCCAGCGACGGAATTGCTACCGTAGACATAACAGGGCAAATGAGATTGGTGGAGATGAGGGCTCAGTAGATTATCAAAAAGTCCTGAAGGGGCAGGCTCTTCCACCTCGCTTCGGGGCTTGCGAGCTGTTTCTAAATTTGGGGTACGAAGTCGACAACCAACTTCGTTGCTACTGGAGTATCACTTTGAAGTTTTCTGCCAACTTTCTTTTTCTCTCCTCAAGGAAGAAGTTTACTCAGCTTATATAGACTTTTGGCTACCCCCAAAAGTCCGAACAAAACTACAAAAAATACCATGAATTACACACAGATACTTTGTGTGAACGATATACTCTAAACTGAAGATACTCAAGAGACACACAATCAATCTAGCTCTCCCATTTCCCATCCCCTAGATCAGATCGAAACAACTCCTCCATAATATCCATGGTACCATATCAGTCCTCACAAATATCCCCGAATGGTTCACCACTTTCTACCGCCTCTTGGTAAATATCTAAACCACTCTAAATAATCCCATCCAAACCTAACACCGGGACCACTTAGTCCCTCGCATCCAGACTGAGTCCCAAACTATCACCTCCGCTACCCCGTTTCCACCCATTTCCACGACCTCCACGTCCGTATCTACATCCTTTTATTAGGATTTTTTGCCCCTGTCGTCTTCTCCTGAAGCTTCTTTCATAGCCTTCTCATCCGAGTCTTCATCCTCATAAAACAACTCCGGGGCCACCCACTCTTCGAACGAATCCCCAGCATCTTCCTCCATCTCAGCGACCTTGTCCTCAACCTCCTCAGCCTCGTCCTCAACGAAAAGCCTTCGGATGAATTCTATGATCTTCGTTTGGCGACGGAGGCAGTCGTCCGCGTCGGTGGACCAAGAGAGAACAGGGAAGCGGCGTTTAGAGGGCGAGAGTGACGGGTTTTTGAAATGGACTAGTGTTGTATTTCACTTCACAGACCTTACAGCTTTACACGAATTCACTGCATCTACTGTACTGTAGATTCAAACCACTGGTAACCTTGCAACCAGGGCTACTAGGTACTTTGCTGTCATTACACCTTCCTTGCAGTTCTAAAGACAGCGTTTGACCCCATTGGTACACTTGGAATAGTTACGGGCGAGTTGCACACTGGATATTATATCATTGTTTTACCAATCAAAAGTCGCCTTGCTATCCCATGCCACCTGGACCAATGTACTTCTTACATCTTGTCAGAGTATGTCACACGTGCTGACTACAATTCTGAAAGCGCTACTTACGATACCGTCAGGGCTGTTTTACGGGAACACCTTTGAATTCGCTACTGTTAGACTGCATTTTCCTTTAGTTTGTAGCTATCCTCAGTTCTATATAAACCCTGGTTTGGAGCGGCCGGCTTAACCCAGCCAGCCTCAACCAAAAGTTTCAACCACATTTCTACCTTGATCTGCTCGTGGGCGCTTAACACCCCACATCGTGGTAGCATCGCAAGTAAGTCGTGCCTTATTATGCGTTTTTCCAATCCGCCAGCTGGGATACAATCTCTACTAGATTTATCTCAGCTGCCCGATTGCAAACAGAGACTAACCCTGTGTTTTTCACTCTGACCCTTACGTGGTAACCCACAGTGTCGGACATCAGCAAGTCAAAGGGCCGCCCTCCGTCGCCGTCAGAGTACGACTCAGAAGACCTCGCCGACTTTCGTTCCCCGCCCACCTCGCCATTAGTACCGATTGGCGAGAAAAAGGCCCCAAGACTCCGCCTCGTCCGTCGACTCCGAGAACCCCGATCGTCTAATTCAGCCCCGAGGAGCTCAAGACTCCGACGCCGACTTGCCAAGATCTTGTCTTACCCCGAGCACTTGCAGGGGCGCCTGCCTTTGTTACGGTCGAAGAGCGTCGCACCCCTTTTCGATCGTTTGCCCTACCCCCATCGACCGGCCTTCGATCCTTACCCCCGGTCCCGAGGAAGCCGTCGCATCCGACCGTCTCTAACCCGTCAAGGCCACCAACAAGTTCAAGGGCTCCTCCGAGAAGGCTTCAAGTACTGCCGGACGCCGCCTTTGTGTCGATCCAAGGGGTGGTAAACCATCGAATCCGCAAGGCTAGGCCCTCGAAAAGGCCGCGGATGAACAAGAACCCGAATTCCTCTCCGTTCCATTGTCTTCATTGTCAAGTGACCTGCTCCGGTCGCGTTCAATACTTCGAGCACCTCCGTTCCCGTCATCACATCCGCCGTACAAGCAAGAAGGAGTACAAGTGCAAGGACTGCAATATTGAGTTGTTTAGTGAACAAGACCTTGTCCGCCATCAGAACGGGGCTCAGCATCGAATCACAGTCGGAGGTCCCAATTAGTATCTTTATTTTCTATTAAAATTGCTTGTTTTTGAGTAAGAAAAAGGAAAATAGAGCAATAAGTTCATTTCTCAATCGACTTCGTGTGTATGTTGTGTTCACCCTTCCGCTGTGATTGCAAGCTTTCCTCTGCTGCCCCCAGATCCTTGTAGTAGGACTTACAATTGTAAGTCCGTACAGTCCGTATCGCCATCAGGACCTGAACAGGACAACGCACCCGACGTGACTGACGTCAACCCTTACGTCAGAGAGGGAACTTTTTGTAAGTGCTCCTGACGGATTTGAACCCGCGACCACTTCATCAGGAGCTGCTTACACTTAACCACTAGGTCACCAAGACCGGAATTTGAAGGTGTAAGGAGAGCCAATCAGATTATAAATCACAATTTTTCAAAAATCATTGCTAGTTAGGACGTGCGCAGTCCCCAGTAGATACTGAACGCATTAAACTTCTTTCTTTCTCTAGTCGGATCCTGCAGCGGACACCCGTTTTACTGATGCCATAAAGTTACTTCCTTTCTTGCTGGCATTTTGAAAAACCAGCCTGCTGGAGGCTTCGCATCGTGGATAGTTAGCCCAAGAACCATCTAGGAGACTCTCTGTTACTCCAGGTGTTACAGAAATCGTATACACGTATCACCACGTGTACACAAGTAAGATCGGAAACTTCTCTCAGATACCAGGCCAAATACTGTCACTGGCTTTGTGAACCTAATCGCTATGGATCAACCGAAATTCAATCTAGAGTCCCTTACACAAATGATACTTCAGTTGCAGCAGAGTCTCGAGCATGCCAATAACCCGATTGCGGCACATAGATCAGAGCTTTCTATTGCAGCGCAAAAGGTATCCTCCTTAGAATCTGAACTCGTAAACGCCCGAAATCAGGCCAGTTCGTCAAGTAATGTCCCATTGGATAGTCATGCTGGCCCAAAGAAAAACAAGCCAACTAAATTCACTGGGAAAGGATCAATTGGCAGCTGGTGTGTTCAGATGGACAACTGCCTCGGAGGAAATGATGGCAATGGACCCCTACACATAGCGCTCAGCTACTTGGCTGGCAATGCCCATGAATGGTGGATGGTACACTCCAAGACAGCTGAAGGGAAAGGAATAAATTCCTGGCAGACCCTGAAGAATGCTTTGATCCAGCGTTTTGAAACACTGAACAAGGAGAAGATCGCTCGAGACAAACTTGCCCGCTGGAAATAAGTCAAAGAAGTTGCTACCTTCAACGAGGACTTCAACAAAATTATACTCGACATCCCCCATATTGGAGTTAAAGACCAGATAGATCGTTTCTCTCGCGGTTTAAAGCCCTATATCTGGAAGGCGTTGTGCGCCAAAGAATACGTCAACCTCTCCGACCTAATGAGGGATGCTGAGCGAGTGGAGTCGACCTATAGGCGTTCTGGACCCGGTACCCTACCAAAGTCTTCTGGAGGGAAGAATGGAAATGGAAGCTCTTTTGCTGGAACCAGAAGTCCAGTGCCAATGGAAATTGGGAACGTAGAAGTAATACCGGGGTTGAAAAGAAACGCTCCCAACTTACAGAAGCTTGACAACGAAGAACGTCAAAGATGTATGCGCGAAGGGTCTCTGTCTCAGGTGCAGTCAGAAAGTACACATGGCCAGGAACTGCCCAAAAGCCCTGAGGAACTGATTGAAGGTCCCCAGTCAGTTCCAGTCATCGGAGAACCATTAAAAACCCTTGTGTTAGACAAAGAAAGTCGAGATTTATCATTGAATCAAACAAAAAGGTCCATCGTGCCACCATCAGATCGAATGCAACGTTCATTGAAACATTCTCCCCTGCATTCGAGAGAAATCACAAGGGTCTTCTCATTGTCAAGGGTACAATTGCTGGTGGGCCAGCAAAAATCTTCATAGACCCTGGTGGTGAGATCAACTTCTTGAGTGAATCATTTTGCGAGAAACATCAAATAATGACCAGAGACTCCAGACAGCTTGCTGAAATGGCCAAAGGTGCGGACCAGATACTTCAAGAATTGGTAAATGCTGTCAGTGTACATATTAACGCCTATACTGAACCTCTGTACATTACCGTAAGCCCATTGAAGCGTTATGATGCAATTCTTGGGAAAGAATGGTGCGCCTCGCATTGGGCAAAAATCAATTGCCTTAATAAGGAGGTGAAAATCGAACATAAGGGAAATTCATTCATATGTATTGCTGATGATGCCGTAGTGAGTCCTTTTGTATGTTTCAATACCATAGTTACTGATTTCGATGAGGAAAAAGAGTTATTTGCAGTTTCACTCAGACCTTTACATTCTAGTGAACCAAGAGCACCCGTATACCCTCGAGACATACAGAAGGTTCTGGAAACATTTGCTGATGTGTTTCCAGAGAAGCTCCCAGGAGGTATGTCACCGATAAGGAAACAAGACTTTGAAATAGAATTAAAGGAAGGAGCAGAACCACAGAAGAAAGCTCTCTATAGACTTTCTGGCAAAGACATGTCAGAACTCTGAAAACAGTTGGACGAGCTACTGGAAGCTGAGTTTATAAGACCAAGTAAGAGCCTCTGGGGGCTTTTTTTCTATTCGTGAGCAAGAAGGATGATATTACTCGGATGTGTGTGGATTACAGAGCTTTAAACCGGCTTACTGTAAAAAACAGCCATCCCTTACCACGAATTGACGACATTTTCGACCAGCTTATAGGAGCAAAGTTCTTCAGCAAAATTGATCTTAGATCTGGTTATCACCAGATTAGACTACACGAAGATTCGATTCCATTTACCTCCTTCAGAACACGATACGGGCACTTTGAATTTCTTTTTCTGCCGTTTGGACTCACTAATGCCCCGGCAACTTTTATGAACCTAATGAATGACATTTTCAAGGATCACCTCGACTTATTTGTGATCGTCTATCTGGATGATATTATCATCTACAGTAAGACATGGAAGGATCACTTCGATCATATTCGAACTGTACTCGAAATCCTCAGAAAAGAAAAGTTGTTTGGAAAATTATCTAAATTTGTTTCTGGAGTTACAGAAGTGGAGTATCTAGGACACATAATTTCTCAAAGTGGTATTTCTGTTGATTCGAATAAGATAAGTGCAGTCATGGAATGGCCGATACCAAAGAATAAGCAACAAGTACAGTTTTTCTTGGTTTTGTCAATTATTACCGGAGATTCATAAAAGGCTGTTCAATTCTTGCAAAACGCCTGACAGAATTGACGAAAAAAGTGAATTTCCAGTGGAGCCGCTCTCAAGATGATGCCTTCAAAGTACTCAGGCAAACACTTTGCAGCTCACCGGTTCTCAGAAATTTCGACGCCACACTGTTTATCTACGTAACCACAGATGCATCACAGTATGCAATTGGTGCAGTGCTGGAACAGGAAGAAGTAGGTTCTAAAATGCCGGTCGCTTTTGCGTCCAGGACTCTTAATGATGAGAAAAAAACTATGCGGCCCATGAAAGGGAACTTATGGCCATTGTAGATTCCCTAAAGTGGTGGAGATCCTACCTTTATGGTAATTCATTCACCATTCACTTGGATCACTATCCCGTAAGATACCTAGAAACTCAAGAAAACTTGTCCCCGAGACAAGTGAGATAGCTGGAAAGATTAATTAATATCGACTTCAAGATAATCCCCATCTCAGGAAAATCAAATGTAGTGGCGGACGCACTATCGAGGCAACCACAAGATGTGCCGTCACCTGATTATCGAAACAATTCATTACTCCAGGAGGTTATTTCCAAGACATACTCAGAATCCAATAACATTTCGACCATATCATTCACGAACACTGAGTAAGTGGGGTTGGCAGAAGAATATGGTAGGGATGAGAACCTCAGAACCCATTATCAAGATCCTAGAGCTCCCTTTGAGAGTCGAGGGGTGCTTCTACGTAGGAAAAAGAAGATCTGTGCACCAGAAGAAAATTCCAGAGTCAAGCTCCTGCATGACTATCATTCCACGCCTAACACAGGACACCTAGGAATAAGCAAAACTATCAACAGAATATCACCAAAGTTTTATTGGAAAAATTTGAGATCGGATGTAATCCGATACGTACGTTCCTGCCAATGCCAGAGGACCAAAGCAACCAATCAGAAGCACGCGGGTCTTTTACAACCACTAGAACCACCGAAAACCAAATGGACCCACATAACCATGGATTTCATCACACCTCTCCCAAAGTCGAGAAGTGGAAACAACGGCGTGTTAAAAGTCATTGACAGACTTCCTAAGATGATCAGAATAATACCAACGAAAACAAACACAGATGCTCCTGAAACAGCACTGCTGTTCAAGTATCACGTATACCGAAATCATGGATTACCAGAGAATATCATATGTGACCGAGATCCCATCTTCATGAGCAAGTTTTGAAAAGAAATTTTTGCTCTACTAGGAACAAAGATATCCCACTCCTCTGCATACCACCCACAAAATGATGGACAATCGGAGATAATGAACAGGAAAATAGAGGAAATTATACGTGTTTTCGTTAGCTTCGACAAATCAGATTGGGTTAATTACTTGGTAAACTTTGAAGTTGCTTACAACTCCTCTGTGAGTTTAACCACAACTTTCTCACCATTTTTCCTCAATTACGGAATTCAACCACGAACAGTACCCTTAGATGTTTTAGCGTCAGACAATACAGCGGCAGCAGGTTTCCTAAACAATATGCAAGAAGCATTAAGGAAAGCCCAGAATCAGATCCGAAAATCGAATGAGTCCACCGCTAAATATGTAAACAAGAAAAGAAAGCCGTTTAGGTTCAAGATTGGTGATAAGGTTTGGCTATCAACTAAGAACTTATCACTTGAAGATGCGGCTGGATCACGCAAACTGAACCCAAATTATTGTGGTCCCTTTGAAATAACAGAGGATATTAACGGTGTGACGTACCGTCTGCACTTATCTCAACCGATGATTGACAATAGGAATTCATAATGCGTTCCACGCTAGCCTTTTGAAACCGTTCTTTGAAGATGAGTTCAACCGACAAATTACACCTCCGCTACCTCTCCAATTTCGAGATGGACATGAGGAATACGAAGTTGAATCTATACTACCTCATAAGAAAAAATGTGGAAAAAATAAATTCCTTGTCAAATGGAAAGGGTACGAAGATCATGAGAACTCGTGGCTTCCCGAATCATACCTCAAGAACTCACAAGAACTTTTGAATAAGTACAAGCAGAACCTCAAGAATCGGGGCGATTCTTCTCTGTAGGGGGAGTGATGTTGTATTTCACTTCACAGACCTTACAGCTTTACACGAATTCACTGCATCTACTGTACTGTAGATTCAAACCACTGGTAACCTTGCCAAGTGCTACTAGGCACTTTGCTGTCATTACTCCTTCCTTACAGTTCTGAACACAGCGTTTGACCTCATTGGTACACTTGGAATAGTTACGGGCGAGTTTCACACTGGGATATTATATCATTGCTTTACCAATCAAAAGTCGCCTTGCTATCCCATGCCACCTGGACCAATGTACTTCTTACATCTTGTCAGAGTATGTCACTCGTGCCGACTACAATTCTGAAAGCGCTACTTACGATACCGTCAGGGCTGTTTTACGGGAACACCTTTGAATTCGCTACTGTTAGACTGCATTTTACTTTAGTTTGTAGCTATCTTCAGTTCTATATAAACCCTGGTTTGGAGCGGCCGGCTTAACCCAGCCAGCCTCAACCAAAAGTTTCAACCACATTTCTACCTTGATCTGCTCGTGTGCGCTTAACACCCCACAACTAGGAAGGGCGTAGTCTGGTCATTGTGATTTTGATTGATGGAGGGGTAGGGGATTGGAGATGTTAGAGGGGTTTATAGCTCGGGTTAAATGGGGTTATATAGTCTTTAGAGGGAACTTTGTATAGATTTGAAATAGATTAAAATGATAAAATGGAATTTGCTGTTGCGCATTTGCGCGGGTTTATGCATATAAAGAGAGAATTTGAAGAAGACCATAAGCTACAAAAGGGAAAATAACTCCATTTAGGATGGATTTAGAGAGGTGTATGCAGTATTAAAATGTAGAGATAAAATAGTAATGAATTTGCAGAGGATCACGGAAAAGATAAACAAGGGTAAGGAAGGAGAGGTATCCTCCCTGGGAAGCTGCTGAGAATGAGAGAGGGCGAAGAATGACCAGAAATACAAGCAAATTTGTAAAAGAGAAGGTACTACAGTAAATCAAAAGTCGGTAGATGGAGACAACGAAAACCATTTCTCGTCCCGTCTTGCGCGTGTCTGACAACAAGCTTGTGGTTTGATGCACTTCGATGGTGAAAGTGCGGTAGTAGTATTGGCAATATAGCCCTTTAGTCGGCTTCTCGTCATGAGTCAAACAAATGCTTACCACACAGTCACTTCTTTTAATTCCTTCAGATCTCTCAAACTATTACAGCTGAAGATTCCATGCTGTTTTCTATCACCCCGTGCTTTCCCCTGCAATTCGATTTTCCCATTTTTGCCGTAAAAATGGGGCAAACGGAAAAGGGAACCATTAATTACCCGACATGAGGGTTGTTTTGAGCGCCTAAAGTGGTACAGTAGACGTTGAAGGCGATGGAGGGGAGTGGACGTGAAAGCTGAGTGACTGTTCTAGTAACCAACTCTAAAGGTGAAGGCTCCACCACCTCGCCTAGAGGCTAGGGAACTGATTGAAAGTTTCGGTTTGAAGTTGACCCCCAACTTGCTTTTCTTCTAATGGAAGAAGCCATTTAATTAGCTTAGATAGAATTTTTTTCCAAACAAAAGTCTCGATAAAACTACTACAAGCACCAGAAATAGAAGGAAAAGACTTCAAGTTGAGGCAAAGAGTTCGACAAAGATACTTGAAAGAAACCAAATGAATCTACTCCTCAAAATATTCACGTAGATCAGAACCTAACACTTCCCTTAAGACATCATAAGTACCCATTTACTCCCCACAAATACCCATAGATGGCTCGCTATTGTCTGCCCCTCTCAGTAACTAGTAAAGCTCACCTGAATCCCATCCAACCGGGTCCATGGCCGGGACCACCTGGTACAACCAGTCCATTCCATCCCTCCCTCCTATACGACCCGGTTCGAGACCCCCTTCTTCCTCTGCGGACTCCTTATTTTCCTCTCCTTCCTCCCCGGCCTCCTCTTCTTCTTCCTCCTCGCCGAACTCGTCTTCGCCTCCTCTTCTTCCATCCCGTAGATTAGCCAGGGGGCCACCCACTCCTCGAAGAACTCCCCTGCCTTAACATTCTCCTCCCTGAGTCGCCGCTAACGATTCCTGTGCTTCGATCTCCGCCAGGTGACGAGAACTGAGCTCCGTCAAATGTCTCCTGGTTTTACGAAAGAGTTATTCCTCGACATCGGCTGGGACCGAAGTGAATAAAGGAGAGGGTGTGATAGGGCGAGGGTGACGGGTGTTGGCAATGGGGCGAGAAGGAGTCAATCGTTGTACGATGTCTGTCAAGGGGTGTGTGAACTGTCGAGTATTTTTTATTGTAGGAACGCATATAAATTTTAGGCGGCGTCCAACGTGTTTAAATAGCACCAAACAGTTCAGATTGGCAGGCCCGCTGAATAGAAGTAGGCAAAAATTGGTCCTGTAGTGGGATTAAGTGAAAAAAGCCTTAAAAAGGTTGATTTATGGCGAAAATCATGTCTAGAAATATCGATGAAGGATAGAATATTTAGGGGCGAAGAAGATCAAATAAAGGGACAGAACTAAAAGAAATATTATAGAGGGAGAAGATAATCGCTCATAAAAAAGGAACGAGAAAAAGAAAAGAGTACAAAGAAATGTAAATTTCGGGACCTAATAGAAAAATGAAGTGGAGGGAGAACCAAAGGAAAAGAGAGTAAGGAGCGAAACGTAAAGGGAGGGATTTTATGCGCGTAAATATAATATCACTAGTTTCTCGCTTAAAAGAATGCGTGGCTGCGCGACTTTTTTGAGAGGTTTTTGGTGACCCAAAAGGTCCCCTTTTCCCGAGATTCACACCTTGTTCTGCAAATTAACACAAAGGTCGATTCACATTACAACCCTTATGCTTCAAGTACATGGGAATCGCGTTAGATCTGTCCCAAATATTCAATTTATGCTGCACTTGCGGCTTTCTTCGCCTACAAATCGACGCTCGCTCTCCAGCTTGTGTTGTGTACATAGTCTGCACATAAAGACCTCAGTTCACGACTCGCCTTTAGTGGTTTTCATGATTCCGTGTTAAGATTTGATTTATTCTTTTGCCCATCAAATTTGTAGCCGTCTTCACAACTTCTTTGTCCAATCTATCTCTCAGCTCTGCAAGAAACTTGGTCTTTTAGAGTATCCGATTCTGCTCCATGATAAAAGAATCTTTATCCTGTAAATCCACGTCAACTTAGTTACTAGCCACGCAGTACCACCCACGTCCTCTCACAAGTTTCCCCATATAAAGCAAATCCTCGCTCCCATACTACACCCTATCGTCAAACGCATTCAAACCACTGAAAAGCGCTGGAAAATTTTAATACTTTGTCGCTGATGTCGCTGATTTGGTAACAATTATTCGCGCTAGCTATATCCTAAACCTCAGTTGAGTGCTGTCATTTTAGCCTTGGTACAGAGGCTTCGGCATCACTTCTATGGTTTGATGTCTAGGCGATGCTGTATCTACCAGAAACCCATCAATCTAACTTGAAAATTTTCAAATATGGATTTATCATTGGGATCTTCAGCCGCTTCCGCCGCTTCTTTCATACCTTAAACAAATGTCGAAATGCAGGGATAAAGTGAATATCTACCATTACCTCGGCAATGTTGACCAACATATCTATCAAGGTCGTGTCTACCAACAAATTGCCCCGTCCCTCTTAGACTGCATTCTTCACAACCGCCCACTGCACTGCATAATTCACTGTATTATCCATCGAACTTCTATTGGCCATCGCCCGATTCGAACCTGCCTTTGCGTGAACTTTCCTCCCAGTGGCACCCCTTTTCTGGCCTATTTCGTTTTTCCATCCGCCCTTGTTTCGTATTTCTTACTTCCTCTTCAATTCTCTTACCATATTCTAATTGACCATTGAAGTAGTAAAAATAATGGCAATCAAGATTTCTCACGTTTACCACCCACAGAAAAGGGTGCAATCGACGATCCGCGTCGTTCAAATCTTTACCAACTCGACAGTTTGCACTCCCCATTTAGAGTTTTTCGTTGCTCACTAGATTAAACAGTTTGAGGCACACAAACAAATTTAATAAAATACTCAACATAACACTGCTGATCATGACCGATAACACATCCTGCGTTCTCAGCCGCATAAGTCTTCACTAGCAGCCTGGAAAGAGATCACGAATCCAAGAGGGTTAGGTGAGTCGAAGTAGGAACATGCGACTTGAATTGGATAGGCTACCAGAATCCCACCCCGAATAATACTAATAAAAAAGTGTTTCATCAATAGTCACGTGTTGTAAAAATTGCCTTGGAATCCAACCCTTCAGGATGTTGCCTTCGATAGTACACATGCCCTTCCAAACATTCACTAACTATTGACCCGTCTCTGCACCATGAAGTTATTGCTGGAGCCTTCTATCGAATATTTAAGTTCAGAGGACCGAGCAACCGGCTCCCAACTATCTTGGCAACCTCAAATACCGAAACACCAAAGTCTTGCAGTTTACTGCGTGAAAAAAAATGTTTTGATGAGGGTAATGAGTGCGTGTACTCTGGTTTATACTTGTGAAGAATTGATTGGGTAGTAGTGACGGCAGCCGAATGTTTCGACAAGTTACAAGAGACGCGAAGATGGTACCTAGGTAGCATGGAAATGGTGCCCGCAACTACCGTAGTTCGGCATGCCTATTTCTCCCGTCGAGAAATTCCCCTAATTGTAACTGAGCGGTGAAATCTTCTGGAAGATACGACCTAGTGCCTACGGCGTATGGCGGACCACGAAGAATCAAGTCCTGCTGACAAGGCGGCAAGCCTGCAGGCCGGACGGGCTACTTTAGAGCCCGGATGCAAGGAAATTGGTTGTAGAGGGGAGTGCCTTCGAGCGTGGTGCGCATTTGCCGATCACGCATTTGGGATATTTCAAGCCCCGCGCGGATGCTTTCTTATCCGAACTGAATAAAAAAGATCGTTGATCTGCGAAGGATTGGGAGTATGTTAACAGAGCGGATATCTGGGCTGATCTGGGTTTGACGGCTTAGAAGTTGCTCGAACGGAGTGAAAGGGAGAGAAAGACCTTGCTAGGAAATTCAAGATGACGGAGGGAGGGTTGACGGCAACGGTTGCGATTTTGAACATACTTGTCCAGTACTTTCGGGACATCAATGAGCATGGGATGGATTTTGCAAGGCAGATGGAGTTTCTTGTCGAGCAAGGGTATGTCGCAGTGTTTCAGGAATCGTACAGGAGTGCAGGGGAGGGGCTTTCTGGGAAGTTTGAGATTGAGGCGGCGAAGAAACTTGCGAAAGCAAGGTAGGAGAGGGTGAGAGGACAAAAGATGGCCCGGGGCTGGCCACCAACGAAGAGTGATGTAGCGAAGTACGTGGGGGGGCATGCGGCGACGACTGGGGATGGGAATTAGTTCTGGAAGGGGACGGCGAGCAAGGCCGATCCTAGGGGATCGGCCATTGCAGCGTCGCAATTTGTGGTAAGGGCGGTGAAGTATGAGATCAGGAACATGCAGACGATCCAGTTCACCGAAGGGCTTGGTAGGTGGGAGCTATCTCAAACCGCGGGGGACAGGACTTTTGATGGAACGGAGCCAGAGATGGGAGTTTAGATTGGAATATTCGATGGGTTGGGATGCCAGGAGGTGCAGCAGCTGGTAGGGGAAGGGAAGATGGTTTCGTCGTCTTTTTTGGCGTTCCAAGGGGGCGTTTTTCATAAACTTCAGCCGGGAATCAAAGCATTAAAGAAAGGGACTGTGAAAATGGAGACTACGTAAGATTTTGCTGTGTAAATGGAAAAGGGTGAGGTTTTAATGTGATTAGACTCTAAAAGCGGTTACCAAAATTTTGCTTTGCACCTGGACATTTGGAACCTTTTTTTTTGTCCGGTATGCAGGGAGCTATTACTGGTGAATGCATAAGGTATTGGGTGGGGGCGTTCGAAGTACTCTTTTTGCAAGCAGGCCGTTGGTGAGGTTTATGAGGGCGGGGCTAAAGTATTGCGTACTGTCATACATCTACGACTTTCTGTTATCCCGAGCCCGACGGGGCGAGTGGCAGGAAGAAAGGACTGTGGCAGGGCGAGGGTAGTGTTGGAGGGGCGAGGAGGATGTCGAAGAGAATCATCGCCCTAGCCTAAGAGAACAGAAGGCTGGTGTCGTTCGCGCTGCTTTGAAGGTTCTGCGGGTTATGCGTCTCCCTTTCGCTGGCGCTGCCGATAGCTCGATTCTACACGCGCTCGATTTACTTCAATATGTTTGGATCGGAGCGTCTTCTGTCACGAGGAGCGGAGCGAGAGGGGCGGAGGGCAGGCGCGAGCGGAAGAGCCCCCGAAAAATTGCGGGAAGTCGAGGGAAGGTTGCGATTAGGGAGAAAATCGCTTCGGGACTTGGGGTACTGGCGTTCATTAATGCGGGGAGAGGGTAGAGAGCTGAAACGGCCTGGATCGGTTATTTTCGTGCATAGAGATGAGGCGGATGTGGGGTAAGGGGGGAAGTTGGGGTTTGAAGAGGGTTTCCGGATTTGTTGGTGGGTCAAGGGCTTTAGGGGGACGAGTACAGAGCGCACACGATCAATTTGAGGGAGTTGCGGGCGGTACGGCTTTTATTCCAAGGGAAATTCGCCAGCTATGTGTACGAACTCGAGGTGAGGCGGGTGTTGCTGCATGAGGACAACCAAGCGGTGGTGTCAATTCCCAACGCAATAGTGTCCGCCTGGCGGCCGATAATGGCGGAGTTGCAGAAACTTGCGTCACTACTGAAGGGAATGGGCTTGCAGATTGAGGCGAGACGGATCCCGTCGGCAGTCAAACGGTTCGCCAATTCTCTCCCACGGACCTGGGATCCGAGGGATGTGTAGGCTACCGCAACAATCGTGGAGTCCATCGAGGCGGAGTACAGGCTGAACGAGGTGGTCTTCCAGAAGGTGCCAAAGGGCAACGGAGGTGCAGAAGAGAAAGTAAATCTCGACGCTGATGGAAGAAGACTGGAGAGACGCGAGGGCGAGGTTGCATAATATGTCATTCGATTTGTTAACGCTCGTGGTTGGCAAAGTGGTGACGGAGGGAAGTCGGGAGTGATGCTAGTGCCAGTATGGAAGCGCAGCCGTGATTCGCGCCCTTGCGAGGAATAAGTTCAAAGATGAGGTTCCATAGTACAGGATGAGATGTGTTCGAAAGCGAGAGATCTATCAACTCTTAGTAGGAGTTGGCAGCCGTACAGATCGTGATGTGACGGCTTAGCGCTTTCTGGTGGAGTGGAAGCAATGAATCAAGGCGGTAGTGTCAGCCAAGGCAGTAGCGGGGCGGAGATCTCCGCAGCAAGACACTGGTGGTGGTACAGAAGCCGCGATGATATTGGCAGAGCATGGGTTGACGGAGGGAATGTGATTGAATAGGGTGAGCAAGATGGGGAAGTAGTCGGTCTTCTGTGATTATGAGGGTAGGCAGGAATTGACAGCTACGAAGGAAGACTTGGTAGCTTTTATTAGCTATCTATCGCTCGACGGAAGGGTCAGGCTGAGCTCCGCTCGACAATTTGTATCGGCGGTGTCCAAGTACCCTGAGGAGTCGGGCTTCCCCTCTCTGACCAAATAGCGGTTGGTTAGTCTCTGACCAAATAGCGGTTGGTTAGTGTGGTGCTGTCGGCCTATGAGAAAGGGTCTATCTGGAATTCTTTGCTGAGAAGGAACGGGCGAGGGTAACGGCACGCGAGATGTTGCGGGTTGCGAAGTTGGATTTTTCGTCCAAGGCGAAAGATTTGGTAGGGGCGTACGCAGTGCTCCTCCTCACCTACCCTTTCCAGCGCCAGAAGGAAAAAGCCGCACCTGTTGCCGCAGTTTAGGTGGAGGTCGCGTCTGATGGAGAGATAAGGGTGAAGCTCTTGCACCGGAAACGGAAGTCGACTGCCCGTCCGCTCAGGCTGACCTAACCTTCGAATGAGGACTGGTCGGATTTATTAGGGGTAGTAACCAGAAAGTGTTGGAGAGGTGGGGTAAGATGCGGTCGCGGTCGGAAGGGTGGTTTAATAGCGTCGCTGGTCAGGCTAAAGGAAGCCGCAAATTGGGGGACGCGATGGATGATGTCTTTCAGTGGTTGGAGATCGCGGCTCCAGAAGGTTGCTATTACGGCACGCATAGTTTGCGGATAGGGGGCCTGAGCGAGCTGGTCAACTTTAGGGTTTCGCGGGTGTGGATAATCACTAGGATGGATTGGACTTCCGACGCAATGTTTCGAGTTTAATTCGATGGCCGTATTGAAAGAAGCCCTACTGCAACGTGGTTCTTTGCAAATCTCCGAGCGGGTGGTTGATTGGGCACTCTGGGATAGTTATGTGTCTTTGAGTACGTGTACACTGGTTTATTCTTCTGAAAAATTGATTGGCTAGTAATGGGTGCAGCCGAACGTTTCGACAAGTCAAATGAGGGGCGATGACGGTACTTAGGTAGCACGGACTTGGCGGCCGCAACTACTGTCGTTCTGCATGTCTCTCTGTCTCCCGCCCTCACACAATGCGAGCAATTTTCAACATTTCTAGGTCCTTTAAGGTTTGTTGCGTTATAATAAGGACTAGCCCTATAGCGGGGAAAGGGGGAATCGGAAAGAGGAACTGCAAGTACTAATCGGAAATCGTGACGTGGATTCCTTTGTATGAAGTAAAGCCAGAAAGGAATCTTCTTAATAATATTATTATTTTCTCATTTATTTTGGTGAATAGGTTGATTAATCCATTTCATAGCGATCAATTCAAAGGCCCCAGATTTTCAGCTCCTCGAAATCTCGTAGTAAGATCAGCCGGTAAAGGTATTAAAATGAATCTGTTGGTTGCAATGGTATCAACAAGTTTTACTCCTTCATTTTAGATTGATATGTTGAGAAAAATTATGCACGTATGGATGTATGCAGTCATCAAATTGCAAATTAACAAATAAAAAGAGGTTCTTTGAATTGATTATGTACAGAAACCGGGAAAATTACAGAGATTGGTTGCGATTATAATTCGGTTCAAGAACTGAGGTTGCGCGTTTGTATTCGGAAAGTGAAAACCTCACACCGTTGTTCAATCAGCCTACTGAACCCACCCATTCTAATGTACGTACGAATAAAAATAATAAATCATACTCTTAATTTACTATTAGTTTTAAATCAATTTTATAAGCCTGAGGGTACTATTTCAAAGTGAACTTAAAAACTTTAGATCATTAGTTATTTGACAATTTCTACGTTGAAAAGGCATTTTCAAAGTTTCCAAGTTTGTTTCATTTCTGAAACGGAGCGGATATGCTGGAAGCTGTATTTATACACTATTTAACCTTTGATCTCCCTTTTTTGCTGAACTGTATCGGTGGTGGTCGCTACTGTACCCGGAACCTGTAAGCAACGCTCATTTTGTCTAGTAAAATGCTACCACAAGGATCAAAATAAATGTTACTGAAAGTGTATGAGCGGTGCCAGGCCCTTTGATCACCTCCCGTAGTGATGCAATAGGAAACATTTGGAAGAAAAATGCGCCCCACAGAACAGTAATGAACGAAAAGGGACTAAGAATACAAATATGGGTGAATGAATGAATAGCATTGTCCCCAGTGGCCTTGAACTTCTTTCAACGGACCCAAACAATTATTGATTGATGCGTTGAATAAAGACGCACTTGCTGTATATTGGAATTAAGGAACCGGAATGTTACCATTGATGTGACGGAGCATCAAAGAAATATTCCATCATTCCTTGAGGATCACTGCTGATCCTGCGCAGTTTTTTTGTATGGAAATTGGTTACTTGGGTGGTGCTCTAGATATAGATGCCTGCAGTTATGGATGAAATATTGTGAAATCAACTCTGCATGCCTCATCACGGTGCAGCTGTGACTTGTTGCAATGAATTTGGTATGGGTCTCGCATGCTCTTTTACTCTGTCAGGAACCACCGAGTTAATACAGAAATGGCCTCGTATTACATCAAAAGGAGGTAATAGTTCTGATTCAATCGAACTGGTGATGTTTGCCTAAGACAGTGAGTTTTCATTTACTTATCGCACCAGATGAAGCGGAAGGGAAGAGCTTTGTGTGCTATCAATATTACTGAATCAGGAGCCATACGAAAAAAGACCACCCGTTTGGCGGTGGTGATAATCAATCATCAGATATGGTTTCCGGGTTGGTAACAATAGATAAAAGTATGAAAATTAGTGTGAATTCGCTGAAGTAAATGGTAGCAATCATTCAACAGAAGAAGCAACCACCTGTGAATGAAACTTGTGCCATAACGATCCACTAAGGTAACTAATGTAACTAATTACCGCGGACGACGAGAAGTATCTCAAAAATTGATTATTCGACAGGCTTCCTTTGGGGTTTTCTGAAGTCTTATTATCTACACTGCAAAGAATCCCCTCTTCCATACTTACGAGTGATTTTCCTGGCGTCCCAAAGACCGACGATACTTAGAACGCACTTAACGACCACAATACTTTAAACTGTGCCGTTTATGATACTTCCTGGAGTATGCTGTACCATATGAACATCTCCTCAGTTAAGTATTGCACTGTAATTACGGGGCTGCTGTGAAATCAAAATGCTGGGTCAACTTTAACTTGAGGTTGCGAAGCATGTGGCACCCCGATAGTAAGACAATCACTGGCTCATCTCTGGTTATGGATAACAGGGTAGGGGAATTCAAATAGAGTACGGAGTGGCAATAATGCAATGGAGGCAGTCTAATGGAAGTAAAATACTTTACGTGGTACTCGATTTGGTTCTTTAATATTCGAAAGGTGCGCTTTCGCTATCTTTCGGTGTATGCTAAACGTGGTACACCAATGATCTGAAAATAAAAGCGTATATGATATGTAAAGAAATCAATGACATTTGACAATCATTTCTTGTGCATTTCTCGCAAGGAAGCAAAAATTTAAAGAAAGAATCGATTTCAAAAACAGCGTACGAAAATTGAACACAGCAGAATAATCAGAATCATAACGTCGCAAATTAACTTTAGAACTACTGGTCTCACTGTAGAATTTTCCGAGCCATAACTGGCTGTATCTTTCAAATGTTAGACCACCCACATTTCCCACCCCTACAAATCAATTTTTGCAGTTGTATCGTGCGTTTTGCCTGCCCCTAAAGACTTTATATTACATTTCGTTTCTATACCGCCTTCTCTGCTAATTTTCTCCGTTTTGCGAGCCAGAACGGAGTATTTCAACTCATCTATACCCATTGCGCTTGATAAACACCTTTTTGCCGGCATCGATCTTGACGCACAAAAGAAACCCCCTCCTTTTCTTTTGTTGGCCTTACTTTCTCAGAACATATTTAACGTGCTCGAAAAGAACGCGCTTTATTCTCAGCTTGTTTTCTTCAGCCAAAAGCAGAGAATAAGAAAAAAAGTGCAAAAACCACAGGTTTTTCTAGGACAAAGCAGCCAAAATCGACCCAAACTGCACAGAAGCGGCGGGAATGCTCGACAGTCAGTACTTCGGCGAGATACCTTTGTACTAAGAGGTGTTCTTCCGCCGCCTTTACTTTTGTGTCAGGCTATATTGGAGAAAGGGTTAAAATTTGTCGTCAAGTAGGACGGCTACTTTCGACAGAGGACGAACTGCATGGGAAGGGTGGGTATTTTTGCTCGCGAGAAATTCACTAAAGTACTTTTCATACTTGCGCACGGTGCACCGGCCGACTCTTTGGAATAGTTACAGGCCATATCGGAGAACAGGGGGCTCGAGGATGTGAACTAGTTCTGGAGACTCTTGATCCGACTTACCTGCTTGACCCGGCGGAAGAGGACATCAAGCGTCTGTATTGCGTTGCAGATAAGCTGATTATGGCGAGTTTTCTGGGGAGCAATTATTTATGTAAATGGTAATGAAAGAACTGCACGATGGCATGAAAGGGGCAGTTCGTGGGCAAGGAAAAGAAGACCACGGTGATTTTGGAGGCTATCTCGGACCGCTCGCTTTAGATGTGGACGGCATTATTGGGTGTAACTAGATATTGAAACGATATCTCAGTCTTCGAAGCTTCAAATGTTTTGAACAAGATCTCGCAAGGCGACTAACTTCCGCCATGCAAGTTCAGAATTATATACATACGACGGAAGAAATATTTTGTGGACGACATATACCCGAGGCCTCCGACATTCATATTTTCGGTACAGCAGCCTACACATAAGAAGGAGGATTTGTTCTCCAAGGTTCAAGATGTAAAGCGCTTTCTGCGTGCTCCAGACGAAGTAGAAAACCATAGCTCGCCCGTCCATTTTCATGACAGTAGAGAGAATGTCCATGAACAAGACGTGCACTGTCGTTCTGGACAAAATATGAGTGCATGATACTGAATAAATTGAAATGTAGGTGGAAGAAGAGGATGCATACAGAGAAGTAATCCCTGTTAACAGCGATGGGTGGCCAAAGTAGGGAGTTTTTGTTTAAATCGTCCTTAAACAGGCTGTTGGCGCATCTATTGGTTCCATTGCAGCGCTGTGAGAGATAAAGAACTTCATCGGGGACCTGAAGAAGTACATTAAGTCGAAAATATCACATATCAAGCAATTATGGGAATGATTCTGGGAGAAGTATAGAGGCATCGCCAAGAATAAAGGTCGCCGGTTCATTGACGAACTTTTAAGTTCCTGAGTTGCTCTGCTTAGGATGTAAGTATCGAGACATGCCTCATTGAGCAGAAAGCAGTGGTTCCAGGACGGCTAAATACTGCACCTCTTCAGCATTAATTATGAGGAGCTCGAATTTCATTGTAACTTGGGCGTTCTTTTCTTCGAAGATCTTCTCCACCGCCACCAGATCCTCCTCTTTTCTAAGGTTGAACTAGTCCCATGGAACATGCAGAGCTTATTCGGCAGATACGGTTGAGGACAGCAGCATTTCGTTCAGCTTTTAGCTGCATCTCTTCCAACTTCACCACTTACCACGCATTCATGAGCTTCTGTGTCCTTCCTTTCATTATCAACAGCTCCTCCTTAACTTCTCTCCTGCTGTACAGCGGAGTCTTATCCGACTCTGTCTCGACCTGTGCCGACGATTCATACATTTCGCCCGCATTAGTCGATTCCGCCAGTGTGTTGCGAAGAAGACTGTTTGCTACTCGGCGAACATGCAGCCTTAAAATTCGGTAAGTTACGTAAGATGCTCTACGACGGCTGGAATCTGAATGGTTTGTCCAAATACTCACGCGGATAAAAGACGGTGCGCTTGTTGAGCAGATCAGTCGCGAGGCAGATCTCGTCGTCTTCGCTGTGCCCGCTTTTCTTCATGCTCATCACGGTCTTGAAGTAAGAGCTGCACCACAACCAATTCTTCAGATTCAACTTCAAGCGGGTCTGCACTTACCTTATAGTACGTTCCACTGTGTCACCTGGTTACTTCATCTTTTAGACCTGACAGACTCGGTGGTAGTTCGTACCTTTCACATGGTCGGATCCGACAATTACGTAAGTACTGACTTGTAATTATGCCTACGTAAATGCTACTTCTTCGGCCCCGACATTGTTACCGCCACATCGCTGTGTATTGGACACATTACCAACGTCAAAAATATTCGATTCCCATATTTGCTTCGTGGGAAGTATTGGTATTCGTCAAGGATAACTGGCGGGTTGGTGGAGAACGCGCAACATTTTCATATTCCGCTTTCCTTCCTGCATTCCTCAAGTACATCTTTTTCTTAAGTTTCCTCTATCGCCACTCAGGCGTCTCATATATAAATATGAAAAGCAGCTGGAAAATCTGAGGGGTAAAATCGACTTATTGGCAACTTGATTTTTCGGCTCGTGGGACGGAATATTGGTTGCTTTAATATTTGAAAGATATGGTGATTTGAGGCCCGAAATACTCTAGAGGGTGACCAGTAGAACCTTTTTATTACCCTAAAAAGCAGACATAGGGACGGCCAGCAGAACGCTGCGTTGGACATTACGGCCGCGGTAGCGTGCCGCTGGGTAAGTACCGCTCAGACCTTTCCATAACCGATATCAATATATTTTGCCCCTTAGTGGTGCTAAACCTCAAATCTAGTCAAATGAATGAGTTTTGTAGTTTGATTAAATTCACACTTCGTGATGGCCAAAAATTGATGACCATTGCATTAAAAATACATAAAATTAAAATTTTTTAATTACCAGTCATGGTTTTTTTAAAAAAACAATTAGCATTAAATTACCGTAAAGTGAATAAGTGATTAGCAGGGAGATTATGAATTATTACCAATTAATCGCCCAAAAAGAATAATAATGACTTACTACAAATTAATCAACGAAAAGGAGTAATTACCATAGTACAAAATACTGACTCTCTAGTTCATAATGGCTTTGCCATCGATAAATTGCATTAGTTTCATGGTTTCTTTTATGTATTTTCACATATCACAAAAATCAGTGGCTTCCAAAGCATGCTACAGTCCTAAAATTTTGATGTACACTACAGAATAGTTCAATAATTAGTACTTATATTTGCAGGTAATTATGACCTTCTAAACATGGTCAGTAACGGCCGTTCATTCAGGACAAATAAACACAACCAATATTTGCTAGCCTTCGCTAATAGATCATGCATTGGAAACATTTATATGGCCCTTCTAAATTCATCCAAAAACTCAATATCTCCATTTGTCAAAAATGGAGAGCCAAAACGCAAGTGCGAAGACTGGGTCTGGGTCTCAGCATTCCACTCCAAGAGCCAAGCCCCGGGGCCATCGGTTGCTCCTCCAACAGTACCAGCAGGACAGTCTCCATTATCCCTTTTTATCCCTTACGACTGAAAGTCCAGCAATCCGATTTTCCCTTACGTCCTTCTTGAAAGAAAGTTTTCGAAGAAGTAGTCACACGAGTGGAAATTAGAGTGCAGCTATTGTGGCAAGATTGATGCATTAGTATGCGGGACAACTAATGGGCGAAGCCACTTTATCACCAAGTGCACAACGAATGACATCTCAGTTACGTACGAAAATCGCAAAAGCCGCTCTGCGACCATTTGAAACCTAACAACTGCCGAGTGTCAGGGAATATTCACTGTTAAGGCCAAAAAGACAGAAAAAGTCCAGAAAAAATACGTCACAATGAGTAGAGAATGGATTCCTGTAAATCAAAGACGACGTTAAACCGTTAAAGATTTGGGATTCAGTTCTATAATCGAAGAGTTTTCTCCGTCGTCAGTTTGTCAACCTCTTTCTTCGAAAATCAAAAGAGGTCGTGGATAATTTACACCTAGAATCCCTTCTGAAGGTACAGATACTTGCTGGAACTACAGATGTATGGGCGGCTGAGAATAATGACTCTTATTACTCATTGAAAATATTCTATATAGGTGACGATTGGAAGCATCATACACACTTGATTTTTTGCCCGAAATTATGCGGTCATCATTCAGGGAAAGACCTTTCCCGTTTCCTAATTAATCCATCAAAGAAATCTAGAGTTGCGATTTTAATAGTATTTTGAAACCACCTACAGGGCTGCAAATGCGAAAAAGCAACTCAAAATAACATTTGAAGAGGAATTTATTTTGGCCTAAATAGAAGAATGGATAATAAAAGAGACTCGAATGGAATCGATATTGTCACTAGACTATCGCAATTAAGCTGAGATAACTAATTCAATATTTCTCCGTGAAAAGTCTCCACTTACCGAGATATTACTATCACGTTTGGATTATCAATTCGAGACCCCGCTCCTAATACCCGGCACCGATCGGCATCCAGCAGATCTCCTTGTCCATCCCCTTCTTCGTCCCGTTGGACCTTTGGAGTGGCCCATTGCCTGTGACGTCACTATCGTTTCGCCGCATACATCTGCCTTCGTCACAGCAGCGACGAAAACCGCTGCAGACACAGCTGCCTAGGCCTACCGAGTCAAGGTCAAGGGCCTTGAGCACAAGCTCTCCTGACGCCTGGTACCGCTCTCTGACAACCCCTCTCGCAACCCTGGTTTCCGTTACCAACCCATCTCCTTTGAATCTCTTGGTGCACAATCCCCAGCCACCTTTTGTTTTCTAAAAGAGTACAATGGTGAGTAAGTGTACCGCGCATTGCGGCCCGCTACCACACCATCGATCCTACGATTCGCATACGCATCTACCAGCGCCTCATTTGTGCGCTGCAGCAGCCGTCATGTCCAATGCGGCCTGCTTGATGGCTGGTCTGAAGGTAGCTTTTTCGGGGACGTAGTTCCCTCCCCATTACTGTGTCGGTATACCCTTTTTGAGTCGATTGTGGTTATCTGAAAAACCATGGGATAGATCGGATATATTTTCCAAGAGTAAAACACCTAAAACTTTTCCCATTTTGTGCGCTATGGTCATCAGTGGCTATGGCCATCATGTTTCGGGCTCTACTGCGTTGCGAAACAGGGTCGATGATCACTGACTTTTCAACAAATCGAAGTCTGTCAGATGCCTGCTACTTTTGTTTTTCACAACTCACAAAGCCCTTTTGTACGCGAAAGCACGGCTAACGTACCCAAAACGGTGAAAACAACAAAGCTACAGACAGCCACAAACGGTAGGGACTTTCTCGTAGCCACAAAACATAAACAATACTGACTACCCACCAAAGTAAGCCACACGTAGGCACCATCATGAGCCCCCAGATAAGCTCGCCGCACTAGCTTCTCAATCGTAGGAACCAGCTCACGCAATCACTCTCAAACTTCACACCACAAGCGACTATGGTTGCTAACTGACTTCTTCTTCTGATATACTTGCAATCAAAACGTTTTTCAAAATACCTGAAACCATCTTTCCAAGGAGAAATGTAACGAAATTCAACACACAGGTAATTGATGTGGTCAAGTACATCACTTCCTGCAAGAGGATGAATCCAAATATTTCATACCGAAAAAAATGTCGGACGACCACGAGGAACATTTGAATTGATATTCCCAACGTACAGCACGTGATAGATTTGATCCATCCAGTTAGATCTTAACTGGAAAGTCGGTCAGTCTGTGTACATTTCAGCGACATAATGAGTAAGAATGAAGGCTTCCTCCGTATTGAGCGCCTTTGTGCCTCGGCAAGCTGACCATCAGAACTCCGCTAAGCCTGCAACTGAATTTGAATATCTGCAGCGGTCCCTCTATGGGAAACGGTTTGGGTGTTTTACTCTTGGCAGCTATATCTTCTATGTCGCGGTCCATAACGTCTCCCTAAAGTCCGACGCCTGGTAGAAAACGCGTCTGCCCCCCTATCTCGGAGTACATGGGATCTCAGTAATCGGTCCCTCCCTGCCAGGATATTGTACATTGCGTCCGCCTGATTACGCACGGCCGCCTACTCTACAACCCGCTCCTTCGCCGTATTTGGGAAAGGCGCTCGTGGAGATAGATCACTCCTCGTCAACCATGCACGTGGACCGCTCTCAATTGCGTCCGCCGGATCGCAGCAAGTCCGTTTTTCATCGACCTAGGCGCCTTTGACCCTGCCTTGCTAACATGCCCGTCAATCTTCAATCTACTTTCTATCTGGCACAGAAAGAGGCCTAATAAGAGGTTATTTTGGTAAGGTGACCTTTAGGCGAGAGTTTCCCGTCCCAACTGTCACTCAGCAGAAAGGGCCCGTCGTCACATATGCGTGCTGGCTTATCCCCACATAGCTACCGTCGCTTTCCTAATTGTGCATCCCACCAATGCGACGAAGGTGTCCTCAGAGCACTGGAGCATCATGATGCGCAGGTACCTCGGTATCCTAGTCTACACATACTGGTATCCCTTGAAAGGCCACCTCTGCTAGCAGGAATTCGATGTTCACGGTAGCCATGCCGCCGACTGCTTTGTCTCGGAGCTTGGACGCATTCACCGCTACAACTCCGTCCACAGCATGTTGGCGTGGCATTTTTTCGCTCAGTCACAGGCAGTCCCATTTCCGTTTTCTCCTTTCCCTCTCTCCAAACTCCTTTTAGATTACCCCCGCTAGAAGTGTCAGACGACAAAGTAATCTACCCCACCATTCCCCATTTTTTCGCTCCGGTGGCCTGGACTATTAGTTTGAGGTTGAAAATATCGTCACCGGTACGGACTACAGGCTAGCCGAAATCCTCCTTGTGCAATCTCACCGGGATACTGAAGCGGGCCTCACGGACCGGCCCATCGCATGGGACATCGCTGTGATGTACCTGCTAAAGCAGTCCTCACTCACGAAAGCGACGCAAGTCGCCGGTGGAGCTGTTGCCCTCACACAACACCGCAAGATCCAGGGCCTAGAACACAAGTTGTCAAGGTGAAAAAAGTGGAAAACGGGGGGTTAATTTACTGTGGTAGATATGTGGGTTGGTACCCAGTAAGTTTGTACCGGAGCGTAGATACTGTTAGGCGCGGATTTTTTTTGTCGCCGTCATCTACAGGCCTATAGTTTACTGTACTACCTCTCGTTGTCCAAATTTGCTTATGGTTCCGGTCCTTCCTCGTCCTCCCTGAACCT
Source organism: Kappaphycus alvarezii (assembly GCA_002205965.3). Lineage (NCBI taxonomy): Eukaryota > Rhodophyta > Florideophyceae > Gigartinales > Solieriaceae > Kappaphycus > Kappaphycus alvarezii. Next base: position 353,056 of record NADL03000486.1, read on the forward strand.
CGCTTATCATTACCGCGGTCCTCTCCAAATTTACTTCCATTTTATCTAGATATTTTTATACTGTATCTACCCCTCTGAATCGATCCCGAATCAAGTTCTTTTTCCCTTTTTGCTTACTTCCTCCTCCAAATTCGTTTTTTGAGAAAAAGGGCGCAAATGCACTACTACAAAAATCCCTTGCAGATTTGTTTTGCCTATTTCTAATCTATAGAACCTGCCCCGGGAGCCTATTTAAACCCCTTTATTCCAAGTTTTAAACGTCCCCGATCATTTTGCTAATCACACCTCTCCCCCCACACACCCGAAACACCCTCCATTACCTCCCATTCCTCCAAACCTGCCAAAAAGACCAATCTACGCCCCTCGAAAATCATTTCCAAAAATCGCCATCCCCGCCCCTAAACTCCATTCCCCTACTCCCTTTCGGACCTACTGACCGCGAGGACTACCTGCGCCGGCAAACCAAGAAAAAGGTCATCGAATTCGTGCGTCGCCTCTTTATCGAGGATGAGGCGGAGGAGGTAGGTAAGGGGCGGGAGTGGGACATCGAGGAGGGAGCTGGGGAGACCTTTGAGGAGTGGGTAGCCCCTGGATTGGTCTATGAGGTTAATAACGAGGAGGACGGAGAGGATGAGGTTGAAGAGGAGGATGAGGAGGAAGAGGAGGATGACGAGGACGAGGACGAGTTGGATGAGGGAAATGGGGGCATGGAAAGTGTTGTACTGGTGGGGCCTGGACTGGAGAGTATGGATCAAGTGGTGCCGACGCTGGAACCGGATGGAGATATCTTTAGTAGTTTAGATATCTCCCAGGAGGTAATAGAGAGCTGTGAGCCATTCGCAGATATTTGTGGGACTGCTTGGACAGCATGGATATTTTAGAGGAGTTGTTTGGATCTGATTTAGAGAATGGGAAGTAAGAGGACCTCATTGATTGTTAGTTTCTTAAGTATCTTCTGTTTAAAGTATGTCATCCGCACAAATTGTTTCTGCGCATTTCCTGGTACCTTCTGTAGTTTTGTTCGGACTTTAGGGGTAGCCAAAAGTCTATATAAGCTGAGTAAACCGCTTCCTCATGGAGAGGTCAAGCAAGTTGGCAGGCAGCTTCAAACTCAGTCCCAAAAAGTTAGGAAGTTGAGAGTCAACTTCAGACCCAAGAAGCATTTATTTTACCCTAGTCACTAAGCATAGGTGGTAGACCCTGCCCCTTCCATACTTGCTTGTAGCCCATTCAACTGTCTTCCCTATCCACTCCTTTTCGTTCGTTCAACTATACCACGGTAGCACTTTTGTCGCTTGCAACACCTCCTTCTTGGGGTAGTTGGTTCTGAATATCTCTTCTCCCGACGATTTACCCCTATCAGATACCTTACAAAAAAGAGGTGTTTTAATGTTTAAAAAAGAGGTTAGCCTATGTGGGAGTAACTTTATGGCATCAGTAAAACGGGCGTCCGCTGCAGGATCTGACTATATTGCTAGCTAGGTGCTGTTCCAAAACGCATCAAATAATTGGTACAAGTGGTCGGCATGGAGGAACCAAGAAACAGAATAGATCTAGTTGTCAAGGTTCCTGGTGCCGTCCTTCCAAGCCTCACGCGACCCGGGTTTCTGATTCCAGCCCATGGTTTTTGGGACCCTCGGTGCCTCCTCTCCCGAAGCCGGTGTTATTTTTTTAATTGTGTAAAGACTGAGAGAGAAGATTGGGTTGGCTTGGAACCCCCGGGATTATGTGAGAGAGATAGTAGCACACCCGGACGCAATCCATCGAGACCAGCTGCACTGAGAAATGGAAGGGTCTTCAGGCCGCGGCGCATATCTGCCTCGGTAAATGTATAGGGAAAAGAAAGTGTTGATGGAAGACAATGGAAAACTGGCACGGATGAGGAGTGCAAAGGTTCGAGAATAGCAGCATTTCCTGGAGTGCATAGAGCACGAGGGGTATCGCAGCAGAGAGACAGAGCTGCTTTGCTGACAGCCCCTTCGCACATCAGTTGACGTATTCGACGGAGAGGATAATGAGCACGCGGAGACTGCGATGAAGGGAGAGATCCGAATGCGTTCGTTGCATTTTCGAAGGGTAATGACAGCCACAACTCTTTGCGCAACGAATACGGGTGTTTAGAGATCTAGTTAATGCAGCACCCTTGTGATTACGCTGTTCTCGTTTCCCTTTTTTCCCTGTGACCAATTTTCCGACAGATAAAATCCTGGAAAAGGTTCCATAGAAATCAGCGTCGGTCTTAGCACGCAGAAATGCAATGAAAGGCTACCCATTAAATCATTAAAGACAAAATGGAAGCGACTAGGAATATACTAGACGTTAGGGACTAGTAGACGACATATGGTGGGATGAGGAGGTTATTCAATGATGAATGGTTTTGAGGGTGCGAAAAGAGGGCGGCGGGAGCGGCATGACGGAGAATGTAAGAAGTCTCCTATACTCATAGCAGTCATCCATGGTCGTTGCAGGAGCTGGTACATATTCTAGGCATTATCCAAAGCTATTGTCGACGTTGGATTTGGAAGAGGGAATTGAAGCAGCGGATGGAAGGGTAGGTTTAGGAATAAAGGGTAGAGAGGACGAAGAAGAGCCGGATCTGACAACAATCCAGCCATCATTCTTGACGTTGGGAGGAGGAGCATCGGTGAGACTCTCAGAATGAATCTGGGGTGTTGTCAGAGAGAGCGGCGGGATAATTGGGTATGCAGGGAAACTTGAAAGCTTGTGATAAATGATAGAGTAAACTTCTCGGATGGAAGCAACGAAGTAGGAAGCGGGGACCCAGTACAGTCAGGCAACTCCAAGCTGACAATTTTTGCACGGAGCCCAGACCAGATGGCAGCGAGATCATCGTAATGTTTGGTCGCATCCAGCGAGACAATATCGGAAAGTTGGAGATCAGGAGGCTCGTAGTTGTCCGATGTTATCGCATGGGACTGGAACGCAGATTAGGTAGCAGGAAGATTTATGGGTTCGCATTGGGCACCACAAACAATGAAATCGCCGGGCTTTCAGTTCGGATAAAGGAACACAAGGAAGAAAATCCGCCATTTGAAAATGCACGGCAAAACTGCGATGGGTCGCAAATGGCCATCCCAGAAAGCGCCCTGACACGTAAGAATTATTTTTGGAGCCTACCAAAGAGAAGAAAGGAAATAGAGCAGGCATTTACCGCATACTTTCTGGACAACATCTCTTCCGATGGACTGTCATGCTCGTAATGCCAGAACATCCAAACAGGAAGGCAGTTGAACGGATAACCGGAAATGCGGTGGTGGCGAGCGGCGTGGGCATATGAATGCGGAGAGGCAGGTGATAGTGAATCCTATGGGGAACTATTTTCGTTCTTCTACTCTTCCAGGCTTCCGTGGACAAGTGCCTTGAGAATGGAAAGGACGGATCGGAATTTGGTATTATTTAAGAATGAAAGAAGGAGAACATCAACTGACAAAGAGTCTGCTGGGGACGCCATGAAGTCCTTTATAGAAGTTGAATCCCAAAGATTAACACTGGAGTCGAGCACTGAAGCCGAGATAACAAGGAAGCCGAGGTAGCAAGAAAATCGAGCGAAGCATACAAAAGGTCACCAATACGGGCAGTAGACGCAGTATGACGCGGAGGTACCATGTTTGTGGGAATAGTCGACGTAAAAGAGCTCAAAATATACGCGATATAAAATAAAATCACCATAGAAGCTTTTTGTGTGTGACGCTTGGGTTTTGTTTTTCTAGAGACGAAAGAGGAAGGTGAACGAAAGTCTCTTGATAAAGATGTCAACCGTCAGATCTCAGCCGCCTGCGGGCCGATCTTTGTCAGAATTGACGCCAATATTCGCTCGCTGCCAAGAGATTTCGATCGCACCAGTGGATGCGGGAAATGTTTGGGGAAAGAAGGGCAAAAATGTGATACTATACATCAGTTGTTCCAGTAAATTGGCTATCTTGAGATATTAGTAGGATAAAACTGTGATATTTTACACTTGTTGTTCTAGTGCACTGAATATCTTGATATCTTCGTTGTTCCTCAACCATCACTGCCTCCCACTGGTGCGATCGAAAGCTCTTGACAGTGCGCGAATCTCGGCTTCAACTATGAAAAAATCGGCAAACAGTCGGCTGCGCTCTTCCTAGCGCTTTCACCATCGGTATCCAACTTTTTGCCATGGTCTTTATTTCCTTTCCGACGTGATCTCTTGCATCGTCGAGCTCTTTAGCTGCCCTTTCTCAGCACCCCCTGCATCCGCATTACCACGAGCCTCATGGTACGTAAGACGTAACTAGTCCACCTCTCCGATCTCCCCCCAACCCAGACCTGAGTTGACAGCGCTTATCAGACCTGTCGAAGGAAACTTGTACGCACTTGTATCTGTCTTGCATAAACTTTCCAGTGACGAGTTACCACAGTACAGGGTTCTCATTTGCCCTGTCCGCAGCCTCCTCGAACTTCCTGCTCGTATTTCTGAACGCGTCAATGTGGGCCTTCGCGGCAGCGACAAACAGATTAGCACAGTTTCTTCTTCTGGAGAAAATCTTCACTGACTTCCCTTCTTATCTTTCCTGGGAGTAACTCTAACAATTTTATAGTCATCATTTGGGTAATTAGTATTGGGTAAGGCGCCTGGGGAGACGGTGCGAGGAGTAGGCGCGATAGCGCGAGCGATGGAGGGACGGCGCGACTAGTGGGGAGAACGACAGCAACGACAGGAGAGACTGTGGAATCAGTGGGGAAGTTGAGAATAACGATCTGTGAGTAAGGAAAATCGGCAGCGAGGAAGAATGGAGCGATCCAATGTAGTGGACATGAGGTTGGAGAGACAGCAGAAACGGTAAGGAAGCTGCAGAAGAATTGACAGGGGCTGCCTAAGCGGGAGAGGAGATGAAATGGGGCATGTGTAAGACGTGAGTAACGAGAGGAGTGACGTTAGATGCGATGGGAAGAGTAGTGAAAGCGGTGCGAGAGCGACCCGCGGGAGTGGGGTAGTTTTTGGCGGGCTTGCGGAAGATAATAGCATTGTTAGGGTTGTTAGCGGCGGTAATGAGTGAGACAGACGGATCAGACGTTTTGGCTGCGGAAGAAGTAAAGTAAATGGCGATAGGAGTTGTGGCCATGGAAGGCGTGGTTGGAAGCGGGTTTGAGAGATGGCTTAGATGCTATTCGCAATGGTGATGGGGCTATATGCAGACGTGAAATCGGAAATACTTGGTTCTAAAACGATAATCGCGCCGATTGGTGCTTTTTACATTATTTTTTTAGTAGAGAAAGTAATGCAATAGATAGTTAGACGTTGAAGATGGGAATTTATGTCAGATGTGATAACATTTGGGTGTTCGGGATGGAAATTAGGCTACATGAAGAATGGGACGGTACTAGGCTGGTGAAAGGGGTGTTGAGGTGTTGAGTTCGCGGTGTTTTAGTCTCAAGTGCCCTCACTAATGGGTAGGGTTTCAGCATTTTTCGTCACAAGTTTAATTGAGTTTTCCACTGGTGAATTCCAGTGGAGTGATTGGAAAATTATTGGTGAATATTTATAAGAAGGCTTGGACGTGGCTCTGATCCACAACTGGAAGCAAGTCACGCTGTCACGTATCTCCATTCCACCGTTCCATTATTCTCTGTCCCGGCAGCCCACTCGCTTTATCGATGGAAAATACTCTCACCTTCGTGTGCCTCCCCAGGCCGCCCATTGCGGGCAGAGTACGTCCACTGAAGAAAATAAAGGTTGGCACCAAACGGAAGCTTTCACACTACACCCCGTTGGGGTACTGTCTTCGGAAGAAGCTCCTCGCGCCCATGGCCGCTGTGCAGCAGCATCCGGAGATTCGAGTGCTCAAGCATTTTTAACCCTACCATTACCAGTTCTGTCTCGAGCGAATGTCCAACACAAAGGTTCAAATCAGTCCCAACTACTGGAGCAAGTCAGCTATGTAAGTTATCCCTGATTGCTGTAATGTGTAATTACTTAGCTATCCTTGTTTCTGTTACCCATTACCATTATATGTTTTGCTTTGATAAAGTGTTTGCGTTTCTCTGTTTGTTTAATTCAGTATGTAATTCGTTTGGCAAATTTCGTCATTTAATTGTGAAAAATGGGTTGGTACGCTTTCTATTAATGAGCCCCACACCACCCCCCGCTTAAACATGTCACTTACAATTTAAGAGCCGTTGTGTAGTGTAAACCTAAGCGAATTATTTTTTGCAGGGAATTAATTCAGGGAATTATAGACCTTGAGTGGCCATAATTCCGGATCTCGTCATCTAGGGAATTAATTCCAATTGTGTGTGTAATCTTTACGGGATGTGGAAAGAGCATATGGGAGAACATGCTGAGGGGGATTACAGAGAATTAACATGCATAGGGGGATGAGAGAGAAACTAATCGGAAATGCATCTGGTAAGAACTTGCCAAGCTTGTAACCCATGCAAGCAGAACACAAAGCGCGTGATTAAGAGGTGCAGCTCCCATTGGGAGTGGTGCCTCGACGGGCAGCAGCGAACGTAGAAAGGCGCCGGAAGAAAGTCGCACCGTCGGCCCCAAGGGCACCGAACACATCAATACCAACAGGAAGAAGCCGTATATCGTTCGTGTGGCAGACTAGACCGTAGTGCGTGTGTTTCGCACGTTCAGCCATTGAGGCAGCTGCGCCGCCAGATAGGGCACACTGGGAAACGCGAGAAGTTCCAATGGAATAAAGATTTTGCATTTAATCATTACCTTTTACAGTAGAGCCGGCTTCGGCCGCCCGCACCGCCACAACTCGCTACGCAACGTTTTCGCCTACCACGTTGCTCGCGCTGCGGGCCTGGACTGCCAGTACGAAGTCCCGCTGCTTGTCCCGGGAACGAATATCCGCCCTGCGGACATTCTGATACAACCCCCCCCCTTGCCCACAGGCCAACAGGTCCGCCCCATAGCCTGCGACCTAACCGTTGTCTCGCCGTTCAAACAAGTCGTGCGCACAAGGGCCACACAAATGGCCGGCGGCGCCGCCGACATTGCCCACGAGACAAAGTCAAAGACCTGGAGCGCAAACTCGTACGCCGCATCCCCCCTCCTTCGCACAACACCCTCCAGGAACCGAACTTCAAGTTTCAGCCCCTGGCTTTCGATTCCCTGGGTGCCCCATCCCCCGCCTCCATTCTGTTCCTCGAAGACTTCATCCCGCGCATCGCAGAGAAGCTCAATACAACCACAGCAGTGATCCGCAGACGTATTTATCAGCGCATTAGTTGCACACTGTGGTCTTCTGTTGCAATGGCGATTCTATCGCGAGCCCCACTGCACGTGCCTGACGTGGAACATCCGGTTAGTTCTTAGCCGTATAGTCAGTCCTGCAGTGTACACGATAGATACTCAATGAAGTAAAGTTTCTTCGATGTTCTTTGTAAGGTAATTTCCGGGGTATTACTGGGCCCCCTGTAGGATATTCCGGGCCACAACCGACCATATCTTTCAAAAATTAAATCACCCCACATTTTCCCCTTTTAGAGTAATTTTTGTTATTCGTGGCTATCACCAATCCCACCATTGGTGTGATGAACATTTTATTTATTGGTGCTGGTGCTCTAACAGTACAGTACTGAACTGTACAGTACAGTACTCGCGCGGCATCCTTCCTGTTACATTTGTCAATTTCCAAGTTAGCATTATTTGGAAGAACTGCGTTGCCACTTAAATTTGAACAGGGTGTTGATATCACCAAAAGACTGATGCTGCCTACGTAAAATTTGTCTGAAGAATACCGTACAGTACTGTACATCGGGTTCAACTGCAATGTAACATTACCCAACGGGCCATCGCAGATGGTACAAATTGCCTCGGGGCCTTTAGGACGAGGATAGTTGAACAAATCCTCATGTAGATTTCATTCTGGCAAAATGCTCAACTGGATACTTCGACAAGACTCTGCGACATACATTACAGCAGTTGTACCCTGTGCAACTTCTATGCTGCCAAACATGTTTTCAGCGCTAATGTCGAGCTTGACTCCGGCAGTTGTCCTCATTACTCGAAAATCAACGCAAGCATTCAAATAATAAACGCGATCAACAGAATAACCACCCCACTTAGCGGGACATCTCGGCGTCAAGTGCAGCATTCTCCCTGCCCGAAACTCCATGCCTAACAGCCCCTCAGTGATCACCCGAATGAGCAACCCACTCTCTGCAGACAAAGGGCGAAACTATCATGATTTTCCACGGCAAACGGCATTGCGGCCTGGTCCCTGTACTTTCCCTCTACGTAATCCACCAGCTTTTCCAGTGCTTCCTCCACCATACCCACTTTGAACGCTACACGAATCGCATACAGCGTTTCCCGATCCCACACATCCGCACTCATGCTACTAACCAATAAACCCTTGCCGCTAACCCACATGTCACGTAGGACATATTCCAGCGCCTCCAATCCCCAGCCAACTTGGCCAACGCAGCCAAACATGCCCACCCTCTTCCTTCCTGGCAGCCCTCGTGATACGCAAAGACCCTCTCATCACGAACACGAAACCTGCTCTCAACCTCTGCCCTTAACTTGGCGCCCGCAGTATCCCACTCTGTTCCCAGTTCATCCTCGCCCATCTCCCTCGCAACCTCCCCCCCCCTCTAGAGCCAGTATCGCCAAGCAATTGACGGCCAAGTTGCAGTTGCCGGTGCTAAATCTTCCCTCCAATTCATCACTATCCGACTCAACTACCCCTTCCCGTCTAGCCTTCTTAACCAACAGGTCGCAGCATTGCTTAACATATCCAAACATTTCCGTTTCTACTTGTCTCCTCCCTCCCAAAATCAAGATATACACTCCCCCTCCCCATGCATACATAGCAGCATCGCCTCTATCCAACGTGCCAATATACCCTCCATCAACCTCGACACTATACGGCACGATACCGCTATCCGCATTCATGTGACGAGCCAAAACGCGCATGGAATTCTCCGCGACTTGTCTCTCCTGTTTCCCAAATAGGGCCAGTACCGGCACGGCATACTCCGCCTGATCATTAGTCCAAACACCACTGTAAAACATGCCGCCGCCTGGGGAATGAACGTACCCGTTGAGCCGTGCGGCAAAGACGGCCTCGCAAAGGCGAATGTTGGCAAAACTGAGCATATGATTGAGGTTTGAATGAGGAGTGGATATGTTGAGGGTATTTGTCCATCGGGAGACTAACGCTTGACGAGAAGACAGCTCTTTGAGAGGGGAGGGTATATCCCGGATGACGCCTATGGCAACCTCGAGTTGATGGCCATTGGATACCCGTTCGAAACGCCAGACAGTGAGTCCGGATTTGCGCAAGAGGATTTTACTGGAGGGCGCCGGCAGCTGGTGGGGTGAAGGGAATTGGAAGGAGAGATGGAGGAGGGTGAGTCGGGGAGAGGAAGAGGGTAAGAGAATGGGACGGGAGGAGAGGGTGATTTGCGAGCCGTCATAAGACAGAGAGGGCAGTGGAGGTAAAGAAATGGGGACTGAAAGGTAGGCTCGGGGTTGGTGGGATGAGTGAGATGGGTGGGGAATAGGAGGAGGGAAGGGTGAGGTGGGGGTAGAGCAGGAGAGCGGCGCGGTGTCCATTCTGTTCGAGAAGGGGACGGATGGCGGGGGATTGAGATTGGAGAGGCAAGGTGTGGGTGGGCATGGCTGGGGAGTGGAAATGGGCCTGGGTGCATGGCTAGTGGATGGAGAAAGGGGGAAGCGGAATGATAGGGAAGGTGAGACGCGTAGCATAAGGCGGAGCGCCCCGTCGATGAGGAGATTACCGCGTGATTTCGAGAGATCATACAGTATAGACGGTACAGTACAGTACAATACTGTACAGTGCAACACGTTTTAACAAAGCAATTTGTGTCAATGTAGTAATATTTTTATTGAACTCATGTGTTTTCTGCAGATACTGTACTCTGACGGGGCTGTACAGTACTTAAGGACAAGCGCTCACCGGTGTGGTGAACATTTAAGTAAACTCCTGACTAATAAAAGCCACCTGGTGGGCTATGTTGTCACCGGTTGAGTCATAGCGGCCGCATGCAGAGGAGCACATAAAAGCAATTGTTTGTATGACAGCCAGACAACAAACATCTCGCTATGTTCCAAAACAACCATTCAAATGACGCAGCGCCGTCAAAACTGCCACCGAATCAGCTCCAAACTTTAACAGTAACGCTCATGTGCACTGTGTTTCGTCCGTCTCTAAGAGTAATGATAATGTAGAACACATGAGGGGTCTCCTAACATTGTACTGTAGGTAGTCACGCCCTGAGTTTGCCTGCATTTGCACATTGCCTCCTGCACGAGGTGTGGTGATAATTTTTTTGACTCCTGACTCAAAGCCGCCTCAAAGACCATGTGGACCGGAACCTACTGACACACTCGATGCGCCGACGCAAATCGCATATGATGTCACCACTCGCAATCCCATGGCCCGATCTTACCTCAAACAACCTGCATTGCCACCTTGCGGGGCAGCCGATTCGGCCTACGTTGACAAGGTGAAGACCTTCGACCGCTCAGTGAGAGCTGCGTTTTACCTGACACCGGACGCTACTTTTCCAAAGCTCGGTCTTCACTTTGTTCCGCTTGCTTTCGACTATTTCGCCGCGCCCTGTAAGTCAACCTCTGGGGTGATTGAGACCCATGCGAAATTGATATCGCGACGACTGTTCTGTACACCAGCGGCGGCCCTTGACCACCTGCGGCAACGAATCTCGTCGACAATATGGTCTACCTTTGCAACATCGATCCTTGCCGGAATTCCAAGCTGGGCAGCGACGAACTGCAACTATTCAGCTTACACTGTCAGCTAGGATTGTACGCCTTTTATAAGCGAAGATGCGCGGAGTGCAACAGGCCCATGGACAACCGAGGTGACCATGCCGCGGATTTTTGCAAAAAAGGCCTGGGATGGACAAACCGGCACAATGCCGTGGTGAAGGTATTTGGCCGACAACTGTTCAAAGCAGCAGGAGTCGGCGTCCAATATGAGGTGAAATACTTACTTCCCGGACTGAATGCACGGCCTGCCGACATTCTAGTGTACCCGAGATCGGAAGAGACCAACACCTTGCCGCCCCTCCCGGTGGCGTACGACGTCACAGTAACATCGCCATTCCAAGAGGGGTTCATGTCCATTGGAGCGCGTGAGGCGCGCGCCGTTGCCAATGCAGCGGAAAGACGGAAAAATAGGGAGCTTGCCAGCAAAGTGGCAGCCATCCCCGGTGAAGCCCTCCCAGGACGATCAAAACTGGGATGGAAGTTTGTGCCGCTAGCCTTCGACTCACTTGGATCACCGTCTGCGACGACGTCGAAGGTAATCGACGATTACGCGGCCGCTGTCGCGACCCGCAGCGCAAGCTCGGCGGGAGGAGTGAAGACTCGGCTTTATCAGCAGCTTAGTTATACAATTTGGTCCACGTGTGCGGCGTCTGTATTATGTCGCGCCCCACAGCATGCAGAGTTCAGCCACCCTATTCAAACCTAATTATTTTAGGTTTGTTACAGTGAGGTATTCAAGACTATGCATGTTGCACCTGCGTAAGTATGTGGTAAAATAATTGAAGCGAAGATGATTATACAATAGAGGATTTACGCCGTATGATTTTTCGTACGAATTTCGTGAAAACGTATTGCACGTTGCACACCTGTCACACGTGCGCGAAAAAAATACGAAAAACCCATACGAAATCTCGTACGGCCGCCCATTGAAAGATAATCAATGAAGTAAAGTTTCTTCTTCATCTATACGAGAACTTTCTCGCATTAGATAGCGCAAAAACATTGACGACTTTTTGTTCGTTCCCATAACAAACGATAGACCTCTAACTTCCCGCAATCCCTCATCACGAGCCGTACCACTCATGGCGATCCCAATCTCCCCCAACAACGAACTTCCCTCGACGCCCACAGATGCTCTCGAAGCCAGCGTCCGTGTCCCATCCCTTGACGCCGAAGATGCCCATCCTTCTAATGGCGCTGATGCGAATAATGCGGCGGTGCGGCTGAAACGCTTTCACTTCCTTGAGTCGCACGACATGTTTCTATTGCGTGGTGTCTGAGATGCTGACTTCCATATCCCGAAATGAGGGCAGACAGACGCGCTATTCCAAAAGGGTCACAAAACCTTTATGCATCTCATTCTCTCCGTTTTGTTCGTGCATATGCAGAAGTAGCCTGAGAAAACTCTGAGCGATCGTTTTCGGCGTCTTGTCGCTCGACGCCGCGTCGAAAACAAGCAAAATGAAGCTGCTTCTGAAGTAGTGGAGAAGCATAAGGAGAAGGAGATGCTGCTGGACGAACTTATAGAGTAAATTGACAAGAAGGCCGACGCAAATCGGGCTGAGGAGGATGAGCAAACAAATTATGAGAAGCTATTCGTTGCTACAGGTGAAGCGGTCAGAAAAATGGCACTGAACCGTCGCCAACATAGCGAAGAGGACAGAAGAAATGCCCCTGGACCCGCGAGAAAACGTTTGCGAAAGATAGGACTGGTGACATCTGAAAATGATATATCGAAACTGCTCATGGCGGAGGCGAAAGAGCGACGAAGGATGGAGCAGAGGAGGATTTATTTATAGGAGCATCGCGATTCAATTGAACGCAGCTGCATGGAGAAAGAAAGGTAACGCTACGAATCCATGCAGCATGGAACCGATCGTCGTCTGGATTTAGAAGAGAAGCGGATTCAGCCCATAAAGAAGATCGTCTGCTCACCGCCGAAGAGAGGAAACAGATTATTAGTGCCTTCGAAGCGCTGGCGAATCGTCTTGCGACCGTGAGGAGTGAAGATTAAGCGCGCGGCTCAATATTCATTTAGTTAATTTTCTGCCGCCTATCAACTCTACAGAAAATCGCACTGGTTAAAGTTTTTCGCATCGCAGGCAAAGTAGTGAATTATCTGTCCCCATTTCTCATTGCATGTCTTAAAGTTCAAAAGCACTGGTGAAACAACGTACAGAACCTAAGGAAAATATACGGACCTTTTGAAGGCGTGCATAGTCGTTTCTGCACCACATCTTTTTCAAATCTTTGTAGTTTCATTCGATCGATGTGCGCACTGTACTCAAGGCGCTGTTATAAGCGACTTGATTTTCGTTTGCAGTGGCTTTGTGAAACACCGTTTGAAGATACGGCCTAAGGACATACGCGTCGTCACTAAAAATGTAAAACTGCCGTCCACCAATATTTAGAGCCTATAACAACATTTATTCGATACCAGACCGCCTAAAAAGTGTCATACCATGCCTACGTCCGACCTCAGGTCCAAACAGTGAGAATATCAGACCATCCGGTGTGGTTATCGTTTGATCAATGAGGGAGTGCATTCGTTTGTGGCCAGAATAGTAGGCTCTTTGGTTGCCTTCTGCACCACCGGGTCGGCAGATCTTAATTTTGGTCCCGTCTATGAACCATGCGCAGCTATCAAGAGGAGCCCCAGTGTCATTAATTGCTTTGGCATACATGTAAGCTCTTTGTTGCAGCAATCCTTGCTGCAAGTTAGTAACTAAGTGAGCTTTAGATTGAACGTAGTGCTCCACTACTTCCCAAAATATTTCACTAAGGTGTGAATAGCGAATTCCAAAAGACGTCTCGATATTGTACCACGTGCATGCCGAAGATAAACGCCTCAAAACAGCACAACATGCAGTAATAGCGTCGAAGAAATACATTTTACGCGAGGTACTGCCCCCGAACCACCCAAAAGCCTCGAATATACGTCCTACATCGAGCTTACGAAAACGAAAGCTGTGCAGAGATTCTTTCTCTGAATAAGCGTTGAGGTTGAAAGTTGAACTGCGAATATGAAGCATGCGAACGTTGAGGTTTGTTATGTCTGTACTAGCCTCTTGAAGACGTCCGCATGCTCGTACTGCCAACTGCAAAGACGCACCCACCTGAATGGCCAGCTGGAGCGTGCGCTGTCTGCGCTTGCGGCTAGTGATCGCCTTTTCAATGTGGCAGTCCTCCTGCTTCACCATTGCACATCAGTGAGTCATCCTACACCGTCACCCTTGCTGGCACTCATACCATGCTCCGGTATGAGTGCTACCAAGGGTGATGTTGTAATACTCATAATAATACTCAAACTTATCTTGCGTAAATAATTTTTCCAACTGTGGCATCGTTTGTTTGGTGGTAGAATGGTGGCAACGTGGCAGATAATTTCGTGCGAAAATTTATACGGCGTAAATCCTCTAATGTCAGGGAAATGTTGCAAGTGAATACTGTAATGCAGAAAATTGATGATCCTTGCTCGGCCGGAATTTAATGTGCGTTATAAGGGCCTATCAAGATGCAGGTGGTAGGAAGATCAAATTTAGTGACCGCTCGTGTCTATTTGACCGTTATCTTTATATAAGGACAACTTATAAGAACCTTTTTTTTGAATTACAAATTATTTGTCCTTTTTTTATTCCCATACGCTGATAAAGACATGCAGATATTCGATCAAAACAAGATTTTCGAGAATCGCTAATCTTTTCAAGGCAAGAAAAACTTTTCCCGACACAAGCACGTCCGATTTCCCTACATTTTTCCAAAAAATGGATTCGCGAACCGTTCTGGGAAATCCCACTCACTGTCGTACTTCCCTTGTTACGTCAGCTTCAGAATATAGGAACCTGTATGGATCGACTTGGAAGACGAAATTGGTCAGTGGAGTAGTCTTTTCAATCCACATTGACATTGTAAGTGGGCGAAGGAGGAAGTCTATAGAAGCAAACTGGAAGACATGTCATCGTCTCAAGACTTTCACGCTGAAGATTGTAAATATAAAGGTGACCCTACCTTCTAAGGATGTTGTGACAGAAATTGGGCCTCCTTGATTGCCGAATGAATTTCAAAATCAAGATTCAGATGATTCTCAATCGCCTTCGTCAGCAACAGATGGGAATTCGGATAATTCCCATGCGCCTCAATAAGATGCAATTAAATTTGTATGCGTGCGAATGTGGACCAATCAGGAGGTTTTTACATCTATTATTGAAAATTTTTCCGAAAATAATGCAAAATAGATAGCTACTCTGGTAACAATCTTGCTATCAGGGGAACTCCTCGAAAATTATCGACTTTTGAATGCTTTATGAGCATTTTCCCGCTACATCACCTTAATTTCATAGAAGTGAGCGATTGGATGCCGTGAGAGAGCAGCAAGTTTCTTCAGGAGAGGTATTATTTCTTAGAATCCTCATACGAATATAGAGGTTTACATTTTCAAGCCTCCGTGACCTGTAGAATGAAACTGGGTCGAAGTAAATTATAGGCAAGAGTTTTGGAAGTATCACGTCACACAGAAGATTGGAGTTCCTTCTTGCATATTTTTGCTTAATTCAACCTTCTGAACTCGAGGAAAGGCTGTTGGATAATAGAGGGTGGTCTCTTATTGTTGTATTCTTAAAGGCTATCAACGACTACCGAGGTTTTTATGTCACAATATCTTCTCACATTTGCGTGGTTGAAAATATCAGCAGGTGGTACGGTCTCGGCGGTAATTGGATCAATAAAGGACTCCAAATTACATTACCTATGACAGAAAGCCTGAAAATGGCTGTAAATTGAAAGCTTCAGCATTTTATCAGTCTGGAGTGATATTGAAAATGGAGCTTGTTATGGGGAAGACGGTTGACCTTCGGCGTGACTTCCCAGAATAATTCTGTCACAGTACAGCTCTTACACTTGGCTTGGTTCAAATATGGTTAAAAGCAGGTAGATTAATATGGGGGTATTCATTTTTTTCATCAGTGCCAATTGCGAAAGCATCAATGAAAAGTGGAACAAGATTTATCGGCGGTGAAAAATGTTATCTGGAAATTTTCCATGCAATATCTGTCCGCCCAGGAGATTACGGGGCCTAAATATTATATCTACATGTTCTCAAAGAATATTAAAACCAAAAATCTTCAATGACTGTATTGTGGAGGGATAGGGAATGAAAATATTTAATAGAAAGTTGCCATACGACTAATGAAGGAACCTCAAGTTGCAGGGAAAGATAGAAAACTGCCGAGGTAGAGACAAAAAAGTGTAATTTGATATTGACGCTCACAATTTTGTAGAAACGTACTACGATACGTCTTCTCTAATTGATCTGCACAACAGGTGTAGGCAAGATAGCCTTAGAATTGAAAAGAAATTGGAGGTGAAATATTGGTCGCTCCGGTTTAATTCTTCTCCCTTTTCAATAATAAAAGTTGATTAATAGTTAATTTTTAAGCATTATTTCGGGCCAATACTCTGCTTATCGCAAACTAATTTTTATGACACTATTGCTGAGGAACTTAATGAGACCAAGTTTGGTTCCGTATCTCAAAGAGCATCTAATTACTCGGAGAATAAGGATAATATTACGATATCGGATCCTGTGGCAGGTATTTGAACCAAATTTGATGTATAAAACAAGAAGAGGAAATTATATAATGGTGAAACTACTAACGCATCTTTCCAGGGTTTTTATGGAGTTTGTAAGGTCTGTAATTCAAAGGTTCTTTTATTCTGCTGACCATGAAAGTGGCATTGGCGATATTCACATCGTTCAAGTTAGCACTAAAAGTTGTTGTTTCATGGATCATGTGCGTCGAAAACACTATGAAGATCTTAAATAGCATTCCTGGATGACATAAACTATCGTTACTTTCTGTGGTAAAGCAAAAAATTATCTCACTGTTCTATTTCCATAGAAACAAACATTTTTCTTGCGTCATCTGGCTTCAAAATATAGCTGCTGTCTGTGGCGTACTGAATTATCCCTTTATGAGATGTCAACGTATTCTGTCTCATGTTCAATTCGATGCTTAATGGCACACTGAGACAGCAGCTTTTTCACAAAGAGTCGAGTTCCCGTTGGATTTTTAGGGCCTCTGATATAGAACCAGCGAGACCCGAACCCACGATCTATTGGTCAGCAATTTACGACTCGTTCCATAGTTCACTGTCCCGGTGATGCATGTGAGTAGTCGACATAAAGCACTTAAAATTGGATGCTCCTGCATCTTCCCTGACCGTATACTCGGACCTGCAGTGAACACGACAGATACTTATTCAAGTAACGGTTCTGTCCTCAAAAGGGTGGAAACCAGGGTTGCAGGAGACGTGACATTTAGTAGTACATGAACCAGTACATTGGAAATGTACCTGTTCAAGAAAACCGTGGTCCCGGTATTTTACATGTACTGTAGTGCATTAAAATATTTATTTTTATGTCAGCAGTTGTGCCTGTCTTTGCACAATAGACATACAGCAAAAGTACCAACCAATATACGACATACACATGTACCAATGTAGTAATCAAAGGATCTCTACATTCCAAGGGCCGGCACCGCTATCGAACTTCCTGATTGTGGAAAACCGTCATCGCGAAACGAAAGACTCCTATTTGGAACATTAAAAACCGGCTTTGAAGTACGAAAAACTTACTATATGGCAACTATCACTACAGGGCAAAACAAAGCTCCAACCCAGAAGAATGATGTCTGCGCAGATGATACAGACAATACCGAGGAGCAAAAAACACAAAACGAATATTTAGACATTGCATTGGAAACCTGGAATGCTAACAAAAGAAATGGAAAAGGGGGTTGATTTGGGCTTTTTACAAATCTGTCGGCGAATCAAGGTTTGCATGCATCGGTTTTTCTCCTTATTTTGAATCAAATACAAGCTCGGATAGAAGGGAACGGAAGGGAATCTTGACTTTCAAGGTCAGTGCTGGGACAATTTCATTCCGAGGTCATTGAGAGATCACCATGCAGACTTGTTTTTGAGCTTTGAATCAATGAACAGCCAATGTCGTGAACCGCGGAATAAGAAGAGGAAACTGCTCAGACATTTCTTATAACACATCAGAAGTAAAGTCAAAATTCCGGTATACCAAAAGAAATCAACAAGAAACTTGTATCGATGGTTGTGAGAGGACTTTTACAATTTTCTTCCGTCAAGCATCCGGAATTTCGTCGGTTTTTGTAGAGTATCAATCCCCATTTCAGCATTTCGAATAGTACAAAGTTAAGAGAGAAAATAATTCCTGAACTCACAAGGGATGTTGAAGAGAATTTTGCTACGCTAAAATTTAAAGAAACTGATTGTGTAAGTCTATCGTTTGATCTTTTGATGGGCAATGGTTGTCAGGGTATTTTTGAACTAATTGCTCCTGATTTAGACACGAACTATAAGAATGTCCAAGTTCACCTTGCTCTCGTTGAGTGTGACAGCACAAGCTGACAACAGTTGATCGCAATGTTACTGGAACATTTGGAAGCATATGGTCTGACGAATAAAGTTATAGCTTGTGTCAAAGACGGTGGTGCAAATATGAGAGCTTGTACAAGTGCTTTATAGACGACAGAATCATTTGATGCCGCAGACACGAAGTCATGTTTCAGTGTCACATGTTATGCACATATTATATCTGGTGCCTGTAATGCAGCTCTTTCAAAGATATTATGTGAGAGACTTCCACTAGTTTCATTTGATGTAATACGAAGCGCACTGATGAAATGCAATACTTGGACAAAGAAGTCAGCGAGAAAAAAATAAAGCCTGTTATGAGGAATGCAAAAATGAAACGCTTCCAGAAAGACTGATTCCAACCCCCGTGAAAACCAGATTTGCGAGCGTTGTTGTAATGATGCCAATGATGCTAAAAAAAGATGTAGTCATCAAACGTTTTGGTTCCCAGGTAGACCGAAACCTTTGGAAGAGAGTTCCAAGTCAAGAAATTTAGGATGCTGTTCAATGTACGGTGGAAACTCTTGAACCACTGAAAACTCAGCCTCATCAGTCAGAAGAAACACTGGTCTTTTAGTGCGGCCGTAAGCGATGTTATAGAAGTTTATCAGAAATATAAGCAAAATTTGAGACCGTGCATCAAGTCACAGCGTAAAACTTCGATTAACGGTTCTCAATGCTTAAGTCACAGATTTCCTCTGCTGTATGCTAATCTTTGGAGAAATATTTTGTCTTCCTTTTCAATATGCAGGACATCTACGGCTAAATTTTTCATCACTACATAGCTGTAGTGTCAGATTTGAAGCTGGAAAACATGGAAATGACATTAATGACTTGTCCTCAATCGTATCCGTTCAAAGCACGGCAAATTGCTAAGAAGTATGCTGAAGAGGTAATTCTTCCACTTTTTATTAGCATGAAGAAGAAAAATATGAATTTATGGGAAGATTATGGACTCAATAAAGGATCAATTATGGAGATTAAGCAGCCGAGAGAGTATTGCACTGAAGATTGCTTTGCTGAAAGTCAGTCATATTTAGAGGAAAACCACCTTGCAGATTCAATCAAAGCAGAGCTCCAAATCTATAGAAAATAACCTTTCGAACCTATGAAAATAAAAAGCCTAAGAGGGTTCGCGAGAAGCACAAACTGTTTGTAACTGTAGCGAAACGACAGATGAGTAAAAATGTTATCTAAACCATTTGATGTAAACATTTTCAGGGAACCATTGTTGTTATCTATCTGGTTTTTTAACTATTTAATGCAAATAGTAAATTTCAGTTTTTAAATGTACATGCCCGGGCATCGGGCATTGCTTTGTGTGATACGTGTCGATTCAACCAGTTTCTTTAGCAAATTTGATGTAGCAAGGACCTATTCCACCTAACTTTTTACATTGTACCGATTGCAGTATGTACCAGGTACATCTGTTTGAGACATGCCCACTGCAACATTGGTAGAAACTCTGGGGTAGAGACTCACTGAAATTAATTTCTTACAGTGCCTTCTTTAACTAAAAAACATTGGGCCTAAAAAAAATTTTAATATCACTCCACAGTGCGGTCTACTTTTCTTGTCCTCATATAGGGACAAAGTGTGCATCATACGAGGATAGTGCTATAGCGGATAGACAAAAACCATTAGGATATGGTACTGTACAGTGATGGAATCTCGTAGCTGCAGAAGCTGTCTGTCGGTAAGGGCGTTGTCAGGGAGGAATTACATGGTCCGGATAGCATGCCAGGTGGCATCGCACCGCGCTGTATTATGTCACATTACACTCCGGGGTATTGTCGAAAATACTGTAATTATCACTACAGTAGCTTCGATGTGCGGCTAATATTTACAAGCACAGTGATTTTCTGAAGAAGCAGAGAGCGGACATCTTGACCATCGGAGAGAAGCCACCCCGTAGTCCTGTCAATGCGCTCAGCCCTGGCCCTTCTCAATAGAAGAAATCATTTTATTCCCTCTACAACTTTTTCTCTACTCTCTGCGCCACTAAAATATACTCCGTATTGCACACAAGTACGGGAGTATGACACTAGAAGAAGTTAAATCGACATTCATGATTCGATTCCTCCTTTTTTACCGAGATTGCGTCAATATTATCGTTCCTACTCATCGTAAAATGTTTAGGGGTAAGAAATAATGCCCGGAAGTTTTAAATTCATCTCATTCCGCGTTTAAAATTTAGATCTTACCATTGAAAGGATTATGAAGATGATTAAGAAGTCTTGCTTCGAATATGGATGGCTTTCTCGATTTGAAAGCAAGAAAGATCTAACTTGTAACTATTATCCTCATCAATGAAAACGGATGCAAATATTTCGGATAAATCATAAACATTGCCGAATGTAGGAGATATTGAATGGTAATTAAAATACACTTTGATGCTTAGCTAGATGTGCTGGGAGGAATTACTCAATTTTATGTGCTCTCGATATCTTTGCTAGTATTTGTTACCAATTTACTGCTTTGGTGATATTGAAAGCGAATATCCAAACTGTTTTGTTGTAGAGGATAGAAAAAAAGAAAAATATGCCTATCAAATCAGGGATTTAACAGTCTCATTCATCGAGGTTGATTCGAGCTATGACGATAGGTTCGTCAACAAATAAAACTACAAACAGGTCTCTGCTGATCTCCTTTCATGTCCTGTTATATCGGGTAGCTTAAAGAAGATGTGCATAGAGCCAGGGATATTCATGTGAGCAAGATCATCCAAAGGGCGTAGAAAGAAGTTCTTCCAGGTCTCAGTTTTTGTAACCAATGACAGCGATGCTTGCGGAACCTTTGAGCGTTAAGTAGATATATTCCTGAAAAATAAATAAAAAAGCACCATAACCTGTTTGCAATTGCGAAAACTTCAATGATATGGTACCTTCAAAAAATAATGACCGCTAAATTCTGAAAAAAGACTATGAAGAACATCTTGAGAATAACTACATCGAAATGAAATTGAATGATTAAAAATTGAGAGGATAAATGAAACAAGATATTAGAAGAAATAGACAGCTATATGAATCTTTTTCTCGACATGAACTCCTACTTAAGACCCCGATGGCCATTGTTTCGTGTTAACATCCTGGATGAGAAAGCTCTAAAGGTATGTTTTGAAACCTGCAGCTATGATACGTTTTATGCGGAGATTATAAACACTATGACAGTTTATTGCGTCTCGTATGATAGGAAAACGCAGAATAAATGAACACTAGAAGTGTTAAACTTGTGAAAATTCAAGCGAAAGAGGAAATTATTTAGAGTATAAGTGGTAGTGGCAAAGCTAGTTTCTCTCATCAGCGAGCTAATTCTTCAATTCCCATCTAATTCCCGTGCGGATGCCCCTACGGCTGATTACTTAAGAATTGTATTCGCCAAATTTTAAGATTTTCATCATATTATGATTCAAAATAATACAAGTCAAGGATACCATTATGGCAGTTTATTACTACAGTTCATGACTTAATCCTAAGGTTTCGTCAGATTCGATGGATCCGGAACTAAATCATCCAAATTCTACCTGTATGACGAGCGTGGCGCAGCGATGACTAATTTGAACAGCCAAGACCGTCATTCCAGAAAAATGAAATATTTAAATAACCGGTTTATTTTGGCCAGACGTGACCAAGGCAGTTCTTCAAATAGTTTATTCAAACTTTCACCGCAACCGCTGATTATGCCTTAAATCTGGAGCTAGTAACTGGAAATGAAGCAATAAGTGTATAATAGGAGGATTTGAGCTACAATAAAGCGGCAAAACAAAGAAAAATGAGTCACTTACTTATATATTGCCCTAGTTTTCCAAGTTTTCTGCACTGGAGTTTAAATTACCTGAGGAAATGCCATCTGTATTGTATTTAGTCCAGTCTAAAGTATTCAGAAAGGCTATGAAAACATCTTGAACTCCGCAATTGTATAAATAAACCTCTATCATACTTAAGGACAGGTGAAATCTAGAAATATTTGCAATTGGAAGGCTAAAAATTAAATGTTTTTAGTCTTTTACACATTTGAAGCTAATAAATGTGCCAATTAATGATTATTGGGCTTGATTAAATACAAATAGACGATTTTTTGGATTTTAAGATCCATAATTTACTCTTGGCTGTGTTTTAAAACAAATGTTTATGATACAGAAGAGAAATAAATATTCCAAGCATCGTTTTGTGTTTTTTCAGACCCATAGTTTGTGATTCAGCAAAAAGCCTGAATTTGACGTTGCGGCTAACATTTGAAATTGAATTTAGGACCGTGAAAAAATTGTGGTATCCCAATAACTAGGGTTGAAGGTTCTTAGACTGTAAGACTCAATTGATGTCCCAATATCTACTGAAATAGATGGAGATTCTCTTTGGATAGAATTTAAGAATTCATTCCGTAAATTGGCTATGATATCTATTAAGGCGGGACCAGATGCGGTCAACATAATATTTTGCATTGAAGTATGATTTCAGCCTTTCATTTCCGTCTCCCTTGTAATTATACTGACACCTGCTTCTTCTCTATAACTAAGCTTAGTTTCGGTACAATCAATCGCACTGAAACATCCGGCAAACAAATACTTTAGAAGAAATCATTCTCGCAAAGATTTGTCTGCAAAATTATAATCATTATGATAATGATACGACTGAGGAAAATTTTGATCAGAAAGAAGGGCTGGATGTTTGAAGCTAAAAAGAAATCTACTAAATGACTGCGTTCATGGAAGTTACTATAAAGTGTTTGTTACTGTTAATATGAAACCATTTGCTTGAAATACAGCTGTATTTTGTATATTATAGTATTTTCAAAATACTCGGGGTCGTAATCGCCTGAGTGGAAGGACTAATATACCTATAGTGCGTGACAAGGGCTCCATATGCGATTTTCTCGAAATGAAATTGCACGAAAATTTTCTCTATCGATTCAAATTAACGCAGTAATATTCGAACAATTATAACTAGCAATTGGTACTAGAGGACCTAAGACAATTGTGTATGGGTAATATTCTTCGAAGCCGGTGACCGACGTCCCATAAATCAAAAAAAGGGAGTTAAATATACATAAATACACCCAACATGTAAAAGATTTATTTTGCAACGAAATAAACTGGTTCAGCTTATTTTACCAGTACTGAACAAGGTGTACAACATTATGTATCACATGTTCGAATCCGAAATATTCCGAAGCCATTTGAATATCTTCTATCATAGAGAGTTTGGTTTGAGTACTAATTTTTTTGCTTTCTTCTTTGGGCTGTATACGAGAAATTCTATTTTCCCTATTTTTTCTGGACATCACGACTAAGTGCCTCAAATCTGCAAAAATACGCCTGGTTTTTGTATTGAGCCCTTCTAACGCATTCACTTTCTGACCATAAATATGCATACCTCCGATATTAACTGTCCAGGTGCAACCCTGATTGAAGTATGTATTCATTTTCTGCTAATAATCTCCACATTGGAGTAATTACAATTAATGACCGAAACGGGCACTAAAATTTCATGAAAATCTCAAAGAGGTGGTAGAGGGGTAAATTGTGGTGGTGAGGACTAATCTGCCCTAGCACGGCAGAGGCGATATTATTTCAATTCTGAAAATTTACAGTAAGTATAAATTTGTGAAAATATTGCCGTCGGTAGGGGCCACTTCTTATTAGATGTGAAA
The DNA here is from genome assembly GCA_002205965.3 of Kappaphycus alvarezii. Classification (NCBI taxonomy): domain Eukaryota; phylum Rhodophyta; class Florideophyceae; order Gigartinales; family Solieriaceae; genus Kappaphycus; species Kappaphycus alvarezii. Next base: position 376,907 of record NADL03000486.1, read on the forward strand.
TATGGGGCAATGGTGAAACTGTCCCACTAGGAGTACTTATATGGTCTTTTTATTGTCTCTATTTCCTAACTAGTGTCCCCAATTAATAATTATTAAGACAAAGTTTAGTGTACTGGCGATATCAACGGCAACGGCAACGGCGAATCCGAGATCCTTGATTTTTAAAAGGGTGTTCAAATAACACCTAAATATGAAAATGTGCCAAAATGTATTAAAATCAATCATTTCGGGTTAATTAAGCATGAATTCAAAATTCAAAATTAGTACATTGCATCTACTTTTAATATTTATTTTCATTTCGTTAAAATAGTTATTATTTATGATCGTACTGAAAATTCAGTATCCAAACCCTTACAAGTACCATTCCTGTCGGTAATGCTACTACCTAACGTATTTTTATTCCCCTCCGTAATACTATTCCCACAACCAAATGAGTTCTTTCGTACTAGAAACTATTTCTCAATTCAGGGGATTTTTCTAATCTTAGCCTCTCTAGCGTTGCACAGACTCCTTTCATTTAAGTCGATAATGGTACAAGTCGCCGGTTGAAGCTTACGATGGAATTTAAACAATTCATATCTTTACTTCCATTGAAATTGAATTTACAAGTAAGACTACTTTAAATCATATACATATACGAATGAATTTGAATTGAAAGGGCTTCGGAGCGACCGAAATGTATCCTAAAGTATCAATTTATACGATTATTTCAAATAAAAGACGTTAGATGTAAGTAAGCCATACTAAATATCAGACCGTGATTCGAAGTTTATTGGACGCCATAAGAAGCATACATATTTTCCTCGATTGTATCAAGTAATATTAGGGAAGAAAAGATACGAGAATTCAACTTTTCTCTGTGAACAGTGGATTTATTTCAACCGGAAAACTTTGTAAATTTTTCAGAAAAAAGGATCCAGTCAAACTTTGACAAAGTTCTCTCCGTATTTACACCTTGTAAATCAGCAGGATACTGCCAGGAGATTGCTTTAAGCGGAGCAAGTTTATAATGAAGCTAATTAGGAAAACCTGGAGAAAGTGTGCATGGTAAAGGCAACGCTAGATGTTTGTTTGGACGTCTAAAAATAATGAAGACTATCGTCTTTTAGTCTTACTTATATTGAAGAGAACTGAAAATTCCCAATTGTTACGTGCTTCAAACTGAATGTACATTATATAAGAAAAGAAATGTCTTTATTTCCAAATAAAACTGCCGAAATGTTGGAGTAATCATGAAAATAGTATTTGTGACGACAATAGCGCAGAAAATGCAGAAATTAAATATGACAGCTTATCAAGTTGTAATTTTGAATGAGTTTCTTGAAAATAATCTACCAGGGATTGTAGCCATGCAAGAGTGAATTAAAAATTAGAGAAAAGAAAATTTAATTGAAGGTTTGCAAGGGTAGAAAGAACTGAATACTATATTTTTGAGCAAATTATCTAATTTTAATGTTAACATGGGCATAAATTCCTCTTATTTATAGGAAAAAAAAGTGTGACATTCGTAAGAATGCATGGTCAATCCGGTTCGAGGACCGGAACCAATGAAATGCTTACTACAAACGTGCTTGGAAAACTTTTACTCTAATCAGAGAACTTCTGACTCTCTTTTCAGTGACAACCAAGAAATAAAATTTGCTGTATTCTTACTTGCCGTCGTATTAACCCACCCTAGAGCATCATTTCTCATTCATATCATTCATACCATTCCTCTCTTTCAAAAAAGCGTCAACAATTATTTCGAGTATACGACAAAATATAATGTTGTTCAAGTATTCAGTTACTGAAATGGATATATTGGAAGAAATTTGAACTCTAAAAATGAAAAATCTTCCTCCAATACTCGACATCCCAAATAGATAATAATATATTACAGCTATAATCAAAATTTCTTAACTCTGAACTCTTTTCCTTCCCACAGCAAATTAAAAGCAGTAATATCATAAATTCAACTGAATTAGAAATGTATTTGATAAAAAGTGTCTCCACGAGAGACCAATATTTTAAACTCGGACCTCAATCATATATGGTAGAGCCATTCTTGGTAGAAAGACAGATTTGAGTACTTTTTTTAAAGTATCTTTCCATGGAAGATGTTTTCAGGAAAACAGAGACTCTTCATGAACTACAAAACTCCTATATTCGTGAATGGGTATCTAGCGTTGCAAGCTTTTCTCTCAACATGAGGCTCAGAAAAAACTCAGAATGTCCCATTATAGAACATTTCGAGCTTTTGGTATGTAGGGATTCGAATATGATTCTCATTAGTTGGGTCTTTTTATGTGTAACCCTTTCGCTTTGGGAGATCATCACAAAAGCGAACGCACTCAGCAACATGTGCTGGAGGTACAGAAATAAGATTCGGCTACCCCCTAGACACCAGAAGACATTCGCTTCGCGCCACGATGGGGCCCCCGGCCTCTAAAGAATGTTTTTACAGAGCCTCATGCCCTGGAACCCTAACAAATATCGAAGCATGAGAGTTATCACACCGGGCTCCAGCTCCACTATCACTGCCAAAACCCGCTATACTATCACCCCACGCCATGCCCAAAACCCCATTGTCCCGAAACCTGGGATTTGTGCGGCGACTACCTCCTAAATCGCTTTCAAGACGCTTAAAGGAACCATTTACACGATCTGCAGATGAACCTTCTCTCTAGGGACTTTTTCAAAGCAACAGGGGCCACTAGACACAGAACTTATCAAGCGTTCATAACGAGTTCTGCGTGAAGAAAACTCGTTCCTGTGCAAATATCCAGTTTGGATATTTGCACAGGACGATTATGCTGTGATTACCCAGATCGCGATGAGGATATCCACATATTTATGCAAAGGAATGCTGTGGCCGCGAACACTTAAAACGGAGCCCGCCCCATGGCCGGGCCCGAGATAGCCCTCTAACGAATATAGTGCGAATTTTACCATCATATTTCTACTCAGCCAATATACAACCGCTTCATATAGCACTTGAAAAGGCATAAAATGTCTTTAAATAAGCACTCAAAATCGACCTACATGTATTACTATGCCCGATTAGTTGCCCAGAAATAGTATGCGACTATAATAATATCGAAGAAATTGATATTGATTTCCCTATTTTTTAGTCCTTACATTCTCAGCATTTTGCTATGGGCCCTGGTGGGTGTTGCATACACTTGCCGAAGGATGAAAGTTAAATTTCCATATTTCTTGAACTCTTTCACTGTGCTGCTTTACACTCGAATGACTGCACTAATTATAAATGTTTTACTGACTATTTCTGCGTTCTAAGCTTTAAAGTTCAGATATAGATGCACCCTGCCTCTGTATCGGTGCATATTACCAGCTACTATGAGCGGAACTAGACCACAAACAGGCAAAGTCAATTTCAATATCTTCATAACCTGCGCATCACCATCATCTCTTTCTCTAAACCCCTATCCATATCTTCTCATATGCACCTCCCGTTCCGAACAATATAGATCAGTAATAAACCTTTCTCGGCGTAACATGTCACTCTTGTGCATGATCCCCTCTTCAATTGCTCCCTTGTTTGTATACAAATTCAGCAAAAAGTGTGTAAAATTTCTTTTTTTTCGACAGACATTTTGCCCGGTGAATCCAACGAGGAGAAGGAATTATATCTCCTCATGGATCTTTATGTTCCCATGTTAGACTCCTATTACGAAAACTTCGCTAAAGATGGAGAACATATCGAAGATGCTAATAATATCCAGATTGTTAAACGGAAGCTTCCCGACCGCTTTATCCAAAAATATGAGCCTGAAGACATCATCCGACAAGCTTTGAAGATTAGAATTGATTTCAAAAAAACTTTGGGTTAGCTGAAGGAGATAGAAAGATTTTCAGGTAAGGCCCAGTGTGATAAAATTTCCAGATTTAACTTTTTCCGTACTGATGCTTGTCATCATGAAGACTTATAGGAGTTCATGGCCTTTGTTGGCCCGAATAATTACACTGACACGGTGAATGTCATTAAAGACTTCCACTCCAATCAAATTGCATTTTATGGAACCTCATCTCGGCCTTGTCAGATCACAGCGACGAAACTAATGGTCGGTCACGATTATTGCACAAAGAGTATCGAGATTAAGATGTACGCCCTAGAATAATGTCTTCCTCACCTTACTATTCTAGTAAAGCAGAACAGGGAGAAGCTCGGTACCCGGAACTTCTGGTTCAAATCAACAAGAAAGTATCCCGCTACTTGGCTCTTACTTTCTTAAGACTGGGAAATAATCTTAAGAATCCGATAAGAACTCACATTTAAATCATCAACGCACTTTTGACGCAAGTTTGGCCACTTGAAGGGATCATGATGGACCTGATCCGCAGCTCTAAATAAAGAAAAATACGTAGCCGAAGAGAAAGATGAATGAAAAACTTAATAAAAATAGATAAGCTTTGCAAATACAGACCTGTCTGACGAATATTTAGCTACCAAGAAGATAATAAACCTCACATAAAGGACCTCCTACGGTAGAGAACTACCGAAACAGCCGACGCAAGAGAAAAATGGAGTAGTACCATTCTCTCAACGCGTTTCAGGTCCTTGAACCCTTCATCTAAAACTCATAGTTCCTCGGGAATAGCTGAAAGTTTAAAATAGTCCTTGTAAGGTTAAGAACAATAACAATAAAATAGAGCAGGTGCTTTTGAAGCTCGTGAACGCCAATTGTGTGCCTGAAATTTGGGCATGGAGACGCCGGTGCTGTTTTAAAAGTTACTAGTCTCCAGTTGAGAAAGAAGAAGGCACATTGAGTCACAGTGGTTTCTAATTCTCCAACGCGATTGCAACGGCTCGTCCAAGTACTGAATTTGCGGTACGAATGATTGGGGTTCATTGTAATTTAAATCCGTTCATGATTTATATCCGCAGAATAATCCCGCGGGGTGTAAGTTTCCCGGAACTATACCAAAAAGAACAGAAAAATCGCAAATAGAAAGCGATACTTTTGTGCCATTCCTTTGATGAATGCTCTGACAAAGTCCGGGGTCTAAGTCTTCAAGCAAGGTTAAATTTTTTTGGAGTATTACCAATTATAATTCGTCATCCTCCATCGATATTGCGTCTATTTGCACTTCAGATTGCAGTGTGTCCACTTCCAAATCTGTTCAAAGGAAGTGATACTTCTTTTGGAGTCCGACTCGAATGCTACCGGATAGCATCTTCTGACAAGAGAAGAATTTGGGACAACCAGCGAAAAGTTGAACTTCGATATCGATGCTGTTCTGGTCTAAAACGAGTAATCATAAGAAGAAATTGTGCTATATATCGGAGAAGATGCCTACAAAACCGTTAGTAGTGCAGATATGTATTTAGCAGAGAAGTTTGAGGCTGCCTTCAGGGTGCCATGAAATAGAAACGTCATAGTAAATTGAAGGTTTTTTAATTGCTCGCGTGGCTCACTTAGACGCCGAAATACTTGTCGAGTCAAACTGAGCATTCCGCGACATGGGGATAGTCGTATGGACATTAGATGAACTTAACGATGTGTCCGTGCCGGCTACGCACTCATTCGAGTTCAATGATAAGACTCCCATCTACCATCTTGCACGTCATATGTCCCTATGCCAAAACCATACAGCGCTTCAAGATATTTACTCGATTCCAGACGCTGAAAATACCGCAATCTCGTCTTCCAAACGGTATTTATAGGTCTATTTCGTCATTTAGAAGGATTTTTTACCCCGCCTCGACGTGTACTAAAGCACGCTGAACAGGAAGTTGAAAGCTAGTTGCTGGTCGATACGAAAATTATAAGAATTTTTCTTGATAATTTGAAGGGGAATTCAATCTTTACTACTCTCTATTGTGTTCCTGTTTACTGGAAGATCAAGATGAGCGGGGAAATGAGTTCTTTCTCGACCGCTACTCGTGGCCGCAAGTTCATCAATAATTTGAGATTATGTGAAAAGTTGAAATGAGTGTCAGAATCCAAACCACTGCTCCCATATCGAAGTACTATGAACACACACCGCCTACGAAAATAATCGATACCTTTTCGATCTACTTTGTGGGACCTTCACTTAGATTGAATAACAGAAAGAGTTTCTTACTCAACGCCGTAGAGTACCTCAAAAGCTGGCAAATTGCAGCCACCGCCGATAGATCGTTAATTTTACTGAAATGGAAATTATTTCCTTGTTCAGCTCCCCTAACTCCATCATCTCAGATCATGCAGCGATTTTAACCACCAAGAACCTCCCCGATAGAATGAAACCACCCGGGCTGGATAATAAACAGTCATGGCTTACGAACAGATGTCAAATGGTCTCGCTGAGCGAAAAGTGCGGATTACGAAACAAATTACACACGAAATGGTTATTTCTGAAGAGATCGAGTGAGAAAATTGTCTTCCCAATGTATGATTCGGACATCTTCGTCCCTGCTTTTTATTTTTCTCATCACCATTTAAACTGGTACCTAGATTAAAAACTCCCATGGGTCCGAAAGCTCACGCTTCTTTGTAATATGTCGCTTTTGAAGTCAACAGCCGACTCTAATCACTCGCGACTCTAGCCCTTCGTGCAAGCAGAAGAGATTCGCAAGAAATAAATTTTTTACATGAAACTTTCGCTGAACCGACGAAATTTGAAATGTGGTATTACGTCATGTTCGCGCGTTGACAGACAATGACTTCCAATACGAAGTAACCAGCATTAAGACCCCGCTATTCCGTTCAGTTCCCTCTATGGAAGAATTCTCACCTGCGATACTGACTTTATAAGGGGGGAATTTTTGGGTTATTTTAATGCATGGAAGATGTGGTGGGTTATATCCACGCGGCTAATGCGTTATGTGGGATAAGTCGTCGCTGATGGGCAACACTACAGTACAGTACATGACTTTCCTTACAGAGCCGGCTCAATGCCGGCGAACAGGCATGCCGCGTTGGACATGACGGCCACAGCAGCGTTCCTTTGGGTACGCACCGCTCTAACCATCCCGTAGGTCTCCATCGCTCGAACGGCCACGTTCCGCGCGACATCGGTTAGCACCACGTATATTTTATAAGTGCAGTGCAGGTTATTGCCATCTTTCCACATATGCGAGGAGACTGATTTAGTATATTTTAGCCTGGTAAAACTCAAAGATTAGCTCCTATTGAGAAAGCACATAGGTATTCCTAATCATATTTGGTATATTTTTAATTCTTTTTTGTATTTTATGAGTTTTAAGAGTAATTGAATATCAATTTAAGTGTTACTTCTCTGCCAGTCGATGAAAATTCTTCTTCCAGTGCATATAAAATGAAAAGCTGAGATTTCAAGGAAGATTTCTCAGACTCACAAAAGGGATTTGATGAGCATCTCATATCTAGAGTGCGCAAAAAAAGAAAATCAAGTCGAGTTCCACTACCCAAAATAATTGACACAATTTTATGGACGCATGCAGCATAAGAGGCTTTCTGTTTCAAATTTGTAACTTAGAAAATCACTGGAGACTTCACATGCTGGAGCAACCGAATGGTACTGACGGGACCAAGCTGCGAGAAAAAGAAGGTAGAAATGGAGCTAGGGCCACCTTGCGCACTTCATTCATCGTCAAAATCGGCCGGATCTGTTTTATCAGAATTAATGGGTAGCATAATATCTGAAAACACTATCACAGACTCCTCCGTGCAGCGTTAGCTCTTCATAGGCCCTTATCTAGCATCAAGTTGTATAGTGCGGTGTTTGTGTTGAATAGCAGAAGGAAAATTGCGATGTAAATAGATCAATCAGGTGAACGAAGTAGGCCATCTATCCACCCAAGATCGAGATCCCGCCGGAATTCGATACGAAGAATACTCTTCAGTGATCATCACGATAAGTCTTTGGGACGGGTGTGGCGGAGAAGAAACAGGCTCGGAAAGACTTCATCGAGGTTCTTCTAGACGACTGCGAGGGAAGTGCAGCCTGTTATGTATACTACAGAGATTAAAGGGGCTGTTTCCCTTTCGCATTCTTCTACCCAGTATTTATCGGGTTCTGCAGCCAAAGGAGAAGATTCATTGCGTTCGCCGCCGCTGCTTGCATGCAACGCCCTTCGAAGTTCCTGAAGAAGATGAAACGTTCAGACTATAAGCACTTAGAGTAAACGGGGGACGTGAACGGTAAATGGGATGCTGGAACGTGCAGATATTGTTTGTCCTACTTAGATATCAGTTACAGATCGCCAATATAAGTCTATTCTTTGTGCGACACAACTGAGCAAACATTTAATTGATAAGAAGACCTTCTTACTTATAATTCGTCAGATCTCGCTTTCGTAGACAGACAGACCATATTCGGTGGGGACTTGATGAAAAAAGAAGATCCGCAGGTCCAATTTATGCTCTTTTCCCGTGAATGATTTGATCTCGAAATATTTCTTTGATCATCCGTCAAAAAGTTGCAAGTCCCAAAGATGACATCTTTGACCAGTGGAGCATTTTTGAGCAATAGAAGTACTTATAGGAGTTCCTAAGCAACTCATTATGTCCTAACTGCCGTGTATTATCTTCAACCAAGGCGCCAACCAGTTGCAGGGAAACTTTTGGTTTTTATACTGTATTCGAAAGCTTAAGAACTTCTCGGTAAGTGAGATCCATGTAAAACAGCCCAAGGGGAATAGAAAACTCGAAATAGGTCGTATAGATATCTTTGCAGAATTCTATGCTCTGCTTGATCGTCAAAAATCCATTTCGTCAAAAACGGAAACCAATTTTTTCTTGCTGATGGAATAATTGAGGCCAGATGGCAAGAAAACTTTGCTGTCCGGCCTTTTTACAGCCAATCCGTTTGAAAAACTACAGGCAGTATTGCGAGCTTCCTTTGTTTCTTACGCAGAGATCAATAATCCGTCTACTTCTTGACCATCTGGTTGCTTGTCACCATGATAATTGAGGTGGTGGATGGGCAGATTCCAAAAGCTTTAGCCTACCTAAATCAACGATTCGGTTGAGGAATAGGGTATATCTGCGCATGGGAAGTTCACGAAGGGTTTAGACTTCCTTAATTGATGCCAAGGTTAGGTAAAAAAGATGTGAAAGGCCAGCTGAAGAGGTCTAAACGATATTTAGGTCGCGGTTCATTACAATACGAGAGCCGGCTAGTTTAGGGTAAATGGAGGTTAGGGGTAGGTGAGGTATCTGTTGGGAGATACACCGGCGTACTACAGATATTGTATCCAAACTAAATTTTTGGTGCGAGGTGCTGACCCGTAGATTTGATGAGGAGGGGTATAAGCTAAAATTTTATAAATTTTGGACCGTTTTAGTGAAATTATTTGGAAAATTATGGGTGGACATGATAAAGCGGGTTGAACGTGACCGTGATCTACGACTTATCTGAGTCTGTTTATCACGGGTTCATCTTCTTACTGTAAGCAGTTTAGATGAAGGCCATGTAGACAGCTTAACATGTTACTATTTTACGGCTGCATCTGATTGCTGTAGGGAACTCGGATGAAGAGCACGTAGAAAACTTAATTATTTGCGCAAGGAGACTCTGAATACAATTAAAACCGGTCTATCAGGACCATGTAACCGTCAACCTGGAAACCTTGACCGCAGCATTTGGTTCCTTAAGTAATCTCTTGTGCTCATCATATGAGCCAGCTCCAAAATAATCCCCTTCTTGACCGAAATTCGCGAAACAAACCTGTAAAGTGTTACATTCAGAATCATTATCTGCTGCATCAACCAGTTACGTATTGGAACCCTTGAGAGCAAGTTCCTTAGCCTCGAAAATAATTCCTATGGAGCCTTTAATCTCGCCAAGGGCCGTTTCTATGCTAAAAACACAGCATTTTCCGCCTCTAGGCCTTCCGCTGCCGCCAATGAGCCTTCGTATCTAGCAGATCAATTGACAGCCGCCACAATGAACATCAAGGTTGGGAAACTGCATATTTCACTGCCGCCCAAGATTACCAAGCAAATTTGTAAGACTTGTGCTGCTCAGTGAGATTTCGCTGCTAACGGAAAGCTTAAAAGTTAGAAAAACTTTTCTCTGTTACTCTGTTTCTCTAGAAAAGGTTCGCTTTGGAATCAGAAGATCTTTTTGGTCGCATCAAGACCACAGACCAAAGGGACAACTGGGAAACCGAATTCCTCTGTAATGAGAGCAAAAACTGTCAAAAATTCCGGCTACATTGCCAATAAAATCACCGAATCGCTGGAAGCTGAGAAAATTAAAGCCGCTACCGAGGAACTCAATTTTTTACAACTTTCTTGCGGCATCTTATTCCAACTTATGGGACCGAGTTTAATTCTTCAACAACTCTTTGGAATTAAGTAAACCGGAGGCCAATCTCACCAGAAGTACCTATGAGAGGATGACTTCCCGTGCAAGTCCGACTTTGTCGGCTTTATGAAGCAGAAGTTATCTATGTTGAATTTTGGAGAAAATTAGGTTAGCTCGGTCTCAATACACAGCTAAATCTCCGCAGGCACCAGAGCCGATACATTTATTGGTCTATCTATATTACTCGCGCCACTGATATAGTTATGGCTGTATGCCTTTCGACAAGGTTACATGAACTGAAAGTTGCTGACACGCCTGCTTACAAAATGGCGTGCTCTACTAAGTTCCGTTCTCACAGAATCTTCGCTTTCGGACTAACCTCACCGGATACTGATTTTAAACTTCTGCAGAACTCCATCTCTGTCCTATTCAGCTATATTTTATTTGAACGTGGTGAAACTGCTGTGTGTTTATCGCTGACCGACATTGCAGTCACTCCGGATAAACCAATATTGCCACCGTATTGCGCAAGAATCGTGACCGGGTTGTCTATACTCTTTGTTATCGCCGTAATCTTTGCTTCAGAATCAGCTTTATCAAGCGGCGTATAATACCGTATCGACATTTTTGTCGATACCTCTTTACTTTCTACTAGCAAAAGTATCATCACTCTGTAGCTTCATTTTTGCTTCGTTCTCAATCAATTGATACCTCTACCTCAAGTTCCCTGGAACCTACATTCACTATGTATGATTGCTGGCTCTCAATTTGTAGCGATTGTGGTTCAAGAATATCCTATTATAGTTTGGTAAAATGGTCTAATGTGCGCACATGTCGAGAGTCCTATATGGATGAAACGGTGATTAAGTGTAATGATTGGTTCCTTTTCTTCCGAAATTTGCTCTGACTTCACTTCAGAACGAACTACTCTTGTTCTTTTTTTGTTCATTATGGTGGAATGTTTGGAAAATTATGGGTGAATTTGATAAGGGGGGTTGAATCAGATGTTAATCTGCAAATAATGTAAAACTGGTGATCACCGTTGCATCTGGTTCTTTTAAGAATTTTGAAAGAAGGCCACATAGACAACTCCCTTGTTACACACATTGTCATGGCTGTATCTATTTTCGGTAAGCAACTAAGATGAGGCCACGTAAAAAAACGTACAGTTTACGAAAAGAGGCTTTCAATACGATAACAATCGGTGAAAATGGCCCTACAAATGTCATTTGTAAACCTTGGCTTCGGAATTTGATTCCTCATGTCATCGTTTGTTCGCCAGCCCCCCGCATCCAATTCATGTTTTATCTCTCAGTCACAAATATTCGTTGTTCTTTCCCTCAATACCTTTAATACATTGCGTCATTATTCTCTTACATGCTTCTTATCATGCTTCGGCGTCCTTTGCTCGCTTGTCGCATTGTTACGTTAACGCTATCAGGGCACGCAGCATGGCAATGTTTATACCACATTGATACAAATATTTGTTTGCATCTAAAAGACTTTTTGTCAGGAATGGGTTGCTAACCTGGCTGCAAGCTGATCTATCGGTCCTCTGAACGAAGCTGCCACGAGAAGGCTTTAGGAATATTTTCATGTACAGAGACAGGTCAGACGGCCCCGAGACTGTTCGGAAGCGCAGATGCGTTCTTGAAGCCACTCATACAAAGAAGAACGGAGTCCGACAAGCTTTCGCGACTCCTGGAAAGTGATGATACCTCAATATTTTGCGCGATTTAGGGTGGGACGCTAGCGTTTTAACCATCTCGTGGAATTCGTCTTTTCAAAAGTTTGACTCACCTGATACTCTTGGTTTCACCATCTTTTTCGAAGCGGATATTGAATACGTATGCGAACGAAAGCGCGGGATCTGTTACAGTATACCGTACACTGGGTTTTCGGGGTATTGTCTTTTGTGTTTTAAACTGTATGTGTTTCTCTATTGTTTAATTCACCGTGCTACTGTGGACTCGCACTTTTGCAAAAAAAATAAAGTTTGTTTATTGATTCTACAATTTCTGCGTTCTAAAATTTAAAACTTCGTTGGTAGCTACACACGCCCTGTCCAACGCTGCACATAAACAGCTTTGCAGGGGGAAATGAGGGAATTCGTTTACTGTACTGTGACAGATTTTTTGGCTACGGTAGGTGCACGCTGACCACGGGCAGGCCACGTCACAATCATCTCCATACCCTGCTTCGCGATTCCGTTTCTCGTTCTGCGTTTAGTATCCAAGTGATGCAGGCGCGACAGGTTCCCGCCCGCCGCCCCGCCGCCTGCATTCGTAGTTGAAATTCTCAATACCCTCCGCCCACTTCTGTGCCATATTGTACAACTCGTAAAGATCTGCCACCACCATATCCTGCGCCCCATCATCCCTCCTCAAAAACACTCGCCTCCCATACCCCCCTGCCACGCCAAGTACTATCCATTACACATCCCCCTTTCTCGGCGTAACAGTCAGTACCTCAACAAGGGGCTTTGAATGGGGCATGAAGTTAAGGGGCCACCGAAAGGGGCCGGGAGAGTGTAATTACGACATGTAGGAAGGGGGTTAAATTTGGGCCTATGGATGCGGAGGGCTCTTTGGTGTATTGCAGGATGTGAAGTGTCTACCCGAAGCGCTGCTATTAATGCAATGCATGATAGTGTACTGCAAAGCACTTCGCCAAGGCTCCGGGCGATGAGGGGGGGCCTTAAATTGCCAGCTTATGCTACTTTAGGCACTAAAGCCCGCTACCTAGTGGCGGGAAGCTCTACTCTTCCACCTTGGTGGAAGCCGCCGATTACCAAACAACACCCAAAGGCGTCTATGGGCAGACGTCATGGCGCGAGAGTGGGATTATTACGGCCACGGAGAAGGACACTAACCTGCCTGTGATGGGACCCTACGGCACGGAGCATTGGTGGGTGCCTGCTCGCTGGATGGACTGGTCTGATCTCAACTCTTCGGACGGCGAAGACGTCCGTGATGTCGCTGCCGATCTGGAGGGGTTAGAGGCTGGTGGGAGAAGGATGAGTAAGGGGCGGGCATATTGATGTGCGCAAATTCGCACACGAAAAAATTTAGATGAGGACCATAATTGTATACAGTATTGGAACTGGGAAGATATTTTTACAGTTTTTGAATTTGCAAGATATTTTTAATTTGGGTGAGTGTGGCAAATTCATCGGTTGATTTTTTATTTTAGGACACGCTGTCATAGTGGATGTCAGTACAGTTCTAGGTTGTGGGTGATACTACGAGTGACTCTGAAAGGTCTATATAATGGCCACATCAATTCCCACCCCTGGCCGATGGGTGGCTGGCATGGGTATGGCACCTAGATATTTACCTTGAGGAAATATCTTCTAATGGTCTCTCTGGTTCACACGATTCCCGTGAATGCGTTTTATGGTATTTAGTATGTTTGATTGAGACTTTAGGATTAGCCGAAAGGTCTATATAAGCTGAGTAAAGTGCTTCCTCCTTGAGAGGTCAAGCAAGTTGGCAGACAACTTCAGGTCAAGCTCCGAGTAGTAGGAAGTTGAGAGTCAACTTCAAACCCAAGAAAACTTTTTCCTAAGCAAGTCGCAGAGAATCAGTGGTAGACGCTGCCCCTTTTATACTTGCTTGTAGCCCTCTCAACTCTCTCCCATATACACTGCTTTTTATTTGTTCAACTATACCACGGTAGCACTTTTGTCGCTCGCAACACCTCCGTCTTGGGGTAGTTGGTTCTAAGTATCTCTTCTCCCGACGATTTACCCCTATCATTTGGTACTCTTGTGGAGGGGGTTGCACCCGAGGTATTCGAGTTGAGCAGTCTTAGGGAACCATTCGAGGGGATTTCTTTTCTGTAATCATGGATCTCAACGCTGCTCGTATAACGTTCACAGGGGGCAAGAATGAAGACGTTGAGGAGTTTCTCTATACATATGTCAACGTTGTGATGCGTGAGAAGAGCGATGAAGAGAAGGCCGAAAGTATCTTCGCCTATCTTCATGGTGACGCAAAGCACAAATATAAGGCCAAGTTTATCAACGGGTGGTCTCTTAACGGGAATGGGCGTAACTTCGGTGAGGTATGTGAGTGGCTTGTGAAAGAATATGCTAAGCAGGTAGAACCAGATGAGATGATTCGTACCGCCATAGAGGCCCGGCTCAACTTCGACGATTTGTTAAGCTCATTGGTATACTTGTGTGATCTCTATGAAAAGGCTGGGTTCAACGCCCAAGCCAAGTACGGAATGCTGCGTAAGGCGGCGATGGGGGATAAGCGGCTCTCCGATTTCCTCCTCATCAAGGGCCCTCACACTTTTAATGAACTGAAGGGTACCATAGTAGAATTTGTCAAAAATTCGGAGACGTTTCAGTCACTAAGTGAAATACCGAGGGAAACCCGTACATCTATGCCGATCGTGCATCCTGAAAAGAATTATCAAAGGCCAGCTACTAGCGCAGCAGCATTGGAATCAGTCAGGAGCGATGTCAAAAACTTGGAAGAAAGGTTGGAAACCCGATTCGATAATCGACTTGACATGATAACCTCGCAGTTGGAAAGCCTTACTCTTACCATTAAGAAGAACCAGTCTGGGGCCCCCAAGGCCGCAGAAGTCTGTTCCTACTGTCACAAGCCTGGACACTTTGCAAATAGGTGTCCTGATAATCCACATAGAAACACTCGTTGTGGAAAGTGCGGTCGTTACGGGCATCATGAAAGTAACTGCTGGTCTAAAGACAACAGAAGAGCAAATTTATCGGACGCGAGGAGTGAGTCAGGACCAGAGATGAAAATCTTACAAAACAGGAAGGATCAAAGGTTGGCGGATGCCGGTAATGTATCCATCGCTGAAGAAATCAGTCAAGTTAATGTGACAAAAAGGGATGGGGAAGGGAACGTTTTGTCGAAAAAACCTAGGCTAGATTATGGAATGCTGGAGCATATCCCAGCACCTGTACCTCCTCGAACCAAGAGGCTTGATCAAGTTGTTCCAGGGGTGGGAAACACTTCGGCCAAGAAGACGAGAAAGAGTAAGAAATTTAAGAGTATCCCGAAGGACGTACTAGAATATGTGAAGAAGTACAATTTGGTGGCTGAGCTTGCATCGGCCCCAACTGGGATAACGTTTGGTCAACTTTTGAGGGGCGACGCAGAGGATGCGAGAAAAGAACTCAAAAAAATTATCAGGTCTAATAAGTCCGCTAAGGTAAGAAACTGTTTCTTCAATCGGCCTCGACAGCACCAAGACGTCTTAAACTAGTACCAGTCAAAGTATTGGGAATGAAAACCCAAGCTCTTTTCGATTCGGGCGCTGTTCCAAACCTTATCTCAGAAACTTTGGTGACAGATTTAGGTCTCGAAATTATTCCAACTACTCGAAGAATAACTGTGGCGGATGGAACCGTCTCAAAATGCATGGGCACTGTTAACAAGGTTTCCGTGTTCTTTGGGGACTCTAAAGTTGATGTAGACTTTCTCGTCATGCCGGAGCTCCCTTTCGATGCAATCATTGGCTGTCCTACCATGGAAAGACTAGGGACCTGCATTGACTTGGGCAACCAAATCGTTTCAGTTAATGTTGACGGCAGAAACGTGAAGATGCCCCTGGATTTCGACAAAAGCACACATCCGGAAGATCTAAGAGAGACGGACAGTGAAGATTTCACTTCTAGCTATGACAGCGAAGATTCCGAACCAACTAACACTTTCGGAAGTGAGAAAGGGTACGCTCGGGGGACAATGAACATGACATGGGACGATTATGATTCTGGGTTTGAAACAGATGAAGAATGGAATTCTAGGGTAGGTTTGACACCTGAATGTGTTTCTTTTTGCGATAATATCGAATCAAAGGACGGAATTCGGGCATGAAAGAAGATTACAATTGCACGGAAAACAAGAATATATCGAATTCCATATCTGAAGATGTGAGCACGCCGGAAGAGGTCCTTCAAAATTTGGAGGGTGAGGATCAAGAAAAGGACCAGCGCCAAATTGGAGAAATTCAAGAAAAAGTACAGCACCTTCCAGCCCCGCCTCAATGATAATATCCGACATGTTAACATCTTCCGAAGTAATTGCATGGAGTGTATCAGATTTAAGACAAGCAAGTGTACCGGTCACTCACTCATTTGAACTTACCGATACTCAACCAATTTACCACAGGCCTAGACGTCAACCGCCAAAATATGACCAATTTATCTCAGAGAATGTTACAAGTATGCTGGAAAATGATATCATTCGGCCAGTTTCATCCCCATGGTCATTTCCAGTTGTGGTCGCACCAAAGAAGGATGGAAAGCTGCGTTTTTGCGTCGATTACCGACAACTGAACCAGAGAATGATACCCGATCGATTTCCGATTCCGAATATGGAGGAAATCCTCGAGGACTTGAAGGACGGGAGATACTTCACCTCAATTGATCTTTACACTGGTTATTGGCAGATTCCATTGGATGAAAAATGCAAGGAAAAAACAACTTTTACCAGCAAAGCCGGTACATTCAGGTTCGAAGTGATGCCTTTTGGTCTCATGAATGCCCCAGCTACATTCCAAAGAATGATGAACGAGGTTTTGAAAGGACTTCCATTTGCAAGAGTTTATATCGATGATGTAGTGATATTCTCAAAAACCTTGGATCAGCACATATCGCATGTCAAGACTGTGGTGGAGAAAATAGCTGCGTACAGCCTGAAAATTAAGTTAAGCAAATGCTTCTTTGCGAAAACGTCTATCCAATTACTCGGTCATATCGTCGATCAAGAGGGAATTAAAGTGGATCCAGAGAAAACGAAAAAAATCAAGTTGGCACCAAGGCCCGCTTCAAAGACGGAGGTTCGAAGCTTCTTAGTACTGGCCTCATATTACAGAAGATTTATCAAAGATTTCGCCAAACTGCAGCACCGTTACATGCCAGCACTACGAAGAACGGAAAATTTTACTGGAACAAGGAAATGCAACTGCATTTGAGGAGCTTAAAGATAAGCTATGTGTCCCCCCAGTGCTCATGTATCCAGATTTCAAGAGACCATTCGTTGTGGAGACAGATGCCTCAGAACGGTCTTTGGGTGCCATTTTGTCCCAAAAAGACGAAAACGGAAGACTACACCCTGTTCAATTCGCAAGTCGCACTCTGAATGATGCGGAAAAGAGATACTCAGTCTGCGAGAAAGAAGCGCTAGCTGTCGTCTTCGCACTGAAAAAGTTTCGTGTTTACCTTTTATCACTCGAGAAATTTGTCTTGATAACTGATCACCAGGCACTTAAGACAGCATTCCAAAAGAAAGATGTACATCACCGCTTGGCCCGATGGCTCGACATTTTCGCAGAATATCGGTTTGAAATTGTGTATAGGCCCGGACGCAATAATCAGCCTGCCGATTACCTATCCCGCTTGAGGGATCCATTGATTCCAAATGAAAAAGCTTCCGGAGACATCGTCGGAGTTGCCGAGTTCAAGTGCCGATCGATAACGAGTACGAAGCTTATATTCACGGACTTATTAAATTCCTTGATGGACTAGAAATGAGAAAGGTTGATCTCGAACACAGAAATTGGGTACGCAGGAACCAAAAGGCCTTTACATTGTGGAATGGGAAACTCTTCCGACACACAAAAGCCGGTCCTCGACTAGTGGCCCCTTTGAAAGAAAGAATCAAGATCTTGAGGACTTTTCATGATGAGTTAGGGCATTGGGATCTCGAAACAACCAAAAAATTCATTACGGAGAGATTCTGGTGGCCCAGTATCCATAAGGACGTCTATAATTTCGTGAAAAGCTGTGACAACTGTCAAAAATTCACTCCGATACGAAAGTATAAGACAACCTAAGCTTCCCAGTTTCCGCTCTCTTTGAAACCTTCTCAATTGACTTTGCCGGCCCATTCAAGGAAACCTCTTCCGGAAACAAATACCTCCTTATAGGGGTGGAACATCTTACTGGATGGCCAATAGCAGTTGCAGTTGAGGAGGCCAATGCTGAGGTGGTCCTGAGATTCATCGAAAAAGAAATAATTGAACCGTTTGGTCTTCCAAAAAGGATCATCTCAGATAACGCCTTTGTTTTACTGCAACTTCACTGCTTCGTTTTTGGAAGAAAGGGATTCAGCTGAAGACAGTTCTCGCATACGCTCCTATGTCAAACGGTAAAGCGGAGAGGATGGTTGGAACCATCAAACGAGCAATATCGAAAACTATGTCGGAGAATGAAATCCAGTGGGAAGATGCCTTACCAAAAGTGTTATACGGCTATCGTCGAAGAAGAGGAAGAAGCGGACGGTCACCATTCGAGCTAATGTACGGAAGGGCTCCTAGAATGTTACAGAGAGACATGGAAACAAATATTATCGATGAAGAGAGTAGAGAAGTCGAACTACTGGCCACTGAAGGCTGGAGATCACACCGCGCGCTAACACAGACAAGAAATAAGAATGAAGAGCCTCCAGTCCAAACCTTTCCAGTCGGCTCTAAAGTACTTGTAGTACATGGGAAAGCAATGCAGCAGGCTGTGAAGTGGCCGGCCTTCCAAACAAAGTACTCGAATCCTTGCGTCGTCACGGAGGAAAGACACCCGCACTATAAGCTATGTTCAAGCTCAGGGAAGAGATCAAGGAGGGCCATCCATGCACGTCGTCTAGTCCCTTACCATCAGAGGCCTGAAGAATTCCTTCTCACACAGGACTATGCGCAACCACGGGGCATACTCATCTTTAACTATAGAATGATTCCTATGGGAGGAAAAAGGGCCTGGGAATGGATCATCTCGATTACGCGTGACTACTACGAACTCCACGTAATCGTCCATTTCTACATTAATATATGCCTATGTTTTCGTACGTTGAACGGACCATTGCTACCTCAAGAAGATTTCCGACTATTGATCAGAATTCTATTCTCATTCCAAAACGGAAGGTTCACGGAAGCAGGTCCAGAGTTTGTGGAAGTCATATATCATTACTCTATAGGAAGGTATGGAATGGTAGCTATCGGAGACTTGTCGCAAACATATCTGAACATTATCCGTCCGGTTTACGTATTTCTTAAGAACAACCAAGATGTGCGACTGAGAGGTTACAGCTTGCCCCCTGATATGGAATATCGACTGGTCCCATATCCTCTATGGGAACCTTACGTTGCTCCGCTCAGAAATACAACCTCAGCCGAAGACCAGGATCCTCCCGAGGCCGTGATGATGATACGAGCTGGACCATCAAGTGATCGGGGCGGATCATCGAAGAGGGCAAGGCGTCGGGAGCAGCGAGGAAGATCGCCAAGAAGATCGCCTCAAACACCGCCTAGTCTCCCAGGGGAAACTATGCATCCTTAATTATTGGACGGCTACCAATTAGACGTTGGCTTCGCGAAATGACAGAGGACCCTCGAGAAGCAGAAGTAATTTCCTTTTTTGCCATTAGTATTTGCATGTGCTTCCAGACCATTCACGGGGCGCACCTTACTCGTGAGGACTCAGTCCTTATGTTGCGAGTTTTTTTCTCCTTCAGATACCCGTTTCTGGACCCGTTGCCAGAAAAGTTTGCATACTACGTTTACTACCTCACATTTGGAAGGTTTGGAGAAGTGAAACGGGAGGAGCTCATTAGAGAACACTATGAAACCATACGCCGAATCTACGAAACTCTTGACCAAGGAGATGAGCCGGTCATCGCACGGTACACACTCTCTCATCATATTGGAAATGAGCTACTACCATATCCTTATAGTGAACCCTATACTCTCCCTGATGAATGGATAGAACTCCCACAAGAACAACAAGAGCAGTGACGAGCCGGGACGTTCGTCTTGAGCGGGAGGGCGTGATGTGCGCAAATTCGCACACGAAAAAATTTAGATGAGGACCATAATTGTATACAGTATTGGAACTGGGAAGATATTTTTACAGTTTTTGAATTTGCAAGATATTTTTAATTTGGGTGAGTGTGGCAAATTCATCGGTTGATTTTTTATTTTAGGACACGCTGTCATAGTGGATGTCAGTACAGTTCTAGGTTGTGGGTGATACTACGAGTGACTCTGAAAGGTCTATATAATGGCCACATCAATTCCCACCCCTGGCCGATGGGTGGCTGGCATGGGTATGGCACCTAGATATTTACCTTGAGGAAATATCTTCTAATGGTCTCTCTGGTTCACACGATTCCCGTGAATGCGTTTTATGGTATTTAGTATGTTTGATTGAGACTTTAGGATTAGCCGAAAGGTCTATATAAGCTGAGTAAAGTGCTTCCTCCTTGAGAGGTCAAGCAAGTTGGCAGACAACTTCAGGTCAAGCTCCGAGTAGTAGGAAGTTGAGAGTCAACTTCAAACCCAAGAAAACTTTTTCCTAAGCAAGTCGCAGAGAATCAGTGGTAGACGCTGCCCCTTTTATACTTGCTTGTAGCCCTCTCAACTCTCTCCCATATACACTGCTTTTTATTTGTTCAACTATACCACGGTAGCACTTTTGTCGCTCGCAACACCTCCGTCTTGGGGTAGTTGGTTCTAAGTATCTCTTCTCCCGACGATTTACCCCTATCACATATCTCGTGGTATGCTCCAGGTAACTTTGCTGGCAGATAGGACTTTCCATCATCGGTAACCCCCTAAGATACCCCGGGCCCCAACCGACCACATTTTTCAAAAATTAAAGCACCCAGGCATTTCCCCTAGAGCCCAGTGGCGGTGTTCGCTGTCGTCAAGGAACTTTTGAGAACTGTCTCCAGTCGTGCGATTGAGCAGGTTTCGAAGGTGCAAGGTATCCTTTACAGCAACTCTCCGCATTGGCAATAACATCGAATGCTACTTTTTGCTGGCTGATCTCTCCTGTACATGCTTCTAAAGGGAAGTGCCATCAGCACCTGCCGCATCATTTCATGTACATGCACACTAACATACAAGTTGACTGGGAACCATTCAGCTTATCTGTTACAGAAAATGAACCCCCGTCTTCCGGCTCTAGCCTTAGGTACCTACATCTTGGACCGCAATTACAAGATGTGTTTGCAGTTCCAATACAGGGTTCCAATGTTTCGTCCCGCTTAAAATGCCACAAGGGGGATGCACGACACTTATGAATAAGTACGGTGAACTTGCCTTGCGCTGTGCTGTACTTACCACCCGCGGGTTGCGGCATGACTCCTAAACACGGTTGTATGCCGCAGACCTCTCCAAAGCCGCCCGGCACCCTGTCCTCGAGCCCCCACAACGCGGCCGTGCAGTTCGCAAGGACATCAAGGCGCTTGGACAGAATGGGGCACAGACTATTATGACGTATCCCTCACCCATCCCCTGATCCCCACCCGCCTCTCCTGCCTGGCGCGATGCCCACTCAAGCCCCTCAACAATGCTCGCCCTGGCAAGAAAAACTCGCCTTGCCGAGTTGATATGTTCAGAGGGTCATGGGCATCGCTTCATGGCGCTTCCAATCTCCACGTTAGGGACTGGCACTCGACTGTGCGGGACATCGCCTACTGGTTTGCAACTGGCATTGCCGCACGGGTAGCCGTTCCGGTTGCTTATGCGCGGCAAAAACCGTTTTCACATTACGCGGCGAGATTCGTCCAGAATAAAGCCAGTTATTTGACGGAAGGGGTTTTGAGCGACTCCCATTGGCGTAACCTGCATGTACGCATATTCATAGAACCATTGTTCTCAGGGTATAGGAGTTGCTACGCAAATTAGGCCTCATCTCCGCAGTTGTTGTCACCAGGAAATTTGGGTAAATCACCCCATTTACTCCCGTGTTCGCCCTGTTGTATAATATTTATTGCGAGACTTTGGAGGGCTGTGAATGGGGGGAGCTTTCGAGGCGGGCTTTGTGAACTAAAAGTTAAATACAAGCGCTATGTAAGAAGCGATTTGTTTTCCTACCCATTGTACCGTAGATGTTTAGATACCGAACTAGCAGCCTGATCCTTGTCATAGAGAATTGATTTTGGTTCTTTAATTTTTGAAAAGTGCAGTTCGGCTCTCCCCGGTGTATGCTAGCTAGACATGTTCAGGATAATGGGTAACGTGAGTCATGTGCCTAAATGGCTGGCTCGAAGCCTGTCAGCAGGCATGATGCATTGGACATCACTATCATTCTTGTCATATGCGTCATGTTACATGTTTAGTACTGCTGTACTCTTGTTATACTGTACGTACTGTACAGCTGCATTAGAAGGAGAGACTTTTAACATGTTACTGACAATTTACACATTTGCGTAATGCACTTGGATTGACTGGTTACGTACTGTACTGTATTACCGTGCACTGTACTACCCAACAAATACATTCGATAAAGTCATATACTGTAACCTTTCATACTATTTTAAACACTTTTTAGCCGACGTCTTTTCGATTAGGTTCTATCCTACTCCTGGGCGCCTCTGAGTGCTTGTTCCCACCACCCACTTCGCCTCGCCTTACGCTGGTCGCTACACTGGTTCCCACATCACCCAGTCCCTACGACAACGCCCCACAGAACCGCTACCAGGACCACGGAACTCCTCCGGAACAACGCCATCACCGACAACCAACTTAAACAACTACGGGATGCCATCGTTGTACTACATATATACTCATCGTTAGCGGCCATTTCATTGCATCTCCCTACAATCTCTAACCCCAAACGGCGGCTATGATACACACCGAAGTCCAAACGAACAAGATTCTCCGCATGCATTACAGTATTTCACCTGCAAGATTACCCTGACAACATAGCCCACTAGACGGCTTTTATTAGTCAGGAGTTTAAATAAATGTTCACCACACCACCGTAAGGATTCCCCCATCCTTATTTGTACATTCAATTGCCAGCAATGACCCTATCCAGTTGGATCCATGCCGTGCGGTTTTTTCACAAGCTTAGCTAGATATCGCTACTGATTACATCGGTGCAGTTCATGGTGGTAAATACCGTTGCTTTCATTCTGCCGTAGCCTGGGTTCTCGGGATGGTTAACGGATTAAGAACTGAGAAATGCACACCTCAAATGGTAATTAGTGATGTACGGTAAGCTGCAAACCACAACATCAATGTAGGAGGCCTTCTATGTTGGACTGTTGCAAGTAAAGATGGCTGTACCAGCGCTAATCGAATATATCTTTCAAAAATAAAACACCCAAACCTTATCCCGCGGCTAAGCAAAGACAGAGCCACCGATGCGACAGGGTAGCTCGCGATAAAGGGTTTAGTGACGCATTCTCTGCAACTTTGTGCCATCGAAATTGCTATGTATATGACTAATCCAATCTATGGGCTCGTCATGTTGCGCGACCGGAGCATGACATTTGAAAGGGGGAGAAGCTTTGGTGCTTTATGAAATTAGAGGTAGTGGCGGATATTAACAGAAGGGGGTGTACCTGAGCATGGCATTTGGCATTTGAAAGGGGCGAAAGGTTTCGGTGCACCGAAACGTCGAAGATGTATGCGATCTAATCTATCGAATATATCTTCCAAGAGTAAGAGACAAGCAAATGAAGTTAGCGATTTTGCACAAGCGGGACACGGCTTTATTCATGCCTACGTAGATCAGAAGCGTCATTTTTCTCTCGCCAGCTTCAGACAGCCAATTTGCCCCGAAATATTCCTGCAATGGAACCAAAAAGAACACAAGACGAGGCCGGACATCAGGGCAACGCCCGCAGCAGGCAGAACCGGTTACATTGATATCAATTTCGTTAACCCACTGGCCCCTTCTCACGTTAGGATGAGAACCTCAAACCTTTTCACGAGCTTGAACCCAGCTCACGCTGACAACCTACGAAAATACGAGGGGTTCATAGGCAAGTTCCCTTGTCGGAACTTATCTTCTTTGTCACAAAACTCCCCTGGTTCCCAGCCTTCAGAGCGCCCACATTAAACGCACCCCTATTTCCCCGCTGGTAGGAACAGGCTCGTCCCGGTTCCTATCTCCGCACTCGGGGGGAAGTTCTGAGTGTTATTTTTAGAAGATATATTCAATACGCTCGGAGTATGAGCCACTCTGATGTGTTCTCCACAATCAGGGAGGCGGCACGATCGGTTGCCAGCCGAGCGTTGGACCAATACTTTCGGAGAAAAAGTTCAGGTAGTTCAATATTTGGAAAGTAGGGTCATTTCCTAGAGGGGAAAACTTTGGGTGTTTTAATGATTGAAAAATAGGATCCGCTAGAGTAACGCCAGTTGCTCCATAAGGGATCAAGCGTAGTGGATGTAAGCTTACCCACTACGTACAAGAATCAACTGCGCGCGCGGATCACGCTTGAAGAGGGGCTGGAATCTAGCCTTCAGGAATGCACCATTGGACATACTCTAGGGTGAGGGCCATTCTCCTTCCACGAAATGCCGTCTTGATGGTCGCGTCCAACGCCTCTTTTATGTTGTCCAGGTAGTAGAAATGCTCCGTTAGTTGTACCGCAGATACTCAAACTTCGCGCAACTCGCAGTAAACCACCGTATTTTACCCCAATTGCACCCCTTTCCTTTATGTATAGGCATCGCAGTTGTGCACTGTAGGATTAGCGCTTTACTTTTATTACGGCAAAGCAAGACTGAATATTAACCTGGCGCAGGAGTAGAACGGTTCCGTGGTGTAGCAAATCATGTGGACGGGCCTAGCGTAAGTCTCGGGAGATGTGAGCGTGGTTCAGATGGTCTAAAGTGCAAAAACTAATACATGTCACCCTGCCTAAGCGGTTACAGGGGCGACCAACCAAAGACTTCGCAAACTGCGTCACCCAGAAGTTCAATTTTTTGTCACGTCACGAAGTGCTGGCCAAATTCTGTCTAGATCCTTTTGGTCAAGCGCTTTTCGAGTAACGGGGAATTTTTTTTATCTTGTCATCGTCTTGTCTTGGCCAAGCCCATACCACTATCCATGCTAGTCTAATTTTTGTATAAATAGTCTACAGGCAACGCTTGACGTTGTCCAGAGGACAAGTTTAGTCAAGAGAAAAGACTCTTCCTCCTATTCTCGTTCAGAAACGGTACAACGAAGGTATGCATCACAGTAGAGAAACTTTTCTACATTAATATCGGGGTCATCCTACACTCCTTAATCATTGGATTAAGAAGGCCCACAAGAATTTTTTAAGTTTTTTATAGGGTTCATAACGTATATACGTTTATACAATAGGGAAAGCAAATCCGACTGTAATCTATCCCTAGTTTGCCGTATTCTGCTTAATCTATTGGAATTTAGGTTGACATGCTTTCGTTAGATAAAAAACGTTATCATTTTCTTCCTGCCATGCAAAAGCCAAGAGTAGAAACTATCCCTCTCTCACTACTAAAACTACAGCTTTAAACTTTCAAAATGTAGGACACATAAAATTTATTTATGTGCTATTTACAGTCCTGTATTGTAGCTTTTTGCCTTTCCTACTATTTTTTTTCTATATCGTCTATATTTTCTCCATCCCACTGTACTGTTAGCTATGCCTGTTAGGGCCGTTGCAGTGTAAGGGTCACTTCGACAGTCCGCAGGGCTGTCCGCTACGGAATTTAGCCAGTAGTCAGTCAATGTGCTAGGGATAGTCGACGGCATCTACTTCTTGTAAAAGGCCTAGCTACCTTGGGCACTGAAGTAAAAACTGTTTGGTTTGCATGCAATTGCATGAAACATACAGGTTGGTCATTTGGACATGGACGCACGTGCATTTTGTCACAGCGAGGCATTATCAATATCAAATGCATAGTCCTCACAACATTTGTTGTGTGAAGGTGATTACCTCAGCAATACTCTAGAGCTAGTGATTTAGAACTGTATGTATGTAGGTTGAGCTATCCAGAGTCACTGAACTAAAAGTAACGAGTACGACTTACTCAGCTTGACATCTAAGCTCAACACGACCAAGACCTTGGTCTTCTTAAGTTTCGTACCTGGACTAACCGCCAGCTTTCGTTCAACCCCATCAAAACTCTCACATAAACAACATGAACAATTTTACTATAAACCTACCCAGCTGGTCTACACTAGCCAAAACGTTTACTGTTTTCTTCAGGCTCGCCGCTAAAGTGTGCTTTTTACCCATTGAATTTTCGAGACAATCCTGAGTTACTATTTTTCGATGAATTTAAGAAGTAAGTCTATTCGCTATTCCATAGTAAAATTATACCTATTTGTCCTATTTCCGCGTTTTGTCAAGGCATGTGAAAGCCGATAAATATTGACAAATGAGTTTATTCTTAATTCATTTTGAACACTATCTAGTGGCCAATAAGGTCACTGATTCGATCGTTGTGCCACGTAGCCCACCTGCCCCGACCAAATCCAGAACAAGATCGGAATCCAGATCTACTCTGTGTATGTTTTCAACATCTGTCAGCGTCACCCAAAACCCGACTGCAAGCACCGCAGATACCAGCGTCACTACAAGTTCTCCAAGTATCGTAGATTCGCCAACCAATAAGAATTCTTCACGTGGGCTTCAAAAATCGCCGTCCAATACCAGTCCGAGTCCTTCATCTTCGACTAGTCACGTAACGACTGGTGTCCCTCCAATTTCAGGTTCAGTTTCAGGTACTACACGTGTGAATTCAGGTTCAAGCTAAATTAAGATTTTAGATCTTCCACGTGTGTCACGTCGCTAAGTCTCATTAATTGTTATTACATATCTTCGTACGGCCGACAGTGATTACCGACCCATTTTTGGGCTCCGCTACGCCTACGCTGCAAAGCTAACCGCCGATTGGCTGAGCGCGATGGGTTTATGAAGACTACCTCTACACGTGTTATTATAAGGAAGAGGACCTGTAAGCTTTGCAAGGTTACTTGCAACGAGTCCAGAACCTACTTTGACCACTTACTGTACAGAGCCGCAAGCACTAGACCCGCTTACGGAACAAGAAAAATGCGCCCTACTATCAGGAGTGCAAACGCAGCTTCGAGTTTTATTCACATTTAAAGCCCCATAATGCAGTAAAGAATCATTTAAGGGTAATTTCAAATTATGTTTAGTTAAATCCAATCTGGATATTCGATCTTGTCCTGAGTACATGGAGGTAATTGTGGGTTGATTTAATATTTGAAAGTATTAGATTATTAGATTATAACTTCCCCTTTTTTTGTTGTTGGTTCTTAGTCTAGTAATAGCTTATATACTATTCGAAACAACTAATGTTGATGTGATCCAACTCAGTAGCTCACGTACAGCTCACACAGTAAATATACAATGATGCATTGCTTGTCCACCTCTAGACTTAATCTGATAATCACATACACTTGTATGACTCATCTATCATGCCCCCTCAGATTCAGTCTTCATGTTGCACCATTCCAATACCAGAAACATATCGTTCCAGTTTGACTCGTTCAAGTGGCTTGGTAATGCAACCAGCTAGCATTGATGATGTGGGGATATAGTTGATCTCAATCTTTCCTTTGCTCACATAGTCTCTAGCAAAATGGTAACAAACGTCAATTTGCTTACTTCTTTCCGTAATAGAGGCCTCCTCAGCTAACTTAATAGCCATTTCGTTATCAGCATATATCGTCACTTACTTGATGTCGATCTCAAAAAAATTGCACAACTTCCTAATCCAGAGTGCCTCTCTTGCTGCTAATGCCTGTCCAATATACTCTGCTTCAGTGCTTGATGCAGCGACCACATGCTGCAGCTTAGACTTCCAAGTAAAAGTACCACCTGCTAAACAATATACGTATCCACTTGTAGATTTCCTAGATATATCTCGTGCCCAGTCGCAGTCGGTATATCCATTGATTACGAGTGCATTACTACCACCATACTTGATAGCTTAACTAATGGTTTTCTTTAAATACCGCAGCACTCTCTTGGCAGCCATCGAATGAGACATTGTAGGATGACTGTAGTGTCTCGACAAGCAGCCAACTACATACATTATACCAGGTCTATTTGTGACAGCCAGATACATTAGACAGCCCAATAGGTCTCTTTACGGTGCATTACAGGGCGTTTCTTCTCCGTTCTTCATACTCCCCAATACCATAGGAGTTACTGACTCCTTTGCGCCGTCCATGTTAAACTCCTACAGTATCTTACTGATGTATCCGTGTTGATGAATGAGTACCACTTTCGATTCCCTCTCTCTTTGTATGTTCACTTCAAGTAAATAATTTGCTTCCTTAAGACACCTTACTTCGAACTTGCCTCAAATCATAGACTTCATAACTTCACAAGTTTCCTTGCGTTTGGCGGCGATCAATATATCATCAACATAAAAGACCACAAAAAAAATGCATCCCCTGATGGCCTTCTTATATAAACATGGGTCCGCATCGGACTGCATAAAACCAATACCCTCCATGAACTTACTAAACTTCAAGCTCCATGCACATGATGCCTGCTTTAACCCGTATAGTGTTTTTAACAATCTCCACCCTTTGCCATGCCATGTCAAAGATTTAAACTCGCTTAGCAAATTCTTTGGTAGTGGTTGTGGTTCAAGATAGAGCTCCCCCTCCAGCTCTCCATTTAGGAACGCTGTCTTTACGTTGATTTTCTCTAGTTCGAAGTCACGTGCGGCGACTTGCCCCAATAGGAACCTTACTGTAGAGAAGTTGGTAACAGGTGCAAACACTTCATAGTAGTCCACTCCATGAACTTGAGTGAAACCTTTTTCCATTAGTCTGGCTTTGTGCCTTACTATCTTACCATCTGCATCTTTCTTGATACCAAAAATCCATTTCGATTTGATAAGCTTCTTTCCCTTAGGAACTTCACTTACTCTGTATACTCCATTTTCTTATATGGACTCAAGCCCTGTCCGTATGGCTTCTGTCCATTCCTTAGAGTACATGGACGATTCTATTTCTTCTATGGATGTAGGTACATTTTCATTGGACTGATCATTAAGCTGCTGTACAGTTAAGAATACCAGCATGCTGTCATATGCGTATCTCTATGGACGCTTGGTGACACGTTTAAGTCTCTTTTGTACATGAGTAAGCAGGTGTTCATTCTGCTTAACAAGCTCTTCCAATCCTGGTTGTGTTTCTTCATTCTCTGTACCTGTGGGATCATCTGTATTACTACACACATCGTCGAAATCATCCTGACTGCTTGTACTAATTGTCTTAGATTCAGATACAGGCCGTCCTCGATCTTTTTTGATAAATCTTATGTCCCTTGACACTACTACCTTATGCAGATCAGCAACGAAAATTCTGTACGCATCTGATTCACTGTATCCTACATGTACGCCTTTTCACGTCAGGGAATCAAATTTTCCTTCTCTGTACTTTGCAGGCTTCTTAACTTGAACTGCAGAACCAAATACTCTTAGTTTTGAAGGCCAGGTTTTGTGCCATATAAAACTTCAAAAGGGGTCTTATTCCCATACGACCCATGAGTAGACTTTGTAAGTGTCCTGTTTCTCACAGAATTCATTGCAGTGACGGCCTCAGCCCATAGAAACTCATAGTCTTCTACGTTGTTAAGTGTCCTTAGTTCTGACAGCAAACTCCTTGCACCCTCAACCAGGGTTCTGATTAAGCGTTCTGCTCTTCCGTTAGACTCAGGGGAATACGGCAGTGTTACTTGTTGTGAGATCTCTTGCTTTCCGAATTCGTTTTGCAAGTCATTGGACAAAAATTCAATCCCCCCATCAGTCCTGATGTGCCTTATCTTCTTCCCAGTTAGACTCTCTGTCATATTAATTAATTGCTCAAATGCCCTTGGAGCACTTGATGGATCCTTTAAAAGTCTGATCCAGGACGCCCCACTAGCGTCGTGTAGAAAACTTAGGACATACTTTGATCCACTGATCGAAGCCACTCTCGTAGGTCCTATTAAATCTGAGTGTACCAACTCCAGAACTTTACGGGCTTTCTTGGCCCTAGATGGATGTGGTTCGGCAATCTGCTTACCCTCATTACATTCTCGACAACTATTATCAGCCCTTTTGTTTTTAATGCATCCAGTCCATGTGCTGCATTCGTTCGGATCATTTCTTTCAAAACATCTTTGTTGACATGGCACACTCGCCTGTGCATCAACTGCAAGTCATCACACCCACTTTGGGTTAACAAAATTTCATTTCTTCCATCAAATATTAATGCTCGCATGCCAACCAAATGGCATATACCATGGCCTTCTGTATTACCCTTCATGATGATCTCGTCTCCTATGAACGCCTCCATCGCATTAGACTTCGCTGGGTATTCAATCCTTATCCTTGCATTTTGTGCCAACGTCTGTGACATTAGACTCGTTCGCATGGTCGGGATATGGGCCACTCTTTTAAGCTTAATCGTTCTGCAAGTCCCATCTATGTCTTGCTTTAACATTACCGGGCCATATCCTCTAATAGGCACTTTTTCCATTTATAGCGGCCGTGCTCATGACCTCGTCATGTATCTTTCCTAGTTCATAGTCGAATAGTATGTTACGCCAGTTTGTCATGTGCTTCGTCGCACAATTGTCAAGGAACCACTCAGATTCCATACCATTCATCCCAGTCGCAAATGCTAGAAATGCTGAATCCTTCTTTCTATTCTCATTCTTGAACTTACTGTTCAGCTTTTGTATTTTCTCTTTAACTTCGTCAGATACCTTCAACTTCGCATTATACTGTGGCGACTCTGGATTATAGAAACACTGTAAAAATCTGTGACCGACTTTGCCAACACCCGTATCAGCTTCTTTAAAATTCTTGCTACTTCTACTGTTAGCCTTACGGTTCACCTTCTCACCCTTGTAAAAGGCAGCATTGCTCCCACTTACATTATTTTTCTGTTGCAATTTGAGTTCCTCCTCCCTTATTTCTAATCTTGACACAATTTCTTCAAACGTCAAGTCAGCAGTGCTCTGTAGAACCGTTTTCATCATATCGTATTCAGGGCCTAGTCCTTGATATAGAGCGAACTTCTTATCTTCTTTCTGGAGCACATAATTGCTCATCGAGAGGCTATTCTCAATTTGAGATATATCCTCAATAAACGAACGTACTGACTGTCCATCCTTCGTCTCCATTTTAAACAGCTTACTCCTTAAACTGTACTGACTTGCAAAGGACTTGCTCTTCTGCATGTTCTCTAAAGCATCCCACACATCTATGGGATCATATTTCATTGCTAGGGATGATGGAAATTTAGCATCGACATTCAAGAGTATTTCAGCTAAGCACTGCTGCTTCAACCTGCACTCCTTTTTCTTGGCTAAAACCTCATCAGAGTCTTCACCTTGAATCTCCATGTCGATAGTGGAACGTCCTTCCACAAAACTCCATAGGTCTCTAGCCCTGAGTACGAGCTCCATTTGTAATGCACACGAGGCGTACTTACTCTCAGTCAATTTCTCGATTGTATACCTGATATTTTTCTTGACTTTCTCTGGGCCCATAACCTATTTGGTTATTAGATTATAACTTCCCCTTTTTTTGTTGTTGGTTCTTAGTCTAGTAATAGCTTATATACTATTCGAAACAACTAATGTTGATGTGATCCAACTCAGTAGCTCACGTACAGCTCACACAGTAAATATACAATGATGCATTGCTTGTCCACCGCTAGACTTAATCTGATAATCACATACACTTGTATGACTCATCTTTCAGAAAGATATGGTCGGTTGCGGCCCGGAAAATCCTACAGGGTGACCAGTCATGCCTTGTAAATTTTCCTAAAAAGCCTGCTCAAGGACGAGTGAATTGATTTGTCAAAATAATTGTGATTCTTGCTCGAAAATTGAAAAGAAATTGAATTGAAAAGAAATTGAAGAAGACAAATTGAAAAAAGGGTTGAATAAACAAAGGGCGAAAAAATAATAGGCCACAGACAAAAAATAGACTTACACTACTAAAAAAACCACTAAAAGGGCCACATTTTCGAAGCATTAAATCACCGTTAATTTGCACTTGCAAAAGGGTATATTAATATGGTTTTCGGTCAAGGCAATAGACAGACCACGGAGTTGCAACAGTCTCTGGTGGACTGTGTGAATGGTTATGTTGAGGATATTTCCCTCGCTGGTGACGAGTTAAGGGCTCGGTTACTTCAGAACTCCCCTATCCCAACGCTTTTCTCAGGACAGATTCTGAGCAATCCATTGATCATTCGCAAGTTGATTCTGTTTCTCGTGGAAAAAAATGTGCCAACCGTTTGTCATGAATCTGCTGTCCTTTCAAAGACCTTTTTCGGCAACCATACTCTCCAATGGTGACCTCAGCAAAGCATTAAAACAAATTGATGCATATTTCAACTGTCTTGCGTCACCAACCGGATCACATATTAGACACGCCTCAAATCCGATAGGTTGATCTCCAGTGTCCACACAACCCCGGCGCCATCGGGAGAAAAAATCTCACACTATATGTCCATGCGCTTCAGGGAAGAAAATAAGAAATTTTCTAGAAGCCTAGCCGAATGTTAGAACGGGTTCATAGCTGAATACAAGTATGCCTGGCAGAACTATATGCTCAATGACGAACAAAAGCTCAATTATATACGCTATCTCCTTACAGAAAATGCGAAAAGATTCTGCATAACGAATGTGGAAGGTGTGCATGAGCATTATTCTCAAGCTCTTGAAGCTCTGGAAAGTTAATATAACTCAGCCTCGAGGAAAAACAGAATTGCTGTGTATTTTCGAAACATTCGTGTCAGCCGTATATTTCTCCTATTTGTACTGTGAATTATGCTATCAAGAAAGTCCACGAGGAAATCACTAAGCTCATTCCACAAGCACTACCTCATTGCTGTTCAGAAAGGCACAAGATTCAGCATCTTCAGTCCGCAGTTATCCGATTCTCCTGGGCTCGTGATCCTTGCAACAAAGCAAACTCTGGTGAATTAAGTTAAGAATTATTTTACAGCCAGCTCATTTCTGTCGCACAATTCGGGCAAGAGGATAAAGTTGGACGAATGGGGGATCAGAGGAACCTACGTATGAAATTGATTCCAGATGCAGACCATACAATATGTAGCCGCCTTGCTGATACATTGTATACTGGACAACCTGATTACAGCCTTTATCGGCGTTCTATCAAACTCAGTCGTCACGATGGTAATTCACATAGCAACGACACTTACAGCATGAGGGAAAAAACCCTTAATGATAGATTTTGTTGGGGTTGTAGTAAAAATGGTAATATTATTTCTCAATGTTGCCATTCAATTGCTGAGAATGTTACCGGTAATTTTCAATACTATCAGAAAAGCTCATCCAAAGTTCCGGCCAAGGCCACGAAACGTGTTCTTTTTGAGCTCTGTCCGTAATTGGATCATAATTATTAATCAGTTGATGAAGAAATACTGCCTGCGCAGGATTTCTCCGGAGACGACAACAGTGATGATAGCATTAATGACTCTGAAAATGGAAGAATGGATGGATATGAATCAATTTTTGTCCCTGAACAGTAATTTTCACAAATTACAGTTGTGAACCAACTGTTTTGGGATGAAGAGGATTTCTAAATGTGGTACTCAAACAAGCCGAAGTGCCCCTAACCGTAATCTTCATTTGTCGCTTAAAACGATAGAGCTTTATTCTCATCGGGGAACCTTAACTGGGTCGTATTTCCCCAGCATCAATCGAAAATAGGCTTAAACGAATCGAGAAACTCACCAAGTTCCCGCACGTCCTTCATAATGTAGTTCAAAGTATGGTGGGTAGTTGTTCCCGTCTAGTTACTTAATACAGCCAGATGATGAGAGAACCAACAGACACCGACAAAGGCTCACAGGGGGCTTGCTTTCTCTTTAAGCACCCTTCAATGGAGTATGCCTCACATTTGGCGAAGAGAAGTGCGGATGATAGAGCGTGGGTGGATAATTGAACGCGTAGACGGTATATTGTTCCTCTTGGTTTTAGAGCCTGAACTTTTTTTATAGAATCCTAGAGACTTGGTATGAATAGAATTAAAAACTAGGGACAGTAAGAATACAAACCCAGGCAAAAATCGATGTAAATGAGCGTTAGAAGCGATGATTATGTCCATATTAGATACTTTTGTCGTCATCAGCAACAATCTTGAAGCTCTTATTTGTATGGGGACGCCGGAGTCTAGCATTCCAAGGTTAATGTTATCATCATAAACGAAAAATTAAGGGGCAAAATAACATTTCGTATAAACTTATAATATTATAGCCTTAGGGAGGGAAAGAAGGGGGGTACCCGGGCGGAAAAAGAAGGATATATCCAAAACTGCCGTTGGCAAGGAGAGGCGGATGCCAAAATAGGGAGAAAAATCCAGGGCCAACACCGTGATGGTAGTTTAATCGTTTCAGTTCGTGGCCAGTTAAGTGTAAGATTTATTCAGCTACGATAATTATTCAATCAGTTAATATTTGCGACGGTTTGGTCAGTGAGGTCGATGCCAGCCAAGTAAAAAATATTAGAGCTTGAGATGACCAAAGTTATGTCTACACTTGGTCAAATGAGTGGCTGTCACATTCAAAAATATTAGGTCCAAGTTACGGGCCGAGTGGTCGAGAGCACACGTCCCTGGGACCACTCAGGCAATTTTACAGTAAGATTATAAAACTTGGTTGAAAGTCGACCGTATTGCCCTTGGAGTACAGAGAAGTGCTTCCTGGTAGCAACGGACTGATTTGTACAAAAAATAGATCAAAAAATTGCCTAAATCACTTCTGCCGATGGTACCACATTAATGTACCAGTACAATCTTCTATATGATACCCCTCACTCTATTTTCGTGCTATGATTGAATTCCTGACTGACTTACAGAGTATTTTGATCTGTGCAAACAAGATCGTTTGCCTTAAGGCTTGCTTTCTCTCTGGTTCTGTGACCAAAAGTCCAGTTTATACATGCTGTGGACATAGCTTATTCACATTGCAATTAGGATGTGTCTTTTTGGTTTCATCAAAAATTAAAGCATGAATAACTTTACATCCCCCCAATCACCAACTTTCACTTTCTAGTACGACGTTAAAGAAAAAGCACAAAAAGCGATGGGTGGGAGTCAATTTATTTTTCACCAAAGCGATGGACAAAAATTTGCCTAAAATCGCCGCTATTCTTGTTTTTTCATTTTTGCGCTCATTCCCCTTTTGCTTAACCCCTTACGGGAGTCAGCCGTATCCTTTGAAGTTGCATCTGTACAGTACGAGACGACATAAAGCTTATTTCAGGCTCTGCTCAGGCACAGTGGTAGTTCTCTGTCTTTCCTGGTCTTGTTTAGAGACTTACTCTTGGTACCATCGTTATTGCTAGCCAGGTCATTCGGAATACATTTACTTTTACTCTTTTTTCTCTTGGTACTTTGCTGACGGCCATAAATCATAGGCACTGAACTGTTATAGTCCTCATTATCATTTAACTATGACTATTCCAACTCCTGTTTTTCAATTATCCTACATTGGACTGCCAATTCTCGCATGAAATCGCCGAATTCCTTTTTTTCCAAGCATTCATCCTTGAACCATTCAAAAATGTTCTTCATCCTGGTGCTGTGCTTTTGTGGCTTTACGCATCGTATTATGTATGTGCTTGATGTAAATAGGAATCATTTTTCTTTTGCACCTGTAGTTCTTGCAACTATGATCTCACCAGTTCTTTTGTGTACTGATAGTGACGCTTCCGGTTACTCTCGTTATCTTCGTCCATCAAAGGGTCCATCTTGACCTTTTCTATGACACTTTAGATACTCAATCCATCAATTACTTCTGTTATGAAGCTATCTCTGTCTTCAATTCATTTACGGAGCCGATCTTCAGTGACTTCTTCAACTTTTATAGCTTTTATTCATTCAGGATTGATGAAAACCTTAAGAAAAGAATCATCTATGGATGCTTTGTACGAGTTTAGGAATAAGAAGCTAAAAAAATTTCTCACCAAGAGCTGGAGACATACCGGGTTCATTGACGAAGGCGGACCTGTTGTACAAGAAGGCTAATTTCGACAATATCGCAACTTCCCGGTTAATTCGGATTGTTGCATGTCTAAATGAGCAGTTGCGGCGGCTCTTATCATTCTTAGGACCTAACAGTCACTTTGATCTATTGAAGGCTGTGAATGACTCTCACGCGAATCCCACTGGGCTTTCTAGGGCCTTCGACCTACACTGTGGAAGAACCGACGGCAATACTCGAAGTTCGTTCCAAAGCACGCTCAAAGATCCTTGAGAATAAGTTTTATTCCCTGGCAGAAGACCTTTCCAGTCTTACTTTTCCCTTCAAGCAGATGAAAGAAAATTACGATAAATTTCGCACAGCCCGGAAAGTGAAGGTCACAAGTTGTGCTCTCATTGGTGTGCACTGGTACGTGGAGCATCTAGATGTAGGAACATCCGCATTGAGATCAATATTGCAACCAATGCGGACTACTGGGCAATTCAGAGGCTACATTATGTACCACGGCATGGATAATTCCGCACGTTACCTCGGAAAAAAGGTGAGAAAGAAGAATTTCAAGTAAACGTTGAGGTCAACTTTGTCCATGAAATTAATTCTGACACCGATTCGGCAGTGATATGTATCGTTAAAGCGAAGAAGAGAACTTATGAAGGAGCAGTTAGCTTCCTTGCATTAACGAGGCTCTGCTAAAACAGTCTCGTCAAGAATATCACGGACGTATCTGATATCCCGTCTAGTGAGTAATCCGCGACAAGTACGAGTTATACCTTCCGTGCTACCGGCAGCATAATCTAGTGTCTCAAGACGAAGAAGGAAACCGAAGAAGGACAAATGAGGAAAGACCAGTTCAAGCAAGCTTCAATAATACGTCGAAAAGTACTACCTCGTTCCTGATCAATAAAATGCGAACTGCGAGCTCTCGTTCGGTAGATTTCTTTCTAGGATGCTGAAAGAGGTACGATGGTAACGCGAGTGCGGTTAGAGGAGAATAACATGCAGATAGTTGATTCTTGGTCGATAAACGTCCCTCTTTGGTTCAATTAGGGGATATAAAGATTTATTTCGCGAAGATATGGGCATATTTTGACTCGGGGGCCGTACTTAATATAAAATTTGCGGAGACACCTCTACAACTAAATTTTTCGACAATCTACACCTTGATCAAATCTAACGTCGCAAATGATGATATTGTCTCCTTTGTTTGCATTACTCAGGTTTTATACTACTTTACGGTACCAAGCGGTCAAGCTGGACTATCTTTTCGTAGTAAATG
Organism: Kappaphycus alvarezii; assembly: GCA_002205965.3. Taxonomy (NCBI): domain Eukaryota; phylum Rhodophyta; class Florideophyceae; order Gigartinales; family Solieriaceae; genus Kappaphycus; species Kappaphycus alvarezii. The sequence continues at coordinate 414,136 of NADL03000486.1, forward strand.
CTACATTTTCTCTCATTTTCGGCCTTCAAACTATCTCCGCGATGAGCGAGAATCTAGGGTTCGGAATCTGAAGTGTGCTCCTATACACTGGATCATGTTTTGCTGATTTTGGCGCCTTACAGTAAATGTCGCCGAGAAGGATCTGATGAGGGGCAAGGATACCGGATTTACTAGCGAAAAATTCACTTTTTACTCAAACTCCGGTCCTTAGTCCTGCGTTACTTGAAAAGAACTGGTCGTAGCGATCCGAAAGACAAAAACAGAAGCAGTGAGAACTTAAACAAAGAAATAGCCAACAATTGCGCGGCCACAGTAGAGGAACAGGGCGCAGAAAACGAGAAGGTGGAGGTAAAAGGGGTACTTAGAGCCCGACTTGCTTATTTCTCCAAAGAAACCTAAGAGAATATTAAGAACTCGCTCTGTGATACCTTTGTAGTTACTTGGACTATTTATGAACTCCTCCTCGCTTCCGTGCAGATAAAAGAAGTTTTCGAGTTGAGTTATAAGACTAAAATGTATCAAAAGTCTTGTAAAAGATCTACAGATCACGAAAAGATCGCTTTTAGGGACATCGAAAATATGCTTTACGACTGGATAATTACACTCGCATCTTCAACATGTTCGTTTCCGTAGTGATCTTCAAGATGAAGGACGTTAGTCCATAGTTTATCGGTAAACTACCGTACAATTATATTCCAAATGAAGGCCTAATGGTGGCTATTATCCAAGATTGAGTAAGCATTCCATGATTTGAATAGAATCTCTGTAATTTCGACAATCGATTTCTTCGTAGGTTATTGGAAGATTCGTATGGACAAATAACTCAAATAGGTAACTAATTTTTGCCTTTTTTGTGCATTTAAGTTAAAGATGATGCCCCTTGACTTGATGAACGCGCTTTCTACATTTCAAAGAAAATGTATCACATCTTGAAAGATACAACCTTAACCATAGTATATCTGGAAGATTTATTTTTCCGACTCTATCGGGGAGCACGAGCGTCACTTCCGTATCTTCTTCGAAGCTATCGTAATGGCCGCGCCCAAGTTCAAGATCAAGATGTATGCTTCGGAGGAGTCTAATATCAATATTCGCGGTCATTTAGTTGATACGGGTCGAGTTCATTCCTATAAAGAGAATATAATTGATAAAATAGAGGCAATTACTCCCACTAAAACGACTCCACTTCAAATTTTCCTTGGGTTGGCTAGTTAATTTCGTTTATTTATCAAATATTTCGCAATTATTCCCGCCGCTCCTCACTCCGATACCTCTTGAAATAGTAAATTAACTTGGACTGAGAAGATGAGGAAAGTCGCAGCACATCTTGGGAAACGCTCAGGAGAATCTCATAGCGTACTTCTCTGTTCAGTCATGGATAGTGACTGGATCGAACCTCGAGTCAAGGAATATTTTATGATGTGATCCTAATCGTCCGATAGCCGCCGCAATGGAAATTAAACTGGCAGGAGAACCAGGCAAGCCGCATACAAATTCAGCGTCATTCGAATATTTGAGTTCTCGGTGAAAGTTACTCTTGGTACGTCCGACTAGCTCCCCTTACAGCCTAATGTGGCAAAGGACCGCAAAATCCGGGTAGAGTTCATAAAAAACCTTCCCAAACTCGGCAAAGGAGAGAAAAGGGGGCTGTAAACAAGTTGTTCTATAGAGTCCTGATATAAATCATAATCTGTTTTCCAATACATATCCGTTATAAAAAGCCCAAAGAAGAGAGAAATAGCGTTCGAACTATCAGCTTGCATATAAGGCCCCTCAAAATCTCATAACTATTCGACATGGGTCATGGGAAAAATTCAACAGGGACAGAGAAAATAATACTTGCGACTCGAGAGAAAGCACTCAAGTTATTGATTTTGGTGGTTTTAACAATACTAGTCGATCTGCGAAATAACTTTCACTCTCGAACTTATGTCCTTATCGAAATCCTTATTGGAAACAATAATATTCTTCTCCTCTTCTCAAATGATATTATTAGCCGGGTTTTGATCGGCATAGCAAGGAGAATTTTCTTTAAAGGAGAATTTATAGAGTTCAATAGTTAGTTACTGTTTGGTTTCCGCATTGAATCCATTTTACTGTCCTTAAGGGATTCCACGGGCACTAACTAAAGTCCTCCACACTGCCGCAAATATTTTCGAAGAAGAGAACTCTGGGAACTCTAGATAGTCATCCTGGTAGGAAATATTTTCCATCACACTGAGTCGAAGGGTCAGATAGCAGTCCGTGCGGTCGTCACACGTGTTCAAGACCGCAAATTTTGCAATAATCTGACCGTATAAGATCTCCTACTCTCTACATTACACCCATGCCTACGGTTGATCTTCTCGCGAGTATCCTCAAAATGACAAATGAAATTGGTTTATTGGATGGATGCGCCCAGTATTCTAGACTTCTGAATCTTTATCTTGTCCTGTCAAATCGAAAAGGCAATTAATTTCTGTTTGTTTGCATTCACAGGGTTTTTTAAGAATAATTTTTCGTTTTTCGGTACGGTTGAGGTTGTAAGAGACTTTTGGCCCGTATTACCTGATTATAACGAGTACAAGGTTCACCCTCGCGATTACAAGCAGCCTTTGCTCAAAGTTCTCGACTATTTGCCTCCCTCGTTGATATTTCGCAGTATGATTAGTCCTCTACACCTCAAAGGCCTGCGTAGGGATTTTCGGATGGGTCTGAAGCCTTATGAACCTCCACTCGTAGTTTCACGGATGGAGCATTCCCGAAGGATTTAGCTGCCCTAAATCGACTTTCGTTGGGGATGTGACGGCCGACCGCGAGAGACGGGTGGGATAAATGGCTCACATGGCGGGGTAAGAGGTATTGTAATGTTAGGATTGGTAGAGTTCCAGTACGAAGAGAATGTGGTGCTTGAGTTTGAAGGTACCGTAGGGGAGGGCCAACAAGTTCAGAGATAGCGTCCCAGGCCAGTGTTCTATAGAGTACCGGTCTTACAGGTGAGGATGCGGTATTGTTGCCTACCTCTTTCGCTACTAGAATGGTCTTTACTGCAGATTGCTTCGTTAGCTACTGCGTTTGAAATTTTTATGTTCTGTTATGTTCTACTATATTTTGGTTATCTTTAATTTTTGGATCTCGCTTGTATGGCACTAGAAGAACCTAGCACTCCCGCAAGAGTCGATATAAACCGGAATCAAAAGAGGTGGGGGAAGGAAAAAGCGAAAAAGAAACCGCGCTTTCCATATAGTCACCAAAATGGGGAAAATGGGGGGTTAATTTACTGTGGTAGATATGTGGGTTGGTACCCAGTAAATTTGTACCCGAGCGTAGATACCGTATAATGGCCAAGCCAATTGTGAAACCGTACAATGCGTCAAAAACTGTAGATGGCACTCTAATCTACCAGAAGGTGGAAGGGAGGCCAGCCAGCAAACAAGCGGCACTGGAGGTTACTGTCAATGCGGAGTGCCGCTGTAAAAGAATGCCTCTAACCTTCTAAAACCGTTCCATTGCGCGAGTGGCAACAGTTCTCGCGAGGTCCTTGACGACGGAGAACGCCGCCGGATGCCATCACCAACATTGCTCCTGCCTCTCTCTGCCAGCCAGACTGTAACAGCATAAATACCGTACAGGGGGTATAGGGGGTACAGATACTGTTGTACAGAGGGAAAAGGTTTCGGTATTTTACTCTTGGAAGATATATCCGGTCTGTTGTACAGTGCAGTGTGGCCACACTTGAGCAGCACTCGCAACCCAATTTGCTTGTTAAAATTAGAGCCTAAAATTACGTACCCGTAAGCTTATAACGGTATACTGTACAGTAACCTTGCCCTAATTTTGACGTAAGCAATCGTTGCATCGTTGCTCACAGGTCATTACAGTACTGAATTTGTATTGACCTTTTACCTATCCCTATGGTTGCCTGCAAAACTTTAGGATAGATCGAATGTAGCTTCCCAGAGTAAGACACCGAAACCTCTCTTCCTACTGTCATCGATATCTACGGAGAAGCCGGATAAACCGGATTTTAGATTCTTCATGAACCTAGCAACTTTACAGCTGCTCGTCAAGGGCAGCACTTCCTCTCTGAAATACGGAATATCAAGACGTGGGTCTCGGCTTTTGTTCTACAATTCACCGCGGCCATACTGTACTTAGTCACCGAAAACTACGCACACACCCCACCACCTGACCTCCAGACGGGGCTCAAGCGTGAACCCCCCTGGACCTCATGAGATAAAGGGTCTCTGTTCCTCTCTTCTCGCTGTATTTCTTGAGGCCTGTATGTATGATCGGTGAGCGGTGCGTATAGATCACGTCCAAAAATTTACAGTGACTCAGCATCAAATTGCAACTGTTGTAAAAATCACCATACCTTAGAAAGTATGTTCAGCATTGCTGTTTAATTTAGAACTTGAGATACTGAACTGCTCGAACATCGTGCGCAATGCTATCATTTTGTAGCACTCGCAGTATCATTGTTTGAGTCCAGCACGGCATATTTTTGAAGCCGTTCTCAACTCCGCAAATGCAGTGAGAAGATTCGGGATATGGGAAAACCTATTCTACGTAAGGATCATGTCAGTCACACTTTAGTTTGAACGTAGAAAAGAATGGAATGGCTTTGGATCAATCGTGGAACCTATGGTTGCCAAATATAAATGGGAAAAGTGTGGGGTGGTTTACTATAATATTGAAAGATATCGTGGCTGTTATCCAGCGTCGTGGTGCGTACATAAATTGCAATGTAGAGGTTGTACTGCAGACTGCACTCGCCTACGTCTGTTTCACACCTTGGTCCAGTAGTTTTTTCATCTTCTTTAACCGCGAAAATGCTAACAGTCGCGGTTACATTATTCAGTTCTTGCGAAATTGACTAGTGGGCTAATCTGAATTTGAGAAATGAGGGGGGTAGAACGGGAGTTGATTTACAGGGATTGAAGCGATGACTAGTCTAGACATATTAGACCTAGAATAAAGCGATGTTGCTGGGTTACGTAAGGACAGTCCGTTCTTTCCAACCATTATAAAGTGGTCGAAAGTCAAATCCACTGAAAGGCGGATTTGGAAGTAATCAAGAATTCGATAAGCCGCTAAAGAAGGATATCACTTACATGAAACTATTGATGTACGGTGCAACAGGCGGCTGCACGTGTCCCATTCGGCTGGCCGCACACCAGCCCTGTGAAGTAGTAACTCATGACTCGGCCTCATTTCCAGACTCTCCAATACACAGATCAGTCCCCCCCTGGTCTTCGGAAAATAGCTGTCCTGCATCCCTAATCAGTAAAGCACCCCAATTTCTCCCCCCATTCGTGATAAGGAGGGACAATTCAGGTTGCCATCCCCTGGAGGCGAGGGGATTAAAAAGGTGTGCATGACTCTGCTCCCGCCATGTCATCCGCCTCTAAACTACTGATACTTTCGCGGCTTATCGGCCTGGGCGTTAAAGCTCAGGAGAGGGCTAACTTTCCCTTCCGATATGAGAACAAGCTAGCGGGCGCACGAGAAGGAAAGAATGCAATTATCGCCTCATTGTGCTGCAGCAATTGCTCCGTTGCAAAGACAAATATCAATTGCTCTTCCTGCCGTTGTACATCCCTCACGTCAGGATCGGTGATGGTATTGAAAGGTCACAGGTAGAAGTTAACTAAATTTTCACAGGTTTGTGTCCTGGAGCTAAGAGGGAAAGAGAAAGACTTTATTGGAACATTTTTAAACATGCCAGGAATATATTATTAGGGAGCAAAGCGATGCAACTTCAAGCTATTGATAGCAATCGCAGTTCGTTGCTGAACCCAAAAGCTGAGAAATAAGAGTCGATGACGTTTGAAATAATAGAGATTCATGCAGTGTTACACCCAGAAGACTACTGCAGGATCAATCTGTCACCCTCTTAAGAAATATGGTGGATGAAGTCAATTGATGCTCATGCCTTGCTAACTCGGATGTTCTTGAATTGATTTTGTACCTGTTAAATTTTTGCTGATGTCATTCTTACCAGAGGCATGCCTTGATTCACGGGAAGTTCAAATCGCGGAGAAGAAACCCACGGGACAATTGAATTGCTACAGAAAACCTTTCCTCGAAGAAAGTAGAAAACTGCCGGGTCCGCAAATTATCTGCGGAGATTGAAATGTGACGTATGCTATGAGGCTGCGAAGTTTGATAGTTATTGAGAGAAGACGGGCCTTCTAGCGGTCCTACTGAAAATGGAATCCTGAGATTCATCTACTGTAGCCAGAAAACATCACAACAATGACTTAGTCAAACAACAGTATAAGTATGGCGGTGGTAAATCTTTACGAGTTGTACAGTGTAGCACAGAAGCGTGCGGAGGGTATTCAGAAATTAACTACGAATGCGGGCGGCGGGTGAAACCTGTCGCGCCTGCATCACTTGGAGGCTAAACGCAAAACGGGTAACAAAGCCGCGGAGCCCCTGTTGAGGGGAGGAACCGCGACGGGAAGCAGCGAAGGGACATCAAAGCAGTTACAAAGAGTACGTACAGTACAGTACAGTATAGTACTGTAATGGGGAAACTACATTAGTGTGTACCTTTAACTACCACCCGAGACTACAGCGTTTGAGCCTAAATCTCAAATCTCTTGCCTACTTGATGAAGGAAAAAACCACACATAAAAAAATGTACAATTTACTTTCGATCCTGCGAAATGGTTTGGACACCTCTATGTGTATGGTTGCATTGGACCCAGGTTTGATCAAGCTGTGCAACAAGTCGCCCACTTTCTCGCCAGCAAGCGTGGTACCTCTGTTGCCGCCAAGAAACATTCGCTCCTCGTTAGATTCGTATGCCCGATTTTCCAATACGTTGCTACGTCCGTTAATCGGCGGCGTCTTGACCAGACCACCGATTTGGCCTCTGCTGTGTAGTCCCAGGCCCTGCGCTGTATGGCGCTAGCAGTCTCCTGAGTATTGATCAATAAAGGTGATGCTTTCGTTTGAACTCAATGCTTGCAGGACTCCCAACAATCACAAGACTGGCAATAGACCTACCCTATTTATTGTACACCCACAACAATACAAGGTTAACGTCCTCAGTACAGCAAGGATCCTTTTTGGTATGAACCGCCTTCCGCCATGCGCCGTCTTTACCACGCTATCTTATCGACGGTAACTGAATTCATCGTGTATCGTTACTTCACTGGTGAACTTATATAAAGATCGATTTCATTTCTCACAGCAACTCACCGCGCGCGGCTAAAAAGAGAAGGGGAGTGACTTCCTCTGCTAGTTTTGGAAGCTTATTCTTACTGCTTAGGCTGCACTTCATCGATTCGTACTGACAGCTTGGAATGAAAGGTGTCCTGTTCCTCTCCTTTTTCCTGAATCTTTCAACTCCCAACAACGTTTGGATAACCCCTTAATCAGAGAAAGGCACTTTGGTCTTTTTGCTCTGGGGAGCTAACCCGATCTTCGAAGATTTCTTACAAAATGTCGTCAAATGGAGACGCACAAAGTGGCGCACCGCCTAGGCCTCAAACAACGCAAAGAATGGCAATTCCAGAGCTGAGTGAGCCACTATCCGGCTCTGGGCCTAATCTCATGTGCAGTCCAAATTCCGCATCAATTGCTACCACGCCATTCCCGTCCCTTCTATCCGGTCCCAATGTTTCTTCAGCTTTTGGCGTTCCTCAAGTCCAGCCACGCGCTGCCTGGAGTCGTGCTGGTCGGGAAGTCTTAATTGGCTTTAGTTCTTTTTTCACAGCTCTGGTAGTGGCAAGTGCTGTCATTTTGTCTATCTTCTCAAAGTCAGGAGTGCTTACCTTTCAAGGCCACATTGTCAAGTGGAAGCTACTTTTATTTACATTGCAGTTGGAGCTTGCTGTCGTAGTGATTGTCGCGGATGTCCTCGCACTTGGCGTAGACTACTTTCTTACTAATCACGGTATTACATTGGACCAGTTAAGCCATGCCATGTCTCACATGGTTACCTTCCACAAGCTTTCAGGTGCTGCATATAAGGGCTTTTATGTGGTCGTACTCCTTTTCGGATATATCCTTGCTCCTGCTTTTCTGTCAGTCGTCCTTGTCGAGCAAGAACAAACGACAAACCGGTTCGTTCAAGTTGAGAACACTAGGGTTGAAACAAACACAATTGGGGGGCGCCTGGGTGAGAACTATGGAGCAACAGGCCAGTCTTACCTGTTTAATGCATCGGCAGAGAAATTTCGGATTTCCGACGAGCCATGGCATTACGTTATTTATCAGAAAGCAGGTCTGTCTCGCTCTGTATTTATCCCAAAGACACCACAAATAGGACCGTACTCGAGGGAGTGCAATTCGGATATAGATGAAAACATTGTCGCAGCAACAGTGCTAAACGTGCAAGGTCTTTTGTATCAATGTGAACCCACTGTTGAGGAGGCCCCTCAATCGATCGAAGAATTCAATTCAACAATACCTCCTGGGACATCCAGTGACACAATGCGTCTGATTCGAGATGATCACACTGGCAATGAGCTGGGCACGAAAGCTACCTTCAATGTTGAAATTGCCGTGAAGAAAGAAGAGCAACGGTCAACATCCATTCTGAGGATACCATGCGAGGTTACTGCGGCAAGAGGAAATATAGACGTAGAAATGGATGCTGATGGGATAATGACAATGTCTCTTGGAGAAGAGGATTTTATGAAGCTAGAACTAATGCTTCCGAGACGTGTAATCGGGGCCGATCCAAACGACTTGAACTTTGCACTAGAAAACTCGATCGGGCGGAGGGGAATAGGGATTGTTTCCAGGTACGTGTCGTCAAGTGGAGACTTAACTCCCTGGGATGGGTTGATCCGCGCTATTGTAGGGGCCTACGGTATACGAAGTGCCCTACGGATAACATTTGCGGATTCGCAGGATAGTAGGCAAGCTATTAATGTACGCGAGCTTCGCGCGGTTGAGGAGTTACCGCTGCTGCGAGTGTGGGTGTTGTGGATACCGACGGCGTTGGCAGTAATAACAAGAGTTTTGTATTGGAGGTACATTAGCATTTTCACGGGAGGAATCAAACAGGTGATGTGCTGGCTTGGTGCTGATAATCAAGAAGCTGGAGGAGAATTGTACGAAGAGAGGCATGCTGAGAACAAGGTTGAGGCCGAGCTCCATTTGAACTTGAAAAGTCACGGAGGGCGAAATATTTTGGGGCTGGGAACGGAACGGGACATGAAGCTAGGACTGGGAAGTTACAGGAGAATCCGCAGGCGTACAGGGTACGGCCTGTTGGCAGGACCTTATGGATCATGTTCAGCGGAGGAGTCATGTGCTCTAGGGCCAAGCTCGGAAAACGCCGACCACTCTTCGGTCTGACTCAACATCGGCAGGCTACGGGGGGGATTATGGGGGAAAATATTGTAGAGAGAGGGTTTGCTGCGAGATTTTTGAGGGCGCTCTTACGATGGCGAAAGGAATTAGTTTTACCTTATCTTTTTCTCTACCGAGGACAGAGCTAGCCTCACACTATTAATGAAGAGTTGGGTCAGACAACTCTAAGCGACCTTCACTAAGAAAAAAGAGTTACTCTCCAGCCCAGCTGCGATAGCTTAACGCAGCTATCTTCTCCATAGTAGAATGTATGTGTACATAACACAATCGTCATCCTCCACTATGGATCAAGAAAATACACCACCATTATTCATCATGTTTCCTCTCCAGCTCATAACAGGCGCAAACCCGGGGTTGCGATGGACATTTTATTTACTCCCGACGAAGAGCCATCTAGGGCTATGCTGTCCGGGAAAAGTAAGATGGTAACCATAGAGTTTTCGGTGCGGGTCAAGTGTAATTCATGAGATCGGTGGGGTCCCTGCACAGGCCCAAAAAAAACTTAGTAGGAAAAAAACAGGCCTTGAACTCGATGTCGATCCTCCTCGTCTACTGCTGATCTTCGCGGAATTCTTAGAGTGTGAGGTAGTCCTTGTCCGTTCTTGCTTTGCTTGAGTTAGTGCTTCTGCGTTCGTGGATGAGTTTGACGCCTTCCCAGGGCAGTGTGGCATTAGCATTAACATACAGTAGGCGTTGGTGCCAGGGAGAGGATACTTTGATTTTTGGGTGCTTTATCCTTCGGGGTACTGATCAGAAATGAACTGTACAGTATAATGGATACAGTACTCAGACGGGAAACAGCATAAAGTTGTACTGTACTGTACATAGTGTAATACTGTAAGTGTACTGTTTGTTCCATCGAGTCCCACAACTGCAATGTCCTTTAACGGACAGGTTTGAATCATTGGCACAGTTTCACAAAATGGCTGAGACTCTCTAGCAGTTTATCAACTCAGGACCTGCTAGTCAGTATGTTCCAGAGAACCTCTGTTCTCATGGTATCTCCGTCCCTACGCAAGTTAGGCCTCTTCCCTGTTATGTCTAGTTCCACAATCCATTTCAGTATAAACCTCAATAAACCACATTCAGGAAAATAAAGTATACCAACTCAGGACCTGCTGTCGTAATTGTACTATAGGACAGTTTCTGTACCAAAAACAAGCTTGTCAGATTACAGAGTTAACTTTCGTTACAACGGAAAGTCGCTGATTTGGACGGCTCAGATCCAGGATCAACCCAGATGGCAGCCCCACGTGACCCTTGCGCACCGATTGAAAATACTCATTCTAGTACAGAACGATTCGCGTCACAGTTTTCGCGCAACTAACAACACCGTTGACTTCTCTGAAGTCATTGTTGGGTATTTATCTGCTCGAATATACTCCAGCCTCTCAATATGAAAGCCTGCCCGTCTTGCGTACAATCCCATTTCCCTGGTACTCAAGAAATAAAACCATCCCGGTGTTTGATGAAACCATTTGTACTCATCATGACAAACTACAAATCCAGGTGCCCCTGTCAGTACGTTATCATCACTCTCTTGCTCAATAAAGGTCAGCGTCTCGTTCACGGTTCGCCCGGCTTTAATCTCGAACCCGTTCGTCTCAACTGCCGCCCTGAGCCTTGTTACCCCAACCGACGTCGCCACAAGCAAACCGCTTGGCTCGAGCCACCTGAAGATGTCATCAAAGACATCTTGAACTACCTCCGGTCTCATAAAGTGAATCACCTCGGATAATAACACACCGGAGACACTACCCTCCTCTAAAATTTCCTTGCACGGCAAACGTCCGAACCGAGTCCCGACCAGACGGCCAACAGCCTTGCCACCCTTTAGTTCAGGAGCTATTCTCTGATTCACTCTCTCTCGCAAGACTTTTAAGTGCGTTTCATCGCAGTCAACCGCGATTACATCCCGTCCGCGATGCAGGGCTTGAAGTGTGTGGACACCGTACGCCGCACCTAAGTCCAGCAGTGGTTTAGGGGAGGCGGGTAGGCTGGACAGCCAGTAATCGAAAGAAATGCCGATTTTATTGAACATGAAGCCCATACCATTGTTGGTCTTTTCCAAATCAGGCGTTAAATTGGTTTGCTCGGCTGCACGGGTAGCGATGGAGACTGACATTGCGTTTCTGATTCTCTGTAACAGGACGTAAATAATAGATGTGGAAACGAGACGACCTGCTTTATTGCTCTGTGCTACGGCACAGTGTTTGTGGATGATGTGCAAGGAATTCTGACACGAGGGTGGACTTCGATTGGGGGAATTGTGGGTGACTGAATATTTGAAAGATATCATCATCGATCCTCAATGGCATTGGTGTGACAAACCAACCTAAGCGGTTAATCTCGCCCATCCATTCATGCCACGGTGCTGTATCTTGGGTTAGAACTGTCTTTTGCGGTACCGCACACCGACTAGTCCGACTATTCGGCCAATAACTGGACGTGCCACGTCGGTAGGGTTCGATGTGTTCATCTGGTTGGCTACTGGATTGGATTCACGGGGGAAATACAGTACCATACAGTACAGTGGTTGGAAATGCTGTACGTACTGTACAGTACAGTACAGTACAGTACTGTAGCTGGATGGTATACTCAGAGACGATCGGTCTTTCGCTCTAATCGCAAGCAATGCTGTACTGTGGTGGACAAAAATGAAAAAAACAGGAACTATAAAACAGGAGCCAAAATATGAAAGAAATAGGCCTGTCTTACATGTATTCTTATGTACTTTGATACGCTAAAATGATGCAGAAAACATATTTTGAATTAACCTAACAGTTTCAGAGAAATATGCATTTTTGTATTATAGGGAGGACAAAAATATAAACAGAAATGGTTACTTGATTCCTTTCCCGCGAAATATGCAATAATAGGAACTCTGTTGACTTCTTTCGCTTCGCTACCAATGTATTCAAACGAATGGCTACAAAACTGGCGGACAGAAGACCGTCATCGACAACAAAATTCCATAGGGAAAGAGGCTTTCAGAAAAAGAAAAAGCTTTATTTTTGGCTCACTCTCATGGTGCCATGTCTCCAGAAGAGAAAGCAGATGAACTGGACAGAAGCCCCACAGTCGTCCGCAACTTTTCCAGGCTCAGGAACAGCAATGGGAAGCAGTTTCTTCCCGAAGACCCAAAAAACTTGGAACCCTCGAAAAGCGGCAATAATTCGAAGGCCAAGGCGACCGGTTGGGATCACAAATGATTGTCAATACATTGGAACCTGATGTCAGTTCCCGTACAGTGCGGCGCGTTCTTCATGAGTCCCTGTTTATGAGATTTCGGAAAGGTATGGCTACTCCAGCGCTAAAACCAAGGCACAAAATGGACCGCAAAAACTGGGCGATGGAAAAACGTGCTTGGGAAGAGGTTGAGTGGGTAAAAGTGGTGTGGTCAGATGAAAAGAAATTTAAATCAGACGACCCGGACGGATTGGCTGTCAAATCGCAAGATTATCGGGAGCCGAAGCAAACTTTCTCGAAAAGGCAAAAAGGTGGCGAACGGAATATGGTTTGGACAGCATTTTCTGGAACCACAAAAACAGACTTGGTTGTTTTGGAGGGTTCGCAGAATAGTACTAAGTATATGCACACTTTGCAAGAATATTTGGTACCGTTTGCCGAAGACCTGCTTGATTCTTGGACCATTATGCACGTCGGAGCCCCTTTTCACGGCTATAATTGTCAGAAAATGGTTTAATGGCGAAGGTGTGAACGTTTTGTGGTGACCAGTTTACTCCCTTGACCTTACTTATATCGAAAAGCTGTGGGAAATTTTAGCGCGGCGCGTGTATGATAAAGCTATGGGAAATTTTAGCGCGGCGCGTGTATGATAATGAGAGATAGTTTGAAAGTGTCGATTTGCTTCTGGAAACTGTTTTAATAGTGCTATTTTTCTGTTAAGCACTGGAAGGGGTTCAGTTTTTCTTTCGCACCTCTATTTGAGGCTTCTAATTTTATTTGTTTGTTGTTTTCTTTTTTTGTTTGTTTTCTTTTTTTTGTTTGTTTTCTTTTTTTTTGTTTTTTTTTTTTTTCTCGTTTTCTTTTTTTTTTTTTTCTTTTGTTTTCTTTTTTTTTTTTTTTTTCTGTTGTTTTTTTTAGTTCAATAAAATACTCTAATTACGTCTCTTCTCGCCGAGAAAGGAAGCTCTCCTACGGTGCTTGTTACTGCGCAGATGAGTCTCTAGGTCGATCTCCTGGGCGAAGGTAATGTCGCAATCAGTACACCGCGGAGGATCCTTGCTTTCCCTTAACCTTTGTTCTGCCCTTTGGTGCCTCCCACCGCCTCGTGCACAGCTTTTTGTCCGGAACTGACGAACTCGATGTCGCAGATGCGACAGTAAAACTTAGGCTTTTTGCCTTTCTTATTCCTCTCCCTTCTCTCCCTGTCTGTTGCGACTTTAAAAGCTGTGGTACAGACAAGGTCAATGCGGGCCTGGGCCCGGGAGGAAGTAGCCACGGAAGAGGACCCAAGGGCGGTTGTACGGTGCGACGGACGGGACGAAGGCTGTGCAGAGCGAGGGGTTGTCTTGAGTAGCTAGAGGCTTGGGAAGGAGACCCGTTCCGGATGGAGACCTGTTCGGATTCTTCGGACCCCTCCTCGGCCTCGTCGTCAATAAGGGATGCCTAGGGTAAGCTGTGATGGCAGAGCTCTCCCCTTCGGTAGATCTGTTGACGAGGCCTTCCCTTTCTTCCCTCCGACGGAGTTCCTGATACCTTTGATGATCCTTCGGGGTGCGTAGTGGCTTCCTTAACCCTCCAACCATTCCTCGAAGTTCCAGGAAGGTTTTTAGAGTATAGCAGTCACTGAGGGTATTGCCCCCTTGAACTTCGAGCTAAGCACCGAAAGTCCAAAGAGACAAGGGACACCTGCAGTATAATGGGTATTGCCCCCTTGAACTTCGGTATGCACACCGTAAGTCCAAGGAGACAAGGGACACCACTGCCTAGAGGACAACAAGGAGTCGGACGGCAACGTTTTGGAGTGGGGTTTTTGGATGTGGAGGTTTTGGGTGTGGGGGTTTTGGAGTGTGGAGGTTTTGGGGTGGAGGTTTTGGATGTGGGGGTTTTGGATGTGGAGGTTTTGGGGTGTGGAGGTTTTGGATGTGGTACTGGCTTTTTCTTGTCGGTCGAGGCTCACACCCCGGTCGACCAGCCTTTATATAGAGATTCGCAAATTACTAAAACGCACAAATTGCTACTAAATTCCTAGCAAAACATAAAAGTAGCCCTTAGACCCCCCTATTCGCCTGTTTTGAGGCGCCTCTACTGTACTGTTGTGCAGTACACGCCATTTGGCTCAGAGCCATGCACAGTACTGTACATGGCTCTCGTATCCCGAATTTGTGGCCATGTACGGTACTGTACATGGCTCTCGGACCATAATTTGTGGCCACAGGACACCGGCCACTGTGAGCCACAACACTATCCTCCCCCTACAGCAGGCCACGGGACGGCTTGAAATCCAATGGGCTCTTACCAATCGAAGTTCAAATGAGCATTACATAAATCATTTTTTCTTCTTTTTCTGCTTCTTCTTCTTCTACTTTTTTTTTTTGTGGTTTCCTTTTTAAAGCAAAACGCAGAAAAATAAATCACTGAAACATCTTAACATAGATGTTTGGGTCGCCTTGTGTAAAGCTGCAGCCTGCGGGCATGAATGGGACGCCTTGTTTGGCGACCATGAAGTGACGCTAATTCATAACGGGTGCTTTGCCTTAATGATACGGCACGGTCCATAATACTGTGAGGATAATGCACCACTTGATAGTAGAACTTAAGGAATGCCCATGCGCTACTAAAACCCAGTCGCCCACCTGAAACGTGATGCCTGTTCCGCCCACAAACCGTTCTTGGCCTCTTAGTTGTTCCATGGCTCGATTCATTCTCCACACCCTGCAAGCCAGTAGTTCGTTCGCTCTATGGTCTTGGGTGGGGTTTGTAAGAGTCGACGTAGCATCCGTATGCACCAGACGGGGTGGTACTCCGAACATCAATTCAAACGGGGAGAAACCACTCGAGAGCCGCCGACGCCGGTAGCCGTACAGGACCGTGGGGAGTACATCTTCCCATGCGTCCCCGTGTTCCAACACCATCTTTTTTACTGAAGATTTCAGAGTTCGCACCATCCGCTCTGCCCTTCCATTAGACATGGGTGCGTAGGCCAGGATAGTTCTCCAGGAGATACCGTTTCTTTTCATGAAGTCCACCAGAGCTCCTGACGTGAAGCAAGTCGCATTATCCGATATCATTCTTACCGGCGGGCCAAAAGTCAACATAATCTCTTTCTTAACGAACTCTATCACTACATGGGCCGTAGTCGATTCCGCCGCGACGGCGAACGGCCATCCCGTTAGGTGCTCCACCGCTATTAGGATGTAGCGATTTTTCGATCCTTGCTTGGCGGGGAAGAGGACCGGCAAAATCGATAGAATAAGTCTCGAATATATTTGTCAGGGGCACATAAAGTGTTGTCTTGTAAGGGACCAAAGGCTTTGACTCCTGACATCCTCTACAGCTCTTCACAAACTCGTGAATGTCACTATAGACTCCAGGCCACCAATATCGATCCAACACGAACTGCTTGGTGGTTCGAACATCCAATGTCCCATCTCGTCGTGGAACATCCTAAGTATCCCTACACGGGATGAAATGTGTGGAATAGCTCGGATACCCTTCGCGGTCCTTCGAAACAGCTGTCCTTCCCATAATATAAAGCTTTTTGCGCCCTTTTGACCGAAAGTTTGAGTTTTTCGTTGTCCTCAATAATCTCAAACTTACTCAAATACCTAATGACATTCTGTAAGAATGGCTCCAAATCGAGATTAGTCACCTGAGACTCTGTAAGCATGGCGAGCATCCCTTCGTCCGATGTTGACCCTGGTTTTTCTGGAAGACCAAAGCGGGAGAGATAGTCTGCCGGAGCATTTTCCTTCCCTGCTCGGTACTCTATCGTGAAATCATATTCGGCTAGAAAATCGAGCCAGCGCGCTAACCTTCCGTGGACATCTTTCCTTTTGAACGCATTCCGGAGAGCTTGGTGATCGGTGATTAGCCGGAAGGGGTCTGACGATAATAGGTAAACGCGAAACTTGCGCAAGGCAAAAATTACGGCCAAAGCTTCTCTTTCGCTAGCACTGTAATTTGTTCAGATGATTCATAGTACGGCTCGCATATTGGATCGGGTGTACCTTTCCATCTTCTTTCTTTTGTGCTAGAACAGCCCCGATGGCGACTTTCGATGCATCCGTCTCAACGACAAATGGAGCTGAGAAGTCGGGGTAGGCAAGCACAGGTGGCGAAGTAAGTTTTTCCTTCAGCTCCTCGAAAGCAGACGTCATTTCTTCCGTCCATTCGAATCTTCTATTCCCGAAGTCCCAGCATGTAAGGCGGCTGAGATGTCGGCAAATCCTTTAATGAACCGCCGATAGTAACCTGCCAAACCCAGAAAACTACGTAGTTCCGTTGTTGATTTTGGGACGGGTGCTTTTTTTATAGCCACTACTTTTCTTTCATCGACACTTACGCCACTTGAATCCACCTTATGGCCAAGGAGTTTCACTGAAGGCATCGCGAAACTGCATTTGGTTATTTTCAATTCAGACCCGCAGCCGCTATGGCCTGAAATACTTCCCTCAAGTGCTCCACATGTTCATGCAAGTCAGATGAAAAGACTACTACGTCGTCCAGATAGACACGTGCGAACGGGATGTCTCGTAAGACCTTGTCCATCATTCGCTGGAACGTTGATGGGGCGTTCATTAGTCCGAACGGCATTACTTCAAATTTAAAGGTTCCGTAGCGACAAACAAATGTAGTCATCTCCTTACAGTTTTCGCTCATGCGAACTTGCCAATAGCCGGCGACAGGTCTAGTGTGGTAAAGACCGAACCTCCCCCAGCTCATCAAATATTTCCTCTATCCGGGGTAAAGGCCATCTGTCAGCCTTCATTTGTCTGTTGAGGGTGCGATAATCGACACAAAAACGAGGCTTTCCGTCCTTCTTTTGGGCAATGACCACCGGAAATGACCATTCAGATGCTGCAGGTGTAATTATTCCAGCCCTGAGCATGTTATCAATCTCAGTTCTTACTACGTCGTAGTGTTTTGGGGCCATCCGACGTGCCCGATGGTAGATTGGGGTTTTGTCTTTTAGCTCAAATCCGTGGGTTATAGGGACGGAAGCCGGACGCAACTCATTCATGTTCCACGCAACTACCCCCGTCTCCCGTAAGGCACCGCTTATATCTCTCTGAATACTTTTTGGAAGGTGCGCAAGACGAGCTCGTAGTGCACCGAGTAGCTCCTCTGTCTGACTGTCGTCTACGGATATTGCTCCCGACTCCCCAGGTTGCATATTAATTGGGATATCTTCATAGTCTCCATCCCTAACGACTGCCACCACCAGTTCATCTTCCGTATCAGAGGCGTTCGTGAATAAATCCGAATCGGAAGTAAAGTCTTCGCTCGGGGTCTTGTCTCCTTTCCCCTGCATGATCTTTCTTTCTGTGGCACGGAAGTCGGGCTCCAACGGGACTAAAACCTCCTTTTCATCTACGCGTATTACAACCGAGTCCGTGTCGAAGTCCATAAGAGCCTTTAGTGATTTTAAGGTAGGCCTCCCAATAATGATGTCAAAGGGGGTATTTTCCACCACGAGGTACTCTAATTGTACCGTAAGGTCCTCAAAAGATGTCGGAACCTTTGACATGGAACCAACGCATCCAGCGACGACTCCATTAGCCACCGTTATAGTGCGAGTAGTTTCCTCTGGAGAAAGGCATAGGCGTTCCGAGAACTCTTTTGACATTACGTCCGGGACAGCTCCCGAGTCCAGTAAGGCCCAAGCCTCCGTGCCATACACTCGTAGTTTGGCCAACCGGAGGAGCCTGTCTGGGGTTTCATCTCTTTTCAGATGTTCTATCTGTGTAATCATTGAGGCTCTCGCGCCTGTAGGTTTTCCGATAAGACGGCGAATAACCTTCTTTGCTTCGTCCGCCTCTCCGCGTAGGAGTTGCCCGAAAGTAAGTCCACAGCTAGCATTTGAAAGTTCCGCAAGCACATCATAGCGGCTTACATACTCCTGCAACTGGCGAACAGCAGCCCTTTTCGACCTACTGGTGACTTTTCCTTTCTTCTTATTTCGCAAGTTTAGATCTGGTTCTTTTTGAGGGGCATTCTGGATGACAGGGGGATGATTGAGAAGCCTTGGGATTGGAATTCCGGTACGATCTTCTTGACGTGCCTGTTTTCTTACGGCTTGCCCGTCAGCTAGCCTTTTGGTAGCATTCACAGCTTCAACAGGAGCCTTTTCCTCCTTCATTACGGCAACTTTTTCTTCGGTATTTTCTTTAACACCTTTGTTGTCTGAAAAGCCGACCGCTTTCCTTACCTTGGTCCAGCAGGTAGCTTCCGAATGGCCTAGTTTATGGCACAGGGAGCAACGGATATCTCTCTCGGGATTTTTCGGACAACGGCTCGCACCATGTCCTGGTTCCCTGCAGTAGGAACAAAGACGTTCCCCCGCCTGTTGTCCGCCTGCTGGGCCCACGATGCCACGATTGTTATCTTTCTGTTTTTTGATGAGCAAAGTGAGTCTTGACAGATCTTCGGCCAAGGCGTCGACTTTGTCTTCGATATTCCTGGTACGGGCATCCGGGCGTACCATGAGTTTCGCAGGAGAAACTTGTTGGGGTCGAGAGGAAGCGGAACCGATGAAAGACAGGTGATTGAACCAGAAATCTTTTAAAGCCTGCACTATCCCCGCGTAGTCTGTCGGGCCCCTAAAGGCGAGGAATTGTGCCAACTCACTATGGTTACAAGCGGCCGACCTTAACAGCCCAAATTTCGCCCGGTCATCAAAGCCCGCTTTTTCGTACAGCTTATCGATGATTTTCAGCGATCCGGGGATATCATCAATAGCAAAACCTGCTTCTAGGGCTTGCCGGATGACATCTTGAGGTTCCTCTGGAGCCGCAAAGTTTGAAATGATCCTTTGTTTTACTATTTTATAGTTCTTTGCCTCCTCTGTGAGTGAACCGTCTTTGGCAAAGGAGTCGTAGTAAAAGTCGAATGCAGCACCATCCAAGTGGGCAAGCAGTTTCATTGCTTTTTCGTCTTCTTCCTTACCAGCCATAACCACATTCTCAAAATAGAAAAAGAACCTGCGAACATCGTCGCTTCCATTAAAGACTAAGATACTGTCACCAGTTGAGCTCGAATCGGAAGGGGAATTAACCCCCCTCCACAAGAGTACCATAATAGTGCTATTTTTCTGTTAAGCACTGGAAGGGGTTCAGTTTTTCTTTCGCACCTCTATTTGAGGGCTTCTAATTTTATTTTGTTTGTTTGTTTTCTTTTTTTTTTGTTTGTTTTCTTTTTTTTTTTGTTTTCTTTTTTTTTTGTTTTCTTTTTTTTTTTTTTTTTTTTTTTTTGTTTTCTTTTTTTTCTGTTGTTTTTTTAGTTCAATAAAATACTCTAATTACGTCTCTTCTCGCCGAGAAAGGAAGCTCTCCTACGGTGCTTGTTACTGCGCAGATGAGTCTCTAGGTCGATCTCCTGGGCGAAGGTAATGTCGCAATCAGTACACCGCGGAGGATCCTTGCTTTCCCTTAACCTTTGTTCTGCCCTTTGGTGCCTCCCACCGGCCTCGTGCACAGCTTTTTGTCCGGAACTGACGAACTCGATGTCGCAGATGCGACAGTAAAACTTAGGCTTTTTGCCTTTCTTATTCCTCTCCCTTCTCTCCCTGTCTGTTGCGACTTTAAAAGCTGTGGTACAGACAAGGTCAATGCGGGCCTGGGCCCGGGAGGAAGTAGCCACGGAAGAGGACCCAAGGGCGGTTGTACGGTGCGACGGACGGGACGAAGGCTGTGCAGAGCGAGGGGGTTGTCTTGAGTAGCTAGAGGCTTGGGAAGGAGACCCGTTCCGGATGGAGACCTGTTCGGATTCTTCGGACCCCTCCTCGGCCTCGTCGTCAATAAGGGGATGCCTAGGGTAAGCTGTGATGGCAGAGCTCTCCCCTTCGGTAGATCTGTTGACGAGGCCTTCCCTTTCTTCCCTCCGACGGAGTTCCTGATACCTTTGATGATCCTTCGGGGTGCGTAGTGGCTTCCTTAACCCTCCAACCATTCCTCGAAGTTCCAGGAAGGTTTTTAGAGTATAGCAGTCACTGAGGGTATTGCCCCCTTGAACTTCGAGCTAAGCACCGAAAGTCCAAAGAGACAAGGGACACCTGCAGTATAATGGGTATTGCCCCCTTGAACTTCGGTATGCACACCGTAAGTCCAAGGAGACAAGGGACACCACTGCCTAGAGGACAACAAGGAGTCGGACGGCAACGTTTTGGAGTGGGGTTTTTGGATGTGGAGGTTTTGGGTGTGGGGGTTTTGGAGTGTGGAGGTTTTGGATGTGGAGGTTTTGTGTGGGGGTTTTGGATGTGGAGGTTTTGGGGTGTGGAGGTTTTGGATGTGGTACTGGCTTTTTCTTGTCGGTCGAGGCTCACACCCCGGTCGACCAGCCTTTATATAGAGATTCGCAAATTACTAAAACGCACAAATTGCTACTAAATTCCTAGCAAAACATAAAAAGTAGCCCTTAGACCCCCCTATTCGCCTGTTTTGAGGCGCCTCTACTGTACTGTTGTGCAGTACACGCCATTTGGCTCAGAGCCATGCACAGTACTGTACATGGCTCTCGTATCCCGAATTTGTGGCCATGTACGGTACTGTACATGGCTCTCGGGACCATAATTTGTGGCCACAGGACACCGGCCACTGTGAGCCACAACAGTTTTCCAGTTTTGGGCTCAAAGTGGAGATGATGCTCTGTTTAAACTAGTACAGACAATGCCTAAGAGATATGAGTTGATGTTTGGGAAGAATAGGGAAAAGACTCCATACTGATGGCTAAGTAAACCGAACCTTTTGCTCGTTCGATTGGTTTCTGTTTATATTTTTGTCCACTCTGAAATGCAAACAGATAAATATCTCCGAAACTGTTGGAGTAATTGAGAATCCTGTTTTCATTGCTTTCAGCACATCTTAATACAGTTAACTAGATGTTAAACATTGCTACTGCTTAGTTATTTCAGCCGGTATTTTATACTTTCTGTTTTTGTTATGGTTTTGTCCACCACTGTACTGTACAATACTGTACTGTACTGATGCCATAAAAGTTGTTTGCTGTACTGTGAGCTGTTCAGTAACCTGTGTGTATGGAGCCGGACTTGGGGGAAATTTTGGGTTATTTTAATGCATGGAAGATGTCGTCGGTTATATCCATATATATAAAACGATATACTCCTCTCTCCCGTTGGGATTGATATTCATGGCGCCTTGGGCGACGACGGCAAGGGTTTTATCCGCCGCCTTGCTTCCTTCGCTGCTTCCTGTCGCGGTTACTGCCCTCAACAGGAGCTCCGCGACTTCGTTACCCGTTTTCATTTAGTCTCCATATCATGCAGGCGCTACAGGTTTCTACCCGCCGCCCGCATCCGTAGTTAATTTATGAATACCCTCCGCACGCTTCTGTGCAACATTGTACTACCCATAAAGATTTACCACCACGGTTATATCCCCCTGCTAATGCGTTTCGGGTCTCGGACGCAGTTGAGCGGGCATAGCGTGTGGCGAAACCCCTACCTGTGACACGTCGCGCACTCAACCTCCCGGATGGCTCTCGGAACGAACCTCCTTCGAATTCCAACCCCTCGTTTTCGATCACTTCGACGGCCCCTCGGCTGAGACTGGCCATTTTCTCAACGAATTTTCCGGCCATCGCTTGCCGCCGTCATACCTCCATGGAGATTATTCGTTGTCGCACCTACCAGCTCCTCAGCGCCGTCATCTGGGCCGCTGCCGCTATGGCGATCATTGCTCCCGTACCATTGCACGCGGCTGACGTTGACCACCGAGTTAGCTCCTAACTGTAAGCCAAGACCCCTTAGTGCATATTGCCAGAGGAATTAGCGACCCGAATAAATGAATCTTGGTCCGGAAGAAGCTATCCGTGAAAGTCCGGTCGCCCGTCGGAGCGTTGACGGAGTCGAAACCATCGTGTGAGCACTCGGAGAGAGGGAACTCGGCAAGGAAGAAAGCGCGGTCCTGAGGATGAGTATGGCGCCAAGATATCCGCGTTTTCTGCGGGTCCACAAACAACCTATAGGCCGGACCTCCTCGTGCGAGGAGGCGAAGCGCTCGCCGGAGACCATTTTGGTTTCCCTGGAGCGTTTCGTCGTTTCCATTGGTTGGGCGATGCCATTGTCCCCCGCGTTCGTGGAAATAAGGGACTGGAACGTAAGGCAGAATAACAGCAACGGGCAGAGTCGCCATGTTGGGTGTCCTGAGCATTCAGGATGGTAGTGCTCTCGTGATTCGGGATGAGTAGCGGCGGTTATAAGCGTTCGTAGACCATGCTGCGGAATCGTTCAAGGTTAAGTGCGAGGGAGCGGTGAGTGACCACATTATTGTGCCGACATTGGCGTACCACTGATTCAATATGATACCGTCCTCTTAGGCGACCCGCCGAATGAGCGGCTGGGTCGTCAACGAGAAAAGCAGTATGCTCATATTACCCCCCTGCTAGTTTCCCTGGGAGCTAGAAAGAATCGTCTGCTCGCGATTTGGAACAATGAGTGGTGGTTGGGAGGGACCGTACATCATTTTTGAAACTCGGACGAGCAAGGGTGCACAAGATGGCAGCTTGTCCAGTATTGATTGCCTATCAACGCAGTTTAAGGCGTTGCGGGCATCGATGATGAGGATGGCAACGTTTGGGTACGATGAGACCCACGTGGTGGACAATAACATCCATTCCAGCTTTGCCGCCATTGGCCGTTTGCAAGGGGCCATAAACGCACGGGAGTCATCAATAGCCGACGGAGCAGCGTCTTCGTGACCAGGCGCCGGAGGACAGGTCCGACCGCAATGGGATCGATCTTTCCGAGCTTGGGCTGCAGCGGGAGGAGAGTATCAGCGGAGAGCATGGGGGGAACCGAATCGGGAGGTCTCTGTTTGCTATGCGGTTGACCAGTTTCGTCAATACGCCGATGCCGGTGACACCAGCTCGTGGCCAAGAGCGGTCTTGGCAAGAAGGCGAAACCGCCGCAAGGGCGTCCGGTCCAGTCCAGCGGTGGTGCCCCGCGGGATACGATGCGCAGCCCACGCAACGGCCGCTTCAGTAGGTTCCAGAGGTGGTGAGAGGCGGTCCTCAGGAAGCGGGGCAATAGGCCGTGGCAGAGACGGGTGAAATTCCTGCAGGCGCTGGATGCTACTAGGCGAGTTGACGTCGGCGCACGGGCATTGTGGTGTGTCCGAGTCGCCCTGCCTTAGCGAGCGTCTGTGGAGTGGGCCTGAGCCCGCCGGGAACGGTTGAGAAATGAGCTTATTGCTCTATTTTCCTTTTGTTACTCAAAAAGCGAGCAATTTTAATGGAAAATAAAGATACTACTTGCGACCCTTGGCTGTGAGTCGATTCTGGCCCCGTTCTGATGGCGGACAAGGTCTTGTTCACTGAACACCTCAATGTTGCAATCCTTGCACTTGTACTCCTTTTGCTTGTACTGCGGATGTGACGGCGGGAACGGAGGTGCTCGAAGTACTGAACGCGACCGGAGCAGGTGACTTGACAATGACGACAATGGAAGGGTTAGGACTTCTGATTCTTGTTCATCCGCGGCCTTTTGGAGGGCCTGGCCTTGCGGATTCGATGGTTTACCACCCTTTGGATCGAAACCGTGGCGGTGTCCAGCAGAACTTGAAGCCTTCTCGGAGGAGCCCTCAAATTTTTCGGTGGCCTTGACGTGATCCGGACAGTCGGACGCGACGGCTTCCTCGGGACCGGGGTAATGATCGAAGACCGGTCGATGGGGTACGGCAAACGATAGAAAAGGGGTGCGAGGCTCCTCAACCGTAACAAGGGGAGTCGTTTCTCGAACTGAAAAGGCTCGGGGTAAGGCGAGATCTTGGCAAGTCGGTGTCGGTGTCTTGGGGTCCTCGGGGCTGAGTAGGGCGATGGGGGTTCTCGGAGTCGACGGACGAGGCGGAGCCTTTGGATCTTTTCCTCGCCAATCAGTACAAATGGCGAGGTGGGCGGGGAACGAAAGTTGGCGAGGTCTACTGGGTCGTACTCTGATGGCGACGGAGACGGGCCTTTTACTTCCTGTTGTACGACACTGGGGGTAATTTCGTAAGCGTCAGAGTGAAAATCACAAGTTTAGTCTCTGTTTGAAATCGGGCAGCTGAGATAAATCTAATAGAGGTTTTATCCAAACTGGCGGATTGGAAAAACCCACAATGAGGCACAACTTACTTGCGATGCTACCACAATGTGGGGTGTTAAGCGCACACGAGCAGATCTAGGTCGAACTGTGGTTGAAACTTTGGTTGAGGATGGCTGGGTAAAGCCGGCCGCTCCAAACCACGGTTTATATAGAACTGAAGATAGCTACACATACTAAAGGAAAATACAGTCTATCAGTAGCGAATTCAAATGGTTTCCCGTACAACAGCCCTGACGTTATCGTAAGTAGCGCTTTCAGAATTGTAGGTGGAACGAGTGAAATACTCTGACAAGATGTAAGAAGTACATTGGTCCAGGTGGCATGCAATAGCAAGTCAATTTTGATTGGTAAAGCAATGATATAATATCCCAGTGTGCAACTCGCCCGTAACTATTCCAAGTATATCAGTGGGGTCAAACGCTGTGTTCAGAACTGTAAGGAAAGTGTAATGACAGCAAAGTTTCTAGTAGCCCTGGTTGTAAGGTTACCAGTGGTTTGAATCTAAAATGCAGTAGAGGAAGTGAATTCGTGTAAAGCTATAAGGTCTGTGAAGTGAAATACAACATACGGTCGGTTCGGGGCGACGGCGTCTTCTCTTCTTATTCTCCGGACCTGACGAAAGGGTCGGCTACTATGGCCTCGGGAAGGGATATCCTGCCTACTTGCCAACGTCACTCTCCGTACATCGGTGATCTTCAGAAAGTCTTCCGGATCTTCCTCTCCGCAGCAAATCTTCAGAGAAGCCTCGCAGAACCGCATCGCATACTCTTCCGCACAGTCAAATATGAGAATGGTTTCTTCCCTTGCTTCTAGGTATACGACATGCTAGGCCCCGTGGCGTCCTATGACCGCCGCTACATAAATCTAGCTCGAAGGGGAATTCGGCAAACCGCGGATCCAGTTGATGTCACGGTCACTCATATCCCATTGTCGAAGACTACTCTTGAAGCGCCGCACGGAGTTTCGTCAACGCGAATATGACTCGGGACCATGGGAATAGGACATACACGGTTCAACTCTTTCAGGACATCAGCAAAAGAAGTGCAACGAGGACGGTAACCCAACTGATCCAAGGTCTCACAATCATTCTCGTAATCGCGAGACCAATACTCCTCTGCCATGTCCTTTCCGAAGACGAGATAAAGTCCTGTCGCTGCGGATGCCTGTATGCAGCGACCTTCAAAGTCGCGAAAAGTAACTGAAAGGCTCTTGTCTAGGAATGGGAGTGCCAAAAGCGAAGCAGCCCTCGACATCGGAAAGAGTACCTAGTAATAACTGTTGGGGTGCTTCTGGCACCAGGAGTCGATCATCGTGATGGCTCCAACACGGGAAGCTAGCTTCCTCCCGAACAACACGTTAGCCACGATCCCATCTTTCTGTTCTTTTTTCACGTCCCTTGCAAGGGGATTATGAAACCCAGCTCCAGGGGGCGCCTCATGGGACGAGAAAGTGCACCAGTCGATAGGGCTCTTCCTCTGTATCTACGTCTACGGCAAAGTTCTGTCACATGAACCAATCGTGCACGCCTTCCGGTATTTTCCAAACCAGGGAAGAGATTTTCCACTCAGGGAATTCTGGATACTACGCATGGTCTTCACGGGCGAGAATAGATTCAGTTAGGCTCAGTCTGAATGCTAGCTCTCTGTCGACCCCATTCGTCAGTTCTCTTGAGGCTGCAATGTTGACCGTATTCTTTCCAAAGAGGAGAGTAGCGTCATAGAAAGACAGTTCTACCGAAGCCGGTTTCTTCTTCTCATAACCACCAAACGAGACCCGGAAGAAGAGGTCGTCCAGATTTTCGCCCAGTTTGCGAGATAGATTGATTATATCTGGACGGCCGGCAAGGCGAACGAGCCTACTCTTGTTTGTTCCGCGGCGGGCTTTGTCCAACGAGAAGTATTCTAAAGTCTTGAGGTAAATCCGGGGCTGCGGAATGGTGTCAGGAACTGGGACGGCCTCTTTCTTGCCGCCTTACATGCTAACTCCAGCCGAGGGGCACTCCAGCCTGTTGATCGTCGGGCAGTCTGTTTCGTATGCGCCATCCTACTGGTCCGCGAGGGATTTTGGGATGACGATACCACCGTATTCCTTCGCCTCTACACACTCAGTGGATAGGCCAGTCGCGGAGGCTTCGTCTGACCTGAATCAAAACTGAGCTTCGAGGCGAAGGCGGCGGTGCGCGGGAGGAGATGGAAGTCTCTTTGAGTGCAAGGCTTCAGAAGTTGGCTGCTTGGTGCACAAGTTGGCCGCTTGGTGTTTGGTTGCCGGGGTAAGGGAAATGAGGGTGTTGCGGTTGGTGGGGGGAGAGGTGTGCAAGGGTTGACCAACATGCTAGAGCTGAACGAGCTCACGGTATACTGCACCCGGGTTGCAGTTTGAGAACGGGGTGGTTTTGGTGGCAGTTGCTGGATAGTGATTTTTATGTGTGTTTCTAGTACTTTCTATGACGATTTGTAAAGGGTAGCCTACTGCACTTTCTACCTTTTACCTCGTAATTTTAAATGTTTTTTATGGTCAAGTACAGTAGTGTACAGTAAGTACACTCCTATACAGGCAATTCTCAGCCACAGACCGCTCGGATGTCGGTTATATAGGTAGCACCCGACTCGGCTGGGCAGTTATGCGGAGGCAGGTCACCCACCGAGCCCCCTCCCTCCTAAACATACACTTACCCACTTTCTTCTTCCATCTACCATCTTCCCCTCTCCTTAAACCCCCTTGACAGGCGGGGTAGTGTTGGTGGCTCCAAAGGGTCACCAAAAATCTGCCCCTTTTGACTACTTATATGACGATTTTCGTTCTCAGTTTTCTATTTTGTCAGCTACTGTACTCTAGAGTTATTTTTAATTATTTTATACAGTATTTCATTTATTTTTTAATTACTGTCGGCCCCGCGGCCTGTTGCTTTGGAACCGTCGGCCACAAACGCGGTTGCCATATAAACAGGGTTGGCCTTTGGTGGAAGGGGGGAAGGAGAGACAGCATACGACGACAGAACCTCCCCCTCTGTTAGGGTCGCCAACACTTTTTAAATGTTTTCCCTTCCGACCCTATCATGGTACTCTTATGGAGGATCTCTTCCTCCGGAGCGAATTCCGTCGCTTACAACGGAAACAGCGATGTGAAGAAGTTCTTTTTCTTCTACGACAGTGTTGTGATGGCCGGGAAGTCCAGCCAGGAGAGGGCATTATCCCTCCTTGGATACTTAGAAGGACCCGTGTTCGAGTTCTACTACGATTCCTTTGCAGCCCAAGGAGAGCTGATCGAAGATTCCAAGAACTATGCCGTTGTCAAGGAGAATTTCTTCGAACATTTCGCCGAGGAAGAAGAACCTCAAGACATCATCCTTCAAGCACTGAAAATCGGCCATGAGATTGAAGACATACAGAAATACTTGAAGAAATCGAGGCAGTTGTACGAGAAGGCAGGTTTCGACAGTATTGCAACATTCGGATTAC
Source organism: Kappaphycus alvarezii (assembly GCA_002205965.3). NCBI lineage: Eukaryota > Rhodophyta > Florideophyceae > Gigartinales > Solieriaceae > Kappaphycus > Kappaphycus alvarezii. Next base: position 442,195 of record NADL03000486.1, read on the forward strand.
TAAGGACTGTTTCATGTAGACCTGAGAAGTTGCAGCAGTTCCTGTCGTTCCGAGGGCCGAAGAATCACGCAGATCTAGTGAAGGCTTTGAAAAACTTTTACGTGAATCGGATTGCGTTTTCCGGATCCTCGCCTCAAGTTATGGAAGTACCGCCGGCAAGGCTCTTAGTTCGACCCGATGCTCGCTCAAGAAACATAGACGATAAGTTGGACTCCCGTGCTGAAGACCTGTCTCGCCTTACCCTTCTCGTCAAGCAGAAGAAGGGAAATTTCGATAAATTCGCAGGACCGTCTTCGTCAGCTCAGAGGGGAAATGATCCTAAATCATGCTTTTATTGTCGCCAACCTGACCACAGAGCATGTAGATGCAAGAAGAATCATCACCGCGATCATCGTTGCACTTTTTGCAGCCAATTGGTGTAGTGCAATAGGCACTCACACTGTACTGCCATCGGAAGAGCTAATTTTGGTGATCTTTTTTTGATCTGATTCACTGCTAACCAGCGGGCACTGTACTGTACAGTACAGTGAGGGGAATTTTCTTTGTCGCCCACTATTATTTTCGTACTGTATACCCACCCGACGGGGCTTGAATGCTTGCCATCTGGACCACTCGGCCCCCAAATGGGACCTGATATTTTTGCAAGTGAAAGGTAACTATTGGGCCAAGTGTCGAGTTTTCTTATCTCTAACTTGGATCTCTCTAACTTCACTCACCCCGCCATCGTAGATAACCCTAACCTACCTAACTAGTATTTATACCTACCTGGCCACTAGGGCCCCAGAGTAAACAGCCACCCCGGTGTTGGCTCCGAACTTGACTCCCAACTTCCGCCTTTGCAGAAATCTTGCCAACAGCAACTTTGGCTATAGCCACGTTTATCCGCCCGGGTCCCTCTTTCTGTTCCCCCCCTCTCTATCCAATATTACAATACCCCTTTTGTTATTTGTTTGTGATATTTATTCACGCTTGGCGCCCCGGACTCCGGCGTCTATATACAAATAGGAACTTCAAGGTTGTCGTTGGTGACAACATCTTTATCTCCAAAGGAGATATTCAGCACAGCTGACCCAATACAACATCTTCTTTGTCCAGTATTACACCCCTGGTGTATACGATTCTTTGGAATCGCTGCATGCTGGACTGCGGCGAGAAATAAGGCTTCTGGTGCTTCGGAAGATCACGAAAGGAAGGAAGAACTTCGAATAGCGGATCAGGTCAGCGTTTTTCGTGAAATCTAGTCAGAAATAGATCGATAATTCGAGGAGATAGATAACGCGACGAAAAGAACAGCTGAAGCAGAAGCTTTGCCGAAAAAACCTCGTCAAGAAGATCGCGGGGAATTCCGGTATCCCGCATGGCTCATAACCCGCAAGAAGTACGAATTATCCCTCTCGTTCCGCCTGCAGAAGAATTAAGTGTTTCAGGCTGAAGGAGGAAGCAAAAGAAGAACAAAAAAGGAACGAAGGTTTCGAACAAGCTCCAAGAATATGTCGGAAAGTATGACGTTGTCGATTAGCTTGCGAATGCCAACTTAGGGTTTACGTTCGGTCAGCTTCTTCGCGAGGATGTTAACGGAGTCGCAAAGGTAATTAGAAGGCTGTTACGACAGAAGAATATGCCCCGAATTGCCATCGTCGCTGATAAAGGGCCACTCTTGCTGCAAGTATTGCAGCTAAAGGTTTATGGCACGGAAGTATGGGCGCTTTTGGACTTTGCAGCCGTATCGGACGTAATGTACGGGAGTTATCTAGACGCCTCTACCTGTCGCAAAACTACAAGTACAAGAAATTACCGTCGCGAACGGAGATAGAGCTTCCTGTGTCCGTTCGTTGCTCAAGGTTACCACTACCTTTGGGGACCAAGCGGTCAAGCTGGACGTCCAACTTTTCCACAACTACGTAGTTGCCATTTATCGTATTACTGGTCTCCAACTCTCTCAGCTATGCGGGCAAATTTGGACTTCGGGACCCAAAGTTTTTGTGTACACATTGGCTCGAAAGAAGTTGTACTGAATTTGGACACCAAAGCCGCTGAAAAGCAGCTGATGAGGAGTTGAGACATCGGAACGCCCAGCGAAGACTCCACCTCCGAATCCGACGCCGGCCCCGACTACGCCGACACCTCAGAAGAAAACTGGTCCTGGCTATCCGGGAAAACATTCAAGGGAGCCCCAGAAACTCTGATAAAGAACTAGCCGATAATATGCAGCAGCTGAAGAAGGGGGCGAAGAAATTGAGAAGGAGAAGGTGAAAGGGGCACTTCAAGCCCTTCTTGCCCATCTTCCTGAAGAAACACAAGAAAGCATCAATAGCGCACTCTTTGACACTGAGATAGTCGCATGGACGATTGAGGAGCTCCGCCCTGCATCAGTACGACGAAAAATGGATTCGAGCTGAAGCAAGACACCCCTATCTACCAAAGGGTCATCGAATGTCCCCGCGCCGCAACGAAATCGCTTGCAAGGAGATCGAAAACATCGATGCAGGAATTATCACTCCAGCCTCTTCAGCCTGGTCGTTTCCTGTCTTAATTGTGACAAAAGGACGACAGGCCCCGCTTCTGTGTGCAGTACCGTGCGCTGAACCGACGAATGAAGAGTGACCGCAAGCGGTTTCCCAAGATCGAAGAAATATTCGATGAATTGAAGGGAGGCTCCGTCCTTACAACCCTGGACCTCTTCGCAGGGTATAGGCAGATCCGCATGAGCGAAGAATGCGAAGAGATGACTAACTTTGTATGCAGCTTTGGCACATTCACGTTCGAGGTGATGCCCATGGCCTGATGAACGCGCCATCTACCATTCTAGCGAATGATGGATTACATCTTGAGAGATGTAACCTTCGCTCGAGTATATCTGGACGATGTCGTTGTGTTTTCCAACACGATCGAGGAGCATGTTATACATCTTCGCATTGTTTTCGAAGCTATTGAAAAGGACGGATTCAATATGAAAATCACAAACTGTGCCTTTGTGAGGCCTATTGTCAAGCTTCTCGGTTATTTAGTTGACAAAGAAAGATTTTATGTCGATCAAGAGAAGATCAGTGCCATCAAGGAGGCAACAGTACCAAAAAAACGACTGAGCTGCGGAGTTTCTTCGGCTTAGCCGTTTATTATCGCCGATTTATCAAGGAATTCGCGGGCATATCTGCTGCTCCTCATGATGCGACTTCTGGAAAAAGGAATTTCAGCTGGACAGATGAAATGAAGGAAGCGTTCAAGGGGCTGAAAGAGAAACTGACATCCCCGCCGGTGCTGGCCTTCCCAGACTTCGACGCGCCGTTCATCGTGGAAGCGGATGCCTCAAATGTCACCGTAGGAGCAGTCCTTGCTCAGAAGAAAGACGATGGAAAGGTACAAAGTACAATATGCAAGTCGCACCATGAACTCTGCCGAGCAGGGCTATCCCGCGTGCGAAAGGGAAGCTCTTGCAGTCATCTTCGCGCTTGGGAAGTACAGGGGTTATTTGCTTTCAATGGAGCCCTTCAAACTTATACTGACCACAGGGTCCTTCAGTACGCCTTTAAGAAGAGCGACGTCCACAGAAGATTGGCACGATGGCTAAAATGTCTAGCCGAATACGAGTTTGAGGTGGAATATATTCCGGGCACAAGGAATGGGGCTGCCGACTATCTTTCACGCGTAGTGAACGAAGGGCTCGGAGGCACCCCAAATGTCGACGAAGGAGAACTTGTTGATGCAGTGAATTCTGTGTGTTTGTTCGATACTCCGTTATGGAAACATATTTGGTTGATGTCGCTCGCTATATCGAAGGACACAATATTCAAGAACAAATTACGTGTAAGCGCCGCTCGATAAAAAGTGCCGCAAAACATTTCATGGTGTGGCAAGGAAAACTGCTGAGGCGTACGAAGAATGGACTCCGCGCGATCTCGACAATCAAGGACAGGCCTGGGATTCTGAAGACATTCCACGACTAAGTGGGACACTGGGATAGGGAGACAACAAAAAAGTTGTTATCTGCTGATATTGGTGGCCCAAGTCCATCGGGACGTTCAAGACTACGTCAGTAGCTATGAGGGATGTCAAAAAGCCAAGACTTTGATCCTTTATGGAACTACGCTGAGCATTCCGCTCACAAATATCTTCGAGACCTACTCTATGGACTTCGCTGGACCCTTCCCAGGGTCCAAACTGGTAAACAATTTTATTCTTATCGCCGTCGAGCATCTGACGGACTGGCTAATTGCCACGGCAATGTAGACCGCATCCGCAGAAGTCGTGAACGCATTTATGGAAAAGAAGATCATTTCCCTCTTTGGTCCCCCGAAGACCGTCGTACCTGACAATGCTGGATGTTTTACCGCCACTACACTCGTAGACTTCATGGAGAAGAATGGAGTAGAGTGGAGCACCGTCCTGGCCTATGCTCCGATGTCAACCGGGGCCGAACCGAAAGGATGGTGAGCACTATAAAGAACGCATTAGAGAAGGTGGTGATCGGACAAAGATCATCTGTAAGTTCGGGATGCTATGACCGCTATGCGCACTCAAAACGCCTTCCTAGGCGCAATTTGGACGAAACGCTATGCACACATTAACCGCCATTGAAATGTTTACGCTCAATGCACACATCACATATCGAAAGAAATATGTACATATTAAATATGGGTAATGTAAATTATCCTTAGTGTACGGTAAAACGGGAAATAACGTCCATTTAGAGGCGTAAGAAGCCCACATAAGCCTCCGTTTTGTATCAGTAATTGTGCCTTACAACCTTGAAACACAGTGAACACAGTGTAAATTATACTGTACATAGCAATGTGCAGCAAGTACATTGCTAAGTGTGCATTAATATTTTGTAATGTGCAACGTAATTTCTTGTACATAGCAATGTACAAGACTGTACATTGCAATGACTGCTTCACGTAAGGAGAGCGCATTGGACATTGGAAGCCTGCACATCGACACATAGCAATGCGAGCATAGCTAAAGCCGATGCGCACATAACGCTTATTAATGTACGCATCATGACATAACAATGAATTAACTCATAGAAGGTATGTTAACATTGCATTGCGCAATGCACACATTACCCATATGTTACGCACATATCACAACGCGCTATGCACATGTGCACATAGCACATGCGCTATGCATACATTTCGTAAATACAATGCACATATCACAACGCGTTATGCACAATTTTATTAGTCATGTGTACATAGCACATGCGCTATGCATACATTTCGTAACTGCAATGTACAGGTCACAATGCGTTATGCACACATTGTACATGGTCATGTGCACATTGTATATGCACTATGCATACATTTTGTAAGTGCAATGTAAACAGTACAATGCGTTATGCACAAATTGGACATGGTCATGTGCACATTGCATATGTGCTATGCACAAATTGCGGAAATGCAATGTACAGATATCAATGCGTTATGCACACATTGCACATGGTTATGCACACATTGCATATTCGCTGCGCACACATTTCGCAGATGCAATGTACGCATTTCAATGCCTTTTTGCACACATTCCAATGTGTTATGCACACATCGGACGTAGTTATGCGCACATAATACATGGGCTAATGCACATATTACACAATTCAAAAGGACACAGTGCAATATATGGTGTACAAATCACACAAAAATACGCAAACATAGCATGTGCGTTATGCACACATTGCGCAGATGCAATGTATATATTACAATGTGTTTTGCACACATTTCATATAGTCTTTTGTACATAGCATATGCGCAATGTTTGCATAGTGTTGTGGACAATTTGGAATGCGGGGGACACTTGGGCGAAGCACTGTACTCGCCTGGTGAGAACGAGGGAAGCTCAAGGTTAACTAGAGGAGAACAGCGGCAAGGGAATTAGTTGGAGGGTTGGAAGGGTCGGAGGTGCGGGGGTCGAGATATCTGTGGCACATACTGTAAGTACTGTGTCGCACCTCGCCCGCACTGTATGCCACCCGAAACCCTCACGTATTACATGTGTCTGCTTCTAGAAACTTCGCTGGTACTGTAATGTAGCTCGTTTATTTTGACACTGTACAGTGCAGTTTATAACACCCCTAGCGAGAGGGATAGTAGAGATAGAAAAAGATACAACAACATCAACACTTTTCCAAACTCCGGCACACCCTATATCCCTTACTCGATCACCCATCACCCCCCCTCCTCCGCGTCACTCTCTCTTCCCGAACTCACGCGCGCGACCCTACACTCGCGCCCTCAACACATAGCACAGGGTCTATGTGAACATCACAATGCGCGATGCACACATTGCCCATTTTCTGTCCACAGGGAACTATTTTCAATTTACTCTCTGAAAATTGTAATATGTGCATTGATTTCGGCTATATGTGCATTGCAATTAAAAATTGGACATTGCGAATTTTGTTTGTGCATAGGCGATTTTTCCGTGCATATAGGGGATTTCAGTTCCTCCACAATCACTGCAGTCCGATCCATACCGCGTCGCGCTGTCGTGCTACTGGTAGCGGGCGTCTTGTAGAGGCCGGTGGTGGTAGCGGATGGCGTGTAGGCGGCAAAGGAGGATGCGGGCGGTTTACGTCGCTGTGGCGGGCTGCTTTTGGAAGCTGATGCTGCCGTAAGGGGTGCGGTAGTCGGCGGAGTGGGGGTTGCGGTATTTGGTGTGGTAGTCGGTGAGGTAGTTGGCAAGGTAGATGTGTGGTACTCGGGGAGGTGAGCGGTATATTTGTCGGCTGGGCAGGTAGTGCGGTAGGGGTCACGGTAGCTGGTGCGGTAGTTGGTGGAGTAGTCGGTGCGGTAGATGGCGGGTAGGCGGCGCGATAGGCGCGCGGTAGGTGGCGATGCGGTGCGGCGGCGTTGATAGGTGATGGTGCTCAATACGGCGCTCTTTACGGTGCGGTAGACATCGTTTCGGGGCGGCGGCGTTGGTAGACGATGGGGCGTCAGTTTGCGGCAGTTGAAGCAAGCCTGCGCGCGAGGCGGTTGCTATGACTTGCGGTGTAGTCCTTGGAAAGTTCCGCAAGGACATGTTGTGCTTAGCGGCGTGTCCTTGGCGGGGCAGCAGTGAGCGGTAAGGTTGTCAGCCGGCGCTCTTTCGCGGTGTGTTCTCGGCGGAGCGGTGCGGCAGCCTGCGAAGCAATGCTCGACCGAGCGGTCCTTTTCATATCCTTGGCGATGCAGTAGCCGCTGGTGCGGCAGTTCTCGGTGCGGCGGTTTGCGGACGAGGCTCACAGAGATCAGGAAGTATTACATGTCAGTGGTCTTGTTGTTCTTACAATGTGAGGTGTTCTCCTCTTTGCTAGATGGAGAGAGGAAGACTTACCGACGATCAACGATAGGTGTGGGCCAATGACATTGCTTTGTCGTTCGGGTTCAATCCGAAAGTTTCACGTAGTGAAAACCGAACGTCCCTGGAGTGCAGCACCGTCACGAATAGGAGGAAAGGGAACAGTTATTAGAAGGTCTTGTGATTGGACGAAAGCCGCAGTGGAGGGAATAATGGTTCCGCTTACCACGTAAGATAGTTGATGCCTTTGGTGGTTTTGGTTGTGAGGACTGCTGCTGCATGAAGAGGTGGGGTGAGATGGATGGAGGGATGAGACGGTTGTCGGTTACCGTGTGTAATGACGGTACTGATCGTTGCCGAAAGAGACGACGGGGGATGATCGTAGAGGTTGGAAAAAGGGCATTGGTGACGGGAATGTTGTTGTGAAGATTGTGTTTGGAGGCGGTTCGGAAGGATTGTGCAGATCGGCGGAGCGTAATGAGATGGAAGTTCAATCTGAATGCAGCCGCGCGGCAAAGGTATTCGTATGTTTTGTATTCGGCTACTTTTCTATAAGGGCTGATAGGGTGTACAGTAAAGAGAATAGACGGTTACATGAGACTAGATAGTATGAGTATTATAATATCTGCATCTATCTGTTCCATCTTACACTTACAGTACAGTACCAGTGTCGTGCGTAACAAGGTATATTTCAGCTACAGTATCTGAAAGTACAATAAGAAATAAGGAAATCATTGTGTTAGATATTTCTAAGTTTGAATTAGAATGCAGAAGGCCTGGATTCTGTTATGGGAGCGGGTAGTCTTCGGCCTGAATTCGTGTTGTGTACAATGTTTTTTTTCGGGTACCACAGTGTGTGTGGTCTAGCTCAAAGTACTTGTCTCTAGCAAATCATGAGCGGACATGTAGGGCGTAATTTGACAGAAAGGAAAAGAATCGTCAAGGGGCTGGGACTCGTGGGAATCTAATTTCGATGAAGAGGGTCATGTTTGGACCTGAGGCAGAAAGTAACTCGTCTGTATCAGAGCCCAGGGAAATTGGCAGTTCCCTGGGCATTGCATGGAGCGAAGATGTGCCTGTGCCTGGAATCATTCAGGACTGTGACGGTGAAGTCGTTGCTATGGTGGGGTCAGAGAGAGTTCTCAGGCCTCATTTCGGTGTGGAACAGCAGTCAAAGCTGTCTGAGGAACAGCGTGTGCGTCGGATGGGAATAACGGATGCCCTTCTGGTAACTTTGGGATGTGTTGCGAGGCAAAGATTACGGAGGACATTGAAGTGATCATAAAGTTTGTATCTGATGCCGCTTTTGATCCATTGACATTCAAGGAGTACTGCACCTCACACTCTGACTCCATGGTTGCCGTGGGTACGATATTCAGGGATGACATGGATAGGTGTGGATTTAAGAGGAATACCGTTTATGGAGATGGAGGCACAGAGTGTCTTGTGTACACGAAGTCAGTCGTACAAGTTCTACGGGAACAGGTGAGTTCATGCTTGTCATCCAACCTTTAAACTTGCTGTGATGACTCAATTGAAAAGAACGGAGGTAGCGTACCATTCTATGCTGTGTGCGCAGAACTTGGTGTAGAAGGCATTCCTATCGTGCGGCAACGAATAATGGATGATGACATTGAGGACGTTGTCTGGGCTGACAGAGATTCGGCAAGTCCGTCATTTGGGGTTTAGTTCAGGTCTACAGCGATAAGTCGAACAGTACGTTGAAGTCGTCGACCTTCTCCTTATACGCAGTACATCTCACCCTCTTCAACTTCAAGGACTCTGTTCGCGCAGACTGATCGCTCAGGAGAAAACTGTCATTAGATACCTACCGTTTGTTTTTTTAAAAGAAGAGGACGGATTTGGACCTGTGTCTACCGCGAATGTCGCGGTTGGACGTAGTCAGGAACTGCGCCTACTCCATCATGAACTACTGATCATCTCCTGCGAGAAGTCCGTCTTTCTGTTTGGAAAAGTTGAGATCAGCACGTCAATTCTAAGTCTTTCACCTGAGATCTTGTTATTTCGAACTATTGTGCGGATTTGCCTTAGGCAAAGACATGTCTTGGGTCTATCAAGATAAAAGGGGCGCAGTACAGTTATAATCGCTGTCTAGTGGAAAAAGGAAGGTTACATGGGGGTTGGAAAAGTCGTAAGCGGGCCCTAGCTTCAGAAAAACCATTCTTGGAGACTTAGAAGCGGTGTGTGGAGCAAGAAGACATGTATCGGAAACGGGGTAAGCTTCAGAGAGCTCATCAGAAAAGGAAGGAGGGACAGGATGAGCTTGCTGCACGCTGCCTCAATGAGACGGGCCATGTCTTGCAAAGGTTATCGTTTACAGATACGGCTATCATCGACCCTTACGCATTGTCTAATTTCTAGCAAATGCACAAAATTCACCTGGGTTTAACCAAGATGCTACTGCACTGTGTTTCTGATCGACTTCGGTCGAAGGATCTGGTTCTGAAGCAGGTTTCTAATGGAAGTTCAATTCAGAGGACCTTCTATTCATTGTGTGGTTCTGTTCTAAATGCATTCAACCGGTTCATGCTGTCAGTTGATCAGATAAAGGTATCGTCCGACTTTAGGGTGGACTTCAGTGTCCATGGAAAAGGTGGGTCGTACAATGGTTTGTTTACGAGCGATGGTCTGAAAGGGATGTTGGAAGCGAAGGACTACAGGAATGTGGAGATATTGATGTCATTTCTTGGTGCGACTGCAGACCGAATGAGTGGTGAAGACAAGGGAGCATCGGTGACAACCGAATTCACAATGTACAGTGACCTGGCTCATAGACTCTATACCGATGACTGTGGACGTCAGTGGTGTGATGCTACCATGAAAGATCTGGAGAAGTGCTTGAAGGCATTCCGACGAGGTTCTGTGCAGCTGTTCGCAGACTTTCAAAAGTCCGGTATGGGAACTTTGAATTTTCATATGCTGCAGCATATAGTGGAGAAACTTCGCCGTCATGGAAGTTTACGGGTTGCAGATGCAGGCCTTTTACTTCAAAAAAAATTACAGGAATAAGTCGAGAAGGAGAGTGAGCGCAATGTCTGAGACGCTGGAGTCTCATACATTGCGTGATTGATTGAAGGAAGAAATGCAATTGATCGATGGATGGACGAAAATGAAGTACTTTCTATGTTAAAGAAAGTAAAAAGTCGCTCCAGAACTGCTTCTTGCAATCCAGAAAAAGGGAGTCATAGCAAGGGAATGGCTATTCTGGAAGACAGTTTAATCCTTTCTAAGGATAGGGATATAATACTGGTTCGAGACCTCCGACGTGCATGGGAGCATATGAATTCAGAAAAGAAGGGCAGTATAACAAGGAAAAAGTTCGGCTTTGGGGATGAAGGAGTACCTCCAGGGGTACTACGACTAACCGGAGATACTAGTAAAGAAGCACTGCGAATGATTCAAAGAGAGCTACGAAATATGTTTGGTCAGCCTGGGAGTTCTTCCTCAAACTCAATTGCCTTCCTGTGGATTGTGTCTAGTTTTCTTGTTGGAAGAAAGGTATCGATTAGATCTGAAAAAGTCAGGAACAGTGGTGGAGAATTGATGTCTCGAATGAGAAGGAGTCAAGAGCGGTATATGCAGCGTGTTGTCTCTGTCTATAACTTTCATGGGAATATGAAGTTGCGTCAAGACCGTGTGATGCTAAAGGCTTCAGACACTACATAGAGAGGCGAAAGACATGCTGGTGGACATGACTACTAATTTGATATTTGGATTGGCAGAGTTCTCTGTCTGCTTAGAGTTTAAAGGGAAAGAAGGAGAAAAGGGGGTGACGACGATGGTGAATCAATGGTTTTCATTCAGTGCTTCGAACAAGTGCGGACAGATGAGAAAGTAGACAGTGTCCTGAACTGCGTCAGGCTACGTTTGGCACGGGATGACGGACCTACTGGGGACGCCACAGCTCCAGCGAAGTGGTTCGGACTTTGTCCAGTATCTAGTGCAGTTAGGTTGCTCACGTTGTGCCAAATCCTGACTACAGTACTGGTGAGATAGATAGTAATTCCGACGCTGCATGGGCTGATGAAGAGTTCTATGCGAAGGTTTATACGCTATCCGAGTTTGAATAGTTTCTCTATTCACAAGTAAAGAGCTATACTAAGTGGAGATATATGGCGTAATAGAACACTAGCACATCACGGAAATGTTACGGACACATTGAATTGCTATACACACATCAAATTATTAGCAAATGAACGTTGTTGCTGTACAGAGCGCAAATAACAAATGTAATGCACATAATATATTTTAATTTGGTACAAAACACGAGTCGGGGGTTGGAAAATCAGAATATCGTATTGTGATGCGAGGTGAGCACTGAATTTAATCTGTACAGCAGTGTGGCAAGTGCAGTGCTATGATTTTCTACTTATGTTACTTTACTGAATGTTATTGAGCCAAAAATTGTCGAGATCATCATTTGTACACATCATACGCACATTGCTTCCAAAATAAAGAGCCAGGGTTTCTATTCGCCTTGCTTGCGTCTAAGATCACAGACTGTGAGAGAAACTCAGCGCTTAGTCTAGTGCAGAGTGCACCAGGCTTCTCTCGGGATGACAAGGACGACTGCTACCTCGTAAAGTGTGCCCCAGCCTCAGTGCGCGACCTCTGGCAGAGGATGAGCCTCCGGTCGTTCTGAGCGTGTATAGTACGACGTTTTTCACAAGGACACTTGTAAGAGCATGCAGGCTGCACGACACGTAGGCGGTGATTATAAGAATATGAAGAGTCTGTATTGTGATTAATAGTGATTCAATCGGTACAGTGCGATGTACTGTAGCTGACCTCACTTATGATGAAGACATAGGGAGGTATGATATTGGTAGGAAACGATGGGTATTCCATATTTCTAGGTATAGTTCACCTGGAAGCTCATTTAAGCGGGTGTTTTGTGTACAGTTTGACACGCTGCATAGTAATGAGTCAAAAGATTGAACTCAGCGAGCACCTATGTAGCAATTAGGGTGTCTCTGGGCACCCGACTATAAGCCCGATTTCGTAAAAGATTCCAACGCATTGAATCCTGTCATCCCTCCACCGTATATATTTGAAACGATCTCGAAAGCATACCATCTCCTCAAGTACTTCCTACTATACGTTTCCTCATCTCTTTGCTTTCTTTCACTTCTTCCTTTCGAACCAACGTCCTCTACGCGCATCCTTATGTTAATACGGTTTCCGAGTTATCCAAACTCACATCGATGGAACCGTTTTGCGATGAAATATACACAGCAGACGCCTACGTCACCACGTCAACCACAGCGATACCTACTGCAACATGGAGAAAATGATGCGATTGGCAACAAGAGAGGGTACAGAATGGATCGGCGAAGCGAGCGTATACAGACGGAGATGCGGCAGCTGGGATCGGAAGAGGTTGGGGACGATATAGTGGGCATTCTGACTGTGAACGGGTATGGAGATCCTGAAATGGAAGCGGATCTCCGATATTTTTACCAAAATTCTGATGGAGTCCATGTATGTATGACGCGGACGGAGCAAAGCAGGGAAAAAGTAATGCAATAAACTTTTATAGTAGGTATGGCACAGCAGAATAATTGCGCGACGACAATTAACATCTATAAACCCGTAAACGTCGTCCTCCTCGAGCTCAGTATGTTTTTCCGTAACCCGAATGGGCTTACCGTCTTTATCAAAAGCTGGAACAAGCTGCCGTTCCACCAGGAGAATTCTCCGGAAGGACTTGGATGACTCCTTCATTGCAGGACCTTCCGGTCTGCTAGGGTTGTACGTATCGCCGTCAAACCTTCCGATAGCTGAGCAAAAGATCCTTGCATCCTACTCGTCTTCTTCCGCATCATCAAAAAAGCGGCCACAGCTTCTCGTGATGTACTCCATTGTGGTTTGAGCGGTAGTTCTTCTGTTACGCCGAGATCGACCTCAGATGTAGACCCCGCAAGTAAATCGAGGCCGTCAGTGACGGCTCGAGCAGCAGTGCCGTTGTCCGTCATCTTAATTGGATTTAAATTTCCATAGTCCTCCTTACTTCCCACCCCTGCAGCCTTTTAAGCCACAGCTTCTTTCCTCATTGCTGCGTTTGCCCTGCCGATATCCCCCATGATAGAATCAGAAAGTGCAAGGTCGACTCCATCCTCAGCAAGCTTCTCTTCATCCAACCCCACATCAAAGTCCGTCATTGGCATGATCTCTTTCGCGTTCTCCCGCCCTGACTGTAGAGATATTAGCTCTGAAAAATAGCTCGTCTCAAATGACGGCGCCCTTTCGCTTGCGGATGGGTGTCGCCTTATTCCGCATCTTCAAAACTCACCCTTGACGGTATCGTTGAGGGTACTTTACCTGCAGCGCTACCGTTCTTGGTATTTGCAACCCCCGCATTCCCTACAATCTGCCGAGTCCCCCCAATCGCTGTACCACCTGCATCCCCATCATCGCCCATTTCCAGTGGTTCCATTTCCATCATCACCGCCATCCCAGCATCACTGGTCTGATTAGGGCTCTTGCTCTTCTTCTTACCATCATCAGGGGGCGGAGAAGGCGTTTGTTCATCGTCATCGCTGTCCGTAGTAGCATCAACCTCTTCGGTGGAAAGTATCGGGGCAAAGAAAGACAAGTAACTCCTCGCCCTCCCGATATAGCAGTCGATTGACGGAACCAGTAGCAGATCTTCTAGATGAAAAAATCCGGAGATACAGCGACGTAGTGAACTACAGTGCTCTGGCGGAAGCAGAAAAAAGTATACTCACGGGTGTCGATACTTAGACCTCGTTCCTCACCAGCCTTGTTGAACTTCGAAGAACTCCTAGGCACCGCCATGTCCTTGGTGAGCTCATTCCGGGCAGTGACCTCGATTTCATGGCGTACTCGCTGCTGCATCTCTTCAACAGCACGGGGAATGAGGTACATCATACCCCCTTTCTTCTTCATATTCTTCTCACCGCCCTTCTTTGGCTTCTGGTTGATGGAGCGCATGACATTTGTGAGGTACGCATTAACCCTCGCAATGGAGAGGATACAGCTATCCTTGTCGAAACTATGACGGAAGGAAAGCTTCATCTCTGCACGTGCCGCGTTGTTGTTGAAGAGGACGTCAACGCCGGTGGACTCGGCATGAGTAAACTCGTCTTTCACCTGCGCATTGTAACGCAGCTCCTCGAATATTACTCGCCACCACCATGAAAGATCGACTCTCCCGGATTCATCGCGGCGCAACAGCTTCTTGTATGCCTCGTCCCTTTCCTCCTCAAGTTGTTCGCTGTATCCAGGGAGTCGATCACCAAGTTTATCGTAGCCTAGTGCTTTGAAGGAGAACTTGTGTAAGGCGCGCTTCTGGTTGCCTATGTTGTCCTTTGACATTTGAGAAACATCTTGAGAGTCGGCGGGTTTGTACTCGCCTCGTCAGCAAGCTCCTCCCACTTCTGCTCTTCATTCATTAAAGCGTTGAGCTTCTCATCTGAAACGTGTACATCCAGATGCCCTGCTGAACAATGCGCTGTAGGAGCTCGCCGCTCTCAGTAAATATTTCCTGCTCGGAGAAGCTGTACCACACACCACGTCTGCAGGGCATTCCGAGGGATCCTCGACACGACAACGGCAGTCATGGTATCGAACCATTGTAGACTCTCCATTCACAACCTCCTCACGCATGATGGTCTCAGTGATCTCGTCCATCACCCAATCATTCGCCCTGCTTTGTGCCCTGCCCAGAATGTAGTGATGCATAGGGTCCATCTCATTTAACCCATGACTGCAGGCGTCCCTGATGTCGGCCCGGTTACGTCTCCCACCAGCCTTCTTCTTCTCCAGCACAGTAGAGCCCCTCACCATACCAACCATCGCCTACACCACCACCAACTTCTTCTTCAGGTCCTCGACCTTCGCGGCCATCACAGTCTCCGAGCGCATCAGAGTTTACACCATTCTCCGCTCTCTCGCCAGTGATTCCTTTAGACTGTTCTTCGACTTGAGCAGACTGCGGTTGGCCTTGACGATTTCCACAATGCTCGATCGAAGACGTACGCACACGGTACACTTACTTGGTGTAGCAACCTTCTTCCCCTTAGAGTCAGACGGAGGCGCGAAGGTAGGCGTAGGAATCCCGGTAGAACCCAAAGAGTCCGTAGGCGGGGTGATTTCATAGACTTTCCCACATTCTTCTGCATCGTGGTCGTTTTCTTCTGCATCGTCAACAACGAAACCCCCGATTCAGCATCATCTTATTCTTCCGGGGGATCTGGGACAACCATTGAAGGAGGCTGCGACTTCACATCTTTTCCACGAGGTTCATGACCAGGGCTTCTCTTTGGATCCTTCTTGGGGGAGCTCTTCTCTTGAAAGTAATCGAATCACTGTCCGGATTGACGACGCTCGACAACCGCATATTGACCGCCAAACGCGTCGTGCGGGGTTGATGCTGCGGCGGAGCAGTGGTCCCAGGCGGCGCAAAGCTTGTTACAGCTGGACTTGCAGGCGTTTGTTATGCAGCTGGAGGGCCAGACGGAGGCCTACTCGCAGTGATACGGCGCATGGACCTCCGATTGGGAGAAGCACAGGCTCTTGCCGACCCCTTGCCACAAGGTTTCTTGACTTTGCCAGACCCCTTCGTAGACTTGCGAGACGGCATTCTTCTAAGACAGGATTGTTTTGAAGCTCTCAGAAAGGACGAATCAAAAGGAATGTTCAATGTGTCAAAGTGTAGTGTTTTAGTATCTTCGAGCGGTACGAGTGAGTGGAATAAAAGCTTGCATCTGGAATACCTCTGTGCAATGCTCTTAAATGTTTAACGAAAGCAATTTACAGAAGCCCGCCTGCATAAAGTCTCAGTCTCACAAACTGCCTACCCCCTGAATGATGCTCCTACATCTCCAAAAAGGACTAAACTGTACTTTTTCAGGTGCAGCCTAACGTGCCCAATGTTTACCCTAATAACACAAAAAGACACCAATGTGCTAGCACTTTGCAAATATCTCATACCCACAATCTAAATTAAACCAACCGACACCGTCCAATGGCTCCCGGATAGGCGGTGTGTGATAAATTAAATTCTGATTTGGTGGCCCGACCATATTCTCTTGCGACATTGGTGGTAGATACACGTCCAAAAAGGGTATGGTACACCGTTGTCATACCACAAGTCCATTGTGATTGGCCTCTACACATGGTCACGTACAGTAAACAATTTAACGGGGCAGTGCTCCTCAATGGCGCCACCTCCCTGGCGCCTTATAGTGGCCCGTGCAGCGTTACCGTACTGCACCAGTTCACCGTGAACTGGCCAACGTAATGATTCGGCGGCAACATCACTCTCGTGCATCACCTCAGCTGGGGCGTAGGGAGCCTTCGTACGGGCATCAAAATTCTAAGTCTTAGCGTAAAGCCACATGCACTGCCATTGCTCTCGCACCCTTTTCTTAGAGCATTATTACAGCTACTATGTCGGTATGCTGTGGCAAACCCACCAAAAAAGAACTCTACATTTTGGGCAATGTACACTAAATTACCAACTCTACGTAGCGAACTGCATTTTGGGCAATGTACAATAGATTAACAACTTTATATAGCGAAACAAAATGTGTGCATAGCACATAGCTATGCACACATTGCAAAACGTTATATGCAAAGCGCATATGCATATTACAGGTAAACGGGGCTTTCCGCGTGTACCAACGCTGTTTCTACATTATTGCAGTAAGTGTGCAGGGCTCTTTCATGCAATGTACTTATTTAAAACAATGTTTGCATAGAAATATACTATGTGCACATTGCATTTTGGCCAAAAACACTACAATACCAACTGTACGTAGCAAAATACAATGTGCGCATAGCATATTCCCATGAACGCATTGCAAAACGTTATGGGCAAAGCGCATATGTACATTACATGTGTTCCGAGCTTTATGCATTACCCAACGCTATTTGTACATTACTTTTGGATGCATGCAGGGCCCATCCATTCAATATACTTAGTAAAATCAATGTCTGCATAGCTAGTGGCTAAGTGCACATTGCATTTTGGGCAATGTGCAGCATTGTATGGTATGTACAAAGCTAAATGGAATGTGTGCATAGCATATGGTTATGAAAGCATTTTGTGAGTAATGTTGGTTGATATTAGGTCATACGTTTCCCACAAGCAATGCATGTATACGGCACAGCTATGCACACATTACATTTACCGATGTACATGACCTTCAAAGTTCTTTTGCACCTGGGTAATGTGTACATAACACATTGCAATGACCACACTAAAGTAATTTACATGGCGCTAGCAATGTGCGCATTGCACATGTAGTGTTCACATGGCGTTTTATCTGACACATTGCAACTCTAAGGCAAAATCGAGTTATGTAATGTGCGCATTACATCTGCCTATGTATAACAATACTGCATGCAAATTGTGCGCACATGACTAAACAAATGTGCACATAACAGTAAAGAATTGTACGTTGACCATGTTCAAAGTGGGTGCACAATGCCCAATGTACGCATTACTTTAAACTTAAAAGTCGTAGTACTTACAAGTATCAGATGCTCAACTATCTCATCCTTTATGGTTGCTCTGTTTTACATTGCATACTCCGTCATGTACACATTGATATTTACAAATCCCCTAGGCTGTACATTGGGATGCAATGTGTGCATTACAATGTACACTACATTTAAATGATTTCTTTCACAACTTTAACTACATGTAAATGACTTTAGAAGCATCCCACTACCTTCCAATAATCCCCTCTAATATTCTCCAACCATTTTTGAAATCTCTTACTTGCACATTGGATTTTCACCTGTAATTTTGTACATCGCACCTGATCATTGGATTCCGGTTTTACAGATGATACGACTAGGAACAGTGGCTTCCCCAAGTTCTTTATGCCTACAACCGCCGGCGACTTAGAACAGGTGCCTCCCCTTTCGAACTCATGTTCGGAGTGGTACCGCGCATGGATCCATCTGACCCCGCTTCGTTGATACAAAAACCTTCAGAAGATCATTACCGGCTAGAGATGCTGGCCACCTTAGCACTTCGTGCGACGAGGTTCGATATGCAGATGCAGTGGTTGGTAAGGAAGTTGGGGCGGTACAATCCCGGAAGTTTAATACTTGAGACCTGGTTTTGGTCGCACATGGAAAAGCCCTAACTTCCGCGGCTAAGTGGCCAACTTTAAAGTCCCGTTTCTCCGGACCATATCTCATTTGGAAAGCAGCTCATAAGGGTTACTGGCTAACCTCTTAGGGGGTTGGCATTCCCGACGAGCTATCCACACGAGGCGCCGGGTACCCTACTCTTTGCACCCGTTTTTCTTACAGGGTTAATTCAAGAAGCCTTCCTATAGACGAAGGCCAGTAGTTGTCTTATGTTTGTTCCATATATTCTAGTCCATGTACTGTCATTTAATCATTATCTGAGTACAATTCAAATTCGTAATCACATTTCATCAAACTCTAGGAAACTCTCGCTGCAATATAGAGGGTTTTACGAAAGCAGAAGAAAAGTTTTTACTTCAACTGAAACAGTCAACGACTGGACGGACACGCCCTTGAGCTCTTATTTCCAGAGGAAGAGGCTGCCGAGGCCCTTAAACGATAACGGTGACGTTTCTTCTTCGTAGAATCCGACAGCGTGTATGGAATCTTTATTTTACGAGGCGGGACCTCTTGACCATTCAATGGAACTAGACGGCGCACATCGACGATTTTCAAATAATCGCATGGGTTCTCCTCTCCAAAAAAAATCTTGAAGGATTCTTCGGATAATCGCATAGCGTACTTCTCGGCGCAGTCGTAGATAAAAATTTGGGGGCGTCAAGACAAATTTAATGCGGCGATCCGAGCCGTCCGATAACCGACGCAACATAAAGTCCGCGGACAGAGGAACTGGTCAAGCTGCGCACCCATGCTGCTTCGATTGAAGATTCTACTGCTCCGCAAAGGCTATTTATGGTTCTTCCGGAAGACCCTCGTTCTGGTTGAGGTATAAACCCGTTAGGTTTCACTTCTCTCTTACCTAACGGACGTCTCCGTTCGGGAAAGGGAAGGACCTCGGTAGATTGGTAGAGCGTTAGGTAGGTCTGCGACCAGCGAGGGACCACCGAACGGAATAACAAGGGAAACACAAGACAGAGGCTCGCTCACTCTCGGGACGAGCTAACCGTGCCGCGGTTGGGGGAAATACGCGGAGACGGTGACGGCGCGATACAGGCCAGAGGGGGACTATTAAAACAAGGAATAACCGAGCGGTAAAGGAAAAGGTAAAAGTAAAACAGGGAACTCCAAGGTGGAAGGGTGCTTACCTCTTTACCTGACGGGCACCGTAAAGGAGATCAAGTTAAATATCTGTGAAGTCCGTACGGAGTCTGATTGGACCTGGCACTAGACCCAATGGTCCCGTGCATACAGGTGTCAATTTCTACTAATTATCATACGCATTACTAAATTATACCCTACTGTACTCTCCACAGTCCTGTAATTACCTTACGGATTCCTCACCCCGGCGCGGTGTACACTGCTGTACGCCCTCACCTTTGCCACGTGGTCGCCGAGCGGGTCAACGCGTGAATCGCCAAACAACCGAACGGCCGGGTGATTCTCCCTCGGATCATTATAAATTCAGCCATCCCACTCACCGTGCGGTCACTTCTCTCACTATACCACAGACCCCCCACCTTACCTCTGCGCACGTCCGCGGGCGTAAGTCATCCATACTCCTTCCTCTCTGTTCTCCTCTCTTTCCGCACGGTCCTCCGTCTCTTCCTCTCTGTTCCTCTGCGCATGCC
This sequence comes from Kappaphycus alvarezii, assembly GCA_002205965.3. Taxonomy (NCBI): domain Eukaryota; phylum Rhodophyta; class Florideophyceae; order Gigartinales; family Solieriaceae; genus Kappaphycus; species Kappaphycus alvarezii. Next base: position 462,246 of record NADL03000486.1, read on the forward strand.
CTCTCCGCCATCAACATCACTCCCCTTTCGCAGCCCATTTCAACCTACTGCTCGGAGAAATCGTCGCAACTCTCTCACCATGCCGACTGGACAAGATACGCCGTCTCAACCTCTGACATCTTCCAACCCAGTTCCTTCCGTTCGGTATGACCCTGAGCAATGGGGACGGAGTGGGGGGACCTGCCGCCGATTCCTCATCAACTCCGTCCGGTGGTCAAGCAGCGCTACAGTACGCACCCCCGTCCGGAGCTTCAGTTCAAGTCATCACTTCCCGTCGGCCGCCTCCGAGTTTGCCGGTTCTCCCCGGGCAAGAGTTGGACCATCGTGTTGGTCGTGGGGATTCTTTCCGTGCGGTGCAGGTCCCGATGGGGGTGGACGACTTCATTCGTGGGCATCAAAAGGTACTGGATGCTGAACGGTTCGCTGCCATACCACTTGTCCAACCACCGTATCGGAAGAACGTCAAGGGCCGAGAGCAGTCCTGGCAGCAGCACTGGGCTCACATTGGTGTGATTCTGGAAGCACCGCCCGGACTGGACTCTGCCTGGATCCGCTGCACTGGCGAACTTGGTTATACCGAACGGGTTGTTGCTCTGATTACAAGACATCGCTGCCATACTCATCCGATTTGTCCATCTCCGGAGTTTGTCTGCTTCGATCAGCCCTACGACCGGTCCATCTTTTGGTTTGCCGATCGGAAGCGCTGGGGTGAGTCGGCCTTTACCGAGCATCGAATCCGCACTCGTCAAGGACAACTTCATGCACCAGGCACACCGAACGGAATTTTTCGACGTACCCCTCATCTGCGCGCGAACTTGTACATCACGACTCCGAACGGATGGGACGAACTCGAGGCAACCCGCAGCTTGTGCATCCCTACTCCATCCGTTTTTGTGTACTTCTCTCATTGCCTGCTGCGTGAGCCTCACCGTTCGGATCGTCGCCTGACGGATATACTTTGGACTGTTGCTTTGTCCGAGTATATCGTGTTCGCCGGCTTGGCCATCCTCGAAGCGGCATACTTCGGTATTACTAACTTTGTCCGTTCGGAAGATCCTCGTCTCTACAGTCAAGAAGGTGATGTACCGGGCGGTGACTGTGGTCGTCTCTTTCCAATTCCCGAGCGGTTGATGCGCGGAATAGAGGCATTCGGCATCGAGAACATCGTGCGCGACTCTGCTTACCGACCGGACTACGCAGTGGCTATCTTCCGTCACTTGCGCTGCATCCAGTGGCCCGCGTACCCCGGTTTGCGGCTACAACTGGGAAGAAGACTCATTAGTACCGATTCGGGGTTCTGACCATCGCTATCCAACACTTCCTCCTCCGCCAGAAGTCGGTTACAGTTCTCCCGTTCGTCGCGAGGTCCTGAAGAAGTCCTGGCCCGTGTGGTGGTCGTTACACACCGCCTCCGTCTCCCTTCCGGTAGAAGTTACTCCAGCGCCTTCCCATCCCTGTCCTTCTGCGAGCAAACCGAGAGGTACCGCGAAGCCATCTACTCCCTTGTCCGGCGCAACGAAGGCACCTCCTCTCCGTAGCGTTCCCGTTCCTGTTCCCGAACCGGTAGTAGTGGAGCACTTGACAAACGCGAGGTGAGTCTGCAGTGCCCAAGCCGAGGCGCAACGAGCGGAGAAAAAAAGTTGAAGACGACCGTCCGGTGGTGAAGAGATTCAGAAGTCTGTACAGAAGAATGCGGCTACGGAGCGCGTTGCATCTCCTCGAGCTTTTCCGTCCGGTAATGCGGTAACTCCCGTAATGGGTGTTCGCATTGCACGTCCTACAACTCCGACCGGTCCTCCTCTACCTGTCACTCCTTGGAAACCAGACTACGAAAGCAGTGATTCGTCTGCGGCGGTTTCTCATGATCATCCGGGTGGGGCGTTGATTTCTGATACCACGTTGGTCTCTTCCGAAACGGTGATCCTACTTCGCGAGATTCAAGCCGTCTGTCGCCACACTCGCCGTCCCGTTCCCGATTCGGTTGATGATGGTCTGCGTTTGTTACTAAGTACCATGATGGATGTGGACCGTTATCGGGACATCTTAGCTAATTTGCGAACTTCCGTGCGGGTGAGGCCAGAGTTGGGTGAAGATGCGGAGATACCATCCGAAACCGGAATTACCGATAGGGGTACCAAACGTCGTCGTCACCATTGATAGTACCGAGCGGTAACTTTGTCGTTGCGAATTAGCCGATCGGTAGTTACTCTCTTTTCTACTTCGTTGTAAAAGTTACCGACGTTCTGGTTCAAACTGTGTTTTCCCCTTTTCTTCTATTCCGTACGGTGATATCTTGACTTCTACTGCTCAGTTTCCGCCTCTGTCAACGCCAGTGAGGGGGGGCACCCTCCTCTTTAAAGTGGCAAGAGTTCAGGTCCGTAGCGTTAACCGTTTTAGAATGGGAGCATTTTCTTTTTTCCCAACTTTGCCGTCTTCTTCACCGTTCGGTAGACTTCATGTCCTTCGGCATAGTACAGTGCGGTGCAGGTACTCCTGGAGGCGTTTCGGTGTTTTCTGGTACAGTAACTGAACCAATAAACACGCATTATTAGTGGAGTCAGGGGGTTCCTGCACCTTATTGAACCAATCAAAAGTATCCCCGTGCGGTAGGTATAGAATCAACCATTCATTTGCCTTCATTCTTGGCATCGCTCGGTCATTCCGCCTCCCGGTCTGTGTTTTCCTTCTTTTTGCACCATCCGTTGTTTTCCCGCGCGGTACTGTACGCAGGTGGCTAAGAAATAATAAAATTTCATGATACCGTACTGTACTTTTGCGCGGTTTTTCTGCCATCCGTTTTCGGTTTCCACTCTTTGCATTTTGACCGTGGCCGGTATAAAAAGTCTGTTGCCCACCCTTTGGCTTGTCCAAACTCCGTCCCCTCACGGTTGCCTTTCCTCTTCCTCATCATCCTCCGTTTCCGTCCGGTTTCTCCCTTCCCCTTGCACCATTTTCCGTTCGGTATACATCATCCTTCGGGAAAATACAGTACACTGCAGAAAGAGTGGTGCCCTCCAGAAAGAGTGTCCGTTCGGAAAACAGTAAAGTAAACACGTCCCAGAAGGGGCGTACGTTCGGTAAGAGCCGTGCGGAATTCGGGACAACCCAGAAGGGTTGGCCTACATGAGATCTGGGACGCAGATCGGTACTTCTCTCTCATCACCGTCCGGAATACCAGCCTTGGGAGGCCATAACCGCCTAGTTGGACTATGTCCGATTTTCGTGAAACGGCAAGTGACTCCGGTAACTAATTCTTCCACCACAATAAACTCATTCCCTGGACAGTTAGGCTTGGGCCCGCTTTCGGAGAGGAAAAGAACGTTCGGTTTTACCCCCCTCCTTAGCTCGACGGCTCCGCCGGCGCCAATACTGACGTATTTGGTTTTCCGGGAGACCGTCAGCGGGTTCAAACGTATCCTCATCCGGGGAATATCCGAACCAACGGACTCTGTACTCCATTCCGGTCTGTGTTTCGCGGTGAAACGATCTTGTCCACCACGTATTCCTCGTCCTCGTATCGGAAGGTAATAAAGTAGGAGAATGCCGATCGGGAAGAATAGGTACTGTAGAGGACTCACCAGACCCAGGGGTAGGAACTGTAGACGTATCGGATAAACCAGATAAAGGCAAACGACCGCTCGGAACCTTAGTAACTCGGTCAATACTGACAGGAATAAGGAGACCATCCTGCTCAATGTAGACAACCGAGTCGGTAACTGATTTCACCACGTACGGACCAGTAGTACGGGGAAGAAGCTTTTTCCTTCCCTCGTTTAGTCTCGCCTCGTCGGTGTCAACTTCTCCCGTTAACGGATCCTTTTCTGCTCGTTCGACAGGACGCAGAGCCCGTGGCGGTCGATCAACAAATACAGTATCCCCCGAACGGATAACCGGTCGGAATCTTACTTTCCGATCAAAGTCCTGTTTTGCTTTTTCCTGCGCGGTAGTCATCTTCAAGTTAGCTTTTTGTAAAGCATACCGAAGTCGGCGCATCGTCGCTCGTTTCAGCTGTACAGGAGTTAGGGTTTCATCCGTAGCGGAGTCAGCCACTCGATCAATTGTTCCCGTAACGGTGATACTCGGCGGGTGTCGAGTTAATACCAAATCAAAGGGAGTAGTTCCCGTTACCCGGTGTACCTGCATATTGTAGGCGTAGGTCAATGGTTGTAAATAAAGATCCCAATCGGTTTGATGTTCTTCCACATAGTGACGAAGGCGCTGTACAATTGTCTTATTAAACCGTTCGGCTTGCCCATTAGTTTGAGGGTGATAGGCCGTGGTTAAGAAATGGCGGGACCCCAGCATACTGCAAACCGCATCAAAGAACTTAGCAGTAAACTGTTTCCCGTTATCGGTTAAGACATAAAGAGGGGCGCCATAAGCATAAACCCAATGGTCAAGGAACGCAGCTGCGACAACCGCGGCGGTAGTAGTTCGTAAAGGGATGCAACGAGTGAGCTTAGAGAACCGATCGGTGATAACCAAAATAAAGACAAAGCCACGAGTAGTCTTCCGTAGCGGTCCGAGCAAATCCATTGCGACAAATTCGAGGGGGCCACTAGCTGGGAAGAGTTTCATAAACTTCTGAAACTTCCGTACGGTTCCGCGGTTACGAGCACAACTAACACAATCCCGGACGGTCATAAACACATCGTTCGCCATTTGTGGCCAGTAATACTCCCGCCGAAGGGAATAGTACATTCTAGTTCCGCCTGGATGACCGGCTAAACGGGGATAGTGAGCCATATACAGTAACCGTGCTCGGAGCGACTTAGGAACAACTCGTTGTAAAGCTCCGTCCAATTTGGACTTTCGAACGAGAATACCGTATCGGTCGAAGTCGAACTCTGAACCACGTTCACCGACTGCATTGGCCTTCCCTAGGCAGAATTCGTCCTTAGCTTGTTCAGCTAGGAATTCTTCCACCGTAAACGGGTTTGCAGGTTCATCAACCTCTGCAAGTGCCATTACCTCCGGTAGGCCAATAATTCTATTTTCCCCGAGTTCGGATTCCCAATATGCGACTACAGCGTCGTGGTAATCAAGCAAACTTTCGCTTCCAGCTTGTTCCGGTTCGGCGTTGCTTTCAACGATGAAACAGGGGACTTCATAGTCGATATCTGTGTCGTCTTCACCTTCCGTTCGGAGTCTAGATACACCATCAGCCAACTGATGCTTGATACCCGGGCGGTATTCCACATCATATTCATACTCGGCTAACCTCAACCGCCATCTCGCAAGCCGTCCGGATGCGTCGGCTAGATTCAAAATCCAACGTAGTGCATGGTGATCCGTACGGAGAGTAAACTTGTCGCCATAAAGGTAAGGTCGTAGAGTTAGAATTGACCAAACAACAGCTAGGCATTCCTTCTCGGTGGTTGAATAATTCTGTTCCGCTTTGGTCAAACTCCTACTCCAATACCCAACAGGCAGTTTGTCACCGTTCGGTTGTTCTTGTAGGAGTGTGCATCCGACTTGATACTCGCAAGCGTCAGTGTCCAATGTGTATTTATAACCGATGCGGGGTAAAGCCAGGATAGGTGGTGATACCAACTTCTGTTTCAGCGTCATAAAGGCATCAAATTCTTCATCATCTAGGATACCGAATTCGAACGGACTTCCTTTTCCGGTCTTCTTGTTCAGCGGCGCGGCTATCTTGGCGAAACCCTTGATAAACCGACGGTAAACGTTGCACATTCCTAAAAACGACCTTAATTCCGTCTGGTTAGTCGGTGGAAGCGCTCTTTTGATAGCATCGCAATTCCTGTTATCCACGAGGAGTTGACCCGGACGGATGACATGGCCCAGATACGCAACCTCTGCCTCGAAGAAGGTGCACTTCGCCAAGCGGAGCGTGACACCAGCGGCTCTTAAAAGGCTCAACACTTCTCTAACATGCTGAAAGTGTTCCGAAACGGTCTTAGAATAAATGATGACGTCGTCCAAGTAAACAAGGGCATACTGCCACTTAACCCGTGAAAGGATTATATCGACAGCCCTTTGGAACGTCGCGGGAGCATTCTTAAGACCGAACGGCATACGGGTAAAGCGAAACAAACCATGATGGCTAGAAAAGGTAGTCTTGTCCCTATCCTCTTCCGGTATCTCGACTTGCCAGTAGCCACTGTTACAGTCTAGAGTAGAAAAGACCGTAGCCTCTCCCAGCGAGTCGATACACTCATCCATCCTTGGTATAGGATAGGAATCCCGTACGGTTACAGCATTCAGTCTTCTATAATCTATACAAAAACGTAAGGTGCCGTCCTTCTTCGGCGCGAATACGACTGGACTGGCCCATTCCGACTGTGTGGGCTCAATCACTCCGGCGGATAACATTCGATCGATCTCTTTCTTCTCGAATTCTCTTGCTTTTGGCCCGGCACGGTACGGTTGTTGATAGATTGGCCTAGCATCTGGCGTGAGCTCAATTCGATGCTTAGCTATATCTATCTTTCCGAGACGGCCAGTCCACATTTCGGAGAACTCGTCCAACAAATTGAGGACATCCTTTCTTATTTCTCTTCTTTCACACGACCGCGGACACTGATCATGCCAATCTGGTTGCAATCCTTCTTGGCCGATCGGTCTGTCACTCGATGTATAATTACGTTGCGACTGCCAATTTGGTACAGTCTTCTCGTCTCTGCTTGAACCGGTCGGTAAAATAGATTCAGAATTAGAGTCCTTACCCCCCTCCTTAAATGAGGTGCCATCCTGGCAGCGGGAAGAGTGACGGACAAAATCCGAGCGGGTGCAGGTAGAGCGAGACCCACGACTGTATTCTTGGGGAGTTGCAGTCTTACTAGAAAAATTACTCATTAAAACGACGAACGGCCGGTTCGGGCGGATGTCCATGATCCCATTTGCCATAAGGGCGAGATGTTTGATTAAGGGTTTGGGATGATTCTGGACAAGGCACAAACCACCGGTCGGACATTGAACACGAATTGAAACATGACTCATAGGGGTATTGTTACATGGGAGGCAAGACGAATCTTCCGGGATCGGGACTCAAAGGAAAGGGCTTGGATAGACGTAGAACGTTTCGACTTTGTCTCCGTCTTCGGTAACGTTCTGCCAACAATAGTAACTGGTGGTGCATGATGAAATACAACTTTCCGGTCGGATGGTAAAATAGCGCGTACATGTTGATCAATAAATGTAGTACCCAGAATGCAATCGACGGCTAGATTACCAACCACCAGGAAACGAACACGAGTCTTCAATTCACCGATACGGACATTAAGATCAAGAGTACCCAAACATCGGATGGGTTTATTTGAAGCGTCCAATAAAGGGGGTGCGGCAACCGAACGGATAGATGATTTCCAAGCATCCGGTAGGGTGCGCACATTCACGATATTTGGTCCCGCTCCGGTATCAAGGACAGTCGTTAAAGGAATCATTAACGACGGGTCCCGTCCAACGGTCATTGATACTTTGTAGTTGCGTTTCTTAAAGAAATAAAGAGAATCACCAGCACTAGAATCATAACGCAGAGAGAAATCAGACGACAGAGAGGAGGTCTTCCGTTCCGGTGTCCATCGAAGACCTTTAGAATTCCAAATCGGAAACGACGACGCCCCTACGCGTTTCCGGCATCGTTTTCCGACTCGGGGTTATCTACTTGTCCCGGAAGGGAGTGTTTCAGTAATCCCCTCCTCGATAATGTTAACCGAATGCGGCGCACGGGATGGACCAATCTGCGGGGGTACCGCAGCGGAGTTGTCCTTGTTTGCCATAAAGCGGCGATAGTTTTGGCTACGGATCTGCATCAATTTCGACCGGTCGGTAGCATTCAAGTAAGGACAGACGACGTGGCCGGGATCCAAACAAAGACGACAGAATGGAGGTTTAGACCTGGACGGAGGGTTACCAGCGCGATTCACAGGAGTACTCACTGTATCGGCCGGCGAGCTTCCTTGAGGGGACTTCGGCTGCTGCATTGCTGCAGGTGACGATGGTCCGGACGGATAGAAACTCGAGGGCGGCGTTGAATACGTAGTCACGCTGTTACCCGTACGGTCACCTTGAGTTAAAGCAAGAACTTCCAAATCTTCAACCCGTTCGGTCACGGTTGAACTGTCTTCTTGCGAAGGACTTTCGATCGTTAACGCCCTTCCCGGTCGGTCGCGTGGTTGAAATCTTGTCTCTTTCGTTAACGGGTAACTTGTTGCTATATTCGATACCGGTCGGCGAGCTGTACGATACCCTTCTCCCAATGCGTGGGCATGATTGACTACTGTCTGATAATCCGCATTCGGGTGAGTGGCGAGATACAGCCGCACCTGTTTGCAAGTGGCAGGCAACAAGCCATCTACGAACAACGATTTCAACCTCCGATCGGAAAATACAGTACCGCAACGGAGAGCTTTGTTCCACAACATCCGGGAATAGGACTCTTCGGTCATTGAAGAACTTTGCTTAAAGTTCACAACTTCCGAATAGGCCATCGCGATTACCTCATCGGTTGCATACGTACGGAGTAGAAACTGAACCACTTCTTTGTACGAACGGAGCAACTCATGATGGTTTCTATCCATCGCCATCGAACCGCCGGTCATACGAGCTTGCACTAGCACTTCGGCTTGTCCGGTGAGGTAGAATTGGAAACACCACATGGCGGCCTGCTCCGGTACGGAATTCATGTTACAAGCGTCTTTGAACTTGGCCAAAAAGTTCAAAACCGCGATCGGATCTGATCCAGAGAACATGTGCGGTCTCATCTGGATGTCTATCTTCTTTCTGTATTTAACGATACTCCTCGACGACCCGTGAGAATCTGCCGAACGGAGTTCCAAACGATAGGTCTTGTAGTTCACTGCCTTCGTGAACAACTCATTCAACGGACGTAGCGGCTTCAACTTCTTACTAGACCTCTTCTTTTTTCTTACCACGACGGGAGCTATCCGAACCGGACGACGACGAACTGGATGAACTCGACGATTCCGAATCGGTACTCGCATCACTTGAATCGTGGGAACTCCGGCGACGGGAACCCTTCTTACTCTTCTTCTTCTTCTTGCGGCTTCGGCTCTTCTTCCGGCCATCATCGGAACTTGAACTTCGAATTCCGAATCGGTACTAGTCTCCTCTTCTCGATACTTGCGACGGCGACCTTGAATTTCTTCTTACCGTGACGGGAAGGAGAGCGATCATCATCACACTCACCACGTCCGCTACGGTGTTTGGGACTCGACTCTTCATCATTAGAGTCTCGTCCCCCAGCAGGGTTAACCGGAAAGTACGGTTGTTTCACATCCATGGGTGGAACAGCCGACTCCCGTAAAGGACTTGTATTACCGTGTTCGGTGTTTTTAAACTGTAAATGCCCAGACGGGCCTGGTAGACTCTTGGCGAGATTTCCGGTCGGTAGACTGCTCGAACTATCCGGTACGGGTTTAGACTCTTCGTCAGCTCTGAGTAATTCCTCGATGGGCATATTTGCAAAGCGCCTCATCAGAGCTGTAGTCTCCTCCCGAAGGAATGACATGACCATCGGCTCCGCAGCCTCGGCCATTATGTCATACACCTTTGCTTGGAGCTCGGACTCCATAACCGAACGGACTTGTTCCTGCACCTCCTTCTTAACCATCTCCTGTACTTCGACCTTTAATTCCGAACGGATTTTCTTCTTCACTTCTTCTGTTGCATTATCAACTTCCGTACGGACTTGTGGACCCAGGGCATCCAATACACGCGGGACGACCTCGCTGTGTATCCACCGGGCCCTTTCCAAACCGATCGGTGATGTCATTCCGGACGGTGATGTCATGGCTCTTGCCAATCCACTGTCTCCGGACGGAGGTCCTGGAAACAACTGATAGGGGGCCGAAGTAACGGGGTCGGCGGCACTTGTCGGCGTCGCTTGGTTCCGTGCACGGTCATGCAAATACCGTTCCGGTTCGGCGAGCAGCTTCATCAGTGCCGACGGCGCACTGCGGGTGCCCTGCGAAGACTGGGAGCCTTCCGGGCGGTCTACGGGGGCGGACATCTTGACTTCGGTATCTTCTTCTTTGAAGTACCGAACGGATAATACTGTGATTTTCGACTCTGCCTTCTCTTGTTTTCCGGTGGCGTCTCTTCTCGAAACCTAAAACCGTACGGAATTAACCAAAAGGGGTTCTAGGTCGGAGACCAGTTGAGGTATAAAACGTTAGGGTTCACTTCTCTCTTACCTAACGGACGTCTCCGTTCGGGAAAGGGAAGGACCTCGGTAGATTGGTAGAGCGTTAGGTAGGTCTGCGACCAGCGAGGGACCACCGAACGGAATAACAAGGGAAACACAAGACAGAGGCTGGCTCACTCTCGGGACGAGCTAACCGTGCCGCGTTGGGGAAATACGCGGAGACGGTGACGGCGCGATACAGGCCAGAGGGGGACTAGTAAAACAAGGAGTAACCGAGCGGTAAAGGAAAAGGTAAAAGTAAAAAAGGGAACTCCGAGGTGGAAGGGTGCTTACCTCTTTACCTGACGGGCACCGTAAAGGAGATCAAGTTAAATATCTGTGAATTCCGTACGGAGTCTGATTGGACCTGGCACTAGACCCCAATGGTCCCGTGCATACAGGTGTCAATTTCTACTAATTATCATACGCATTACTAAATTATACCCTACTGTACTCTCCACAGTCCTGTAGTTACCTTCCGGATTCCTCACCGCGGCGCGTGTACACTGCTGTACGCCCTCACCTTTGCCACGTGGTCGCCGAGCGGGTCAACGCGTGCATCGCCAAACAACCGAACGGCCGGGTGATCCTCCCTCGGATCATTATAAATTCAGCCATCCCACTCACCGTGCGGTCACTTCACTCACTATACCACACTGGTCTAATGTGGCAAAGGACAACAAGGTCGGGTAAGCTTCATGCAAACCATTCTGAACGTCAGCAAAGGAGGACAACGAGGACGATAGCAGAGTTGTTCTAATGAATCCTGATCTCGAGCGAAGTCTCTTTTCCAATAGCTGTCCGCGGGATTGGGCCCGAAGATGAGCGATATCGCGTTAGCCACTGCATCTGGCATACAGT